>VZTY01019773.1:922456-1228173 GCA_013400935.1 Turnix velox
GACCCAGGTGCAGGACCTTGCACTTGGCCTTGCTGAACTTCATGAGGTTGGCATGGGCCCATCTCTCAAGCCTGTCAAGGTCCCTTCCTTCAGGTGTATCAACTGTACCACACAGCTTGGTGTCATCTGCAAACTTGTTGACATCCAGCACTCAACACTGCAGCTGCTTTGCACCTGGGTGCTGGGCTCCACAGTAGGATTCCCAGCACTGAGCTAGACAGGTGGGTTCATTACAGCGTGCCTATGGATCTGCCCATACCGAGGGATTTACAAGAGGCCAATCAATAGGGTTCAGAGATCTCAGAGGAGTTGAAAAGGAGATGCATTCAAACCCTTCATCCACTCCAAGGCTCAGCTGCCTTTTTCTAGGCTATATGAAGCACTTGCCACCATGCCACTCCACTCTCTCAACCCTTCCCTGCCCTGAAACACCTCATTAACTTCTTTCAGAAAGAGCAGATCTAAGCCACTCCTGTCTCATATGGGGTCTCACTGCCATTCCAGACAATAAGAGGAACTCATCGAGCATTCATCAAGGGTTCTGGAGCCAATTCCCTTTTCTGGTGACCTCTCTCTCCCACATGAGCATACTAGCTACCAGAATATTTTCCCTCAGTCTGTGGGTTGGTTCTCATGGGATAAATAGAACAATGTGTTCAGGTGCAGCTCGCTCCCAAAGCACAGCGCTGGGTGGAGCCTTCTTCTCACCTCTGAGAGCTCCCCCTGCTCTCAGCTCTCTAAAGGATGTGGTATGTGCCTTGAAACTGGCAATAAGCAAGCCACTCTCGACACTGCCAGTGAAAAGCAGGAGTTTGAATAGCAGGGAAAAAACCAGAGAGGAAAATTATTCTAGTTGCTCAGTGACTATTGACAATCAAACTCTTGAAGTCATCTCAATCACCAAGGTTATCAACCACATCTCTAGCCTATAGATGTTGCATCAGCCTTAAGAGTTTCATTCATTAAAATAAAATATGTGAATTAAGCAGCCCAAAGTTCAAAAAACACAAAGAAATACTCCATGAGGGGCAGCAGGCTAGCATCAGAAGGAAGAAACTTCTTGTAATATATTTTAGGGTGAGTTACAAAATTTGAAAGGCTTCCAAAATGCAGAGTATCATTATAAAGTTATCTTGCAAGACAGAAATGGAGAAGAAAATCTGACACACACTACTTTGACCCCAGAAATCACGCTTCCAGGAGGTAGGCTGCCTGATTAAATCTGTGCTTAGGCGGGTTCTTTTTTCATCTGTGTGGCTTTTCTGCAAACACTGTTGAATGTAGATCAGAGCAAGAGGATCAGCGAATGATGTCTTCTGAAGAGAGGCGGGAATGAGGAACAGCACAGATGGAACCCTCAGAAAGTGGGTGTCTAGATAGGTGTAGTATCTAGGACAAAATGAGGATGAAGAACCTAGATACAGCTAGACTGCAAAGGTAGCTGGACTGGTATGAAGAGGCATCCTACAAAAGAAAGTGCTGGGTACTGCTCAGACTGATTCAATCAGTTTGGAGGCATCTAAAGGAACAGGATGGTGAGAACCCACCCCTAAGGGTGCATCCTGTGCCTGCAAATCAGCATACACCAAAACCACTGATACTCTGTTCATATTTCTGATAAATTTCTGTCTCCAGATGTACTCCATAGCACAAAAGGGACTTATTTGATGATGCGCTATTAAGCAGGCCATGGTGGTTTCTTTGCTGTTTAAAGAAAATGCCAAACTGACTCAGGTTAACTTGAAATAAGACATTCATAAATAAATGAAGAGGTCTTATTGTTATACAAAGCATTTTTTAGAGTTGATGCAGAGAAAGCTGATTTCTAAACCTTTAGACTATTACAAAAATATCATCTAGCTAGAAACATCAGATGAGCAGAAAAGCTGCAATTTAGCATCTTGAATAAGGCTGACCTGGTGTCTGAAGCTTTGTTATGATGCTATGCTCTTCACTCGTTCAGCTAGAGTAGAAAAACAACCTCTGACTGCAAAAAAGCCCCTACCACTGCAGTGCTGTTTCTTTCCATGCTGGAGGACATAACAGCTCTGAAAACTAGGTTAACAACCTTGCGCACTTTCAGAGTAAAGCAAGGCTTTGTCAAAGGGGAAATAATCAATAGAATTGGTTTCTGTCCTTGCAAACAGCTGATATTTCACAATTAAAGCCTGATTCTCCCCTCACTAAATTCAGTAGCAAATCTCTATCCGTCTGCATGAAGTAAGAAGAAGTTTTGAGCACTCAGTAAGGCCCCTGTACTAGTGAGAATGAAACCAGCAAAGTCAACCCAGCAAACATGAGAAAAGTAAAAATGTGTTCAGTACTGGATGAGTTTGCCCTCTTTTCTACTTAGGGAGGCACAAAGAATACCCAGAGGATTAGCCAGTTTGATGGTTAAAAGTTCCGTTGCACTGCCAATGCTAGTTCTCCCACTGCTGCTGTCTCTGCCAGCAGTCTAACCATGGGTGATTTCCTC
The DNA here is from genome assembly GCA_013400935.1 of Turnix velox. Taxonomy (NCBI): domain Eukaryota; kingdom Metazoa; phylum Chordata; class Aves; order Charadriiformes; family Turnicidae; genus Turnix; species Turnix velox. The sequence continues at coordinate 924,933 of VZTY01019773.1, forward strand.
AAGTATGCTACTGTAGACACAACCACAGTGCAAATAGTTGGGCTACTGCTCCTCTGGGAAAGCCAGCCATGCCAATTACTGCAATGCAGCAGCAACCAAGATGGGCGGCTCTCTGCTCCTTCTTGTTCACAGCAGTGATGGACGAGCTGTAGAGGACTAAAAAGGTCTGTTACAGGATTTGTGTTATTGTAAGAGAACACTTTCCTCACATTTAAAATAACTAAAACAATCAAAAAGGAAATGAAAGCAAACTCAAAAAAATGCATTAACATAATATAAGCAGCTTGCATTTAAAAATCATACATAAGTGCATATATAATGCCTGCAACCACAGGAAAAGAGAAGAATTAGCTTTTGGGTAGCCAGAACATCTTTTATCTCCTGTTACTTCTAATCTTCAGCCTCTCCAGAAGATGTAGCAGTCCTAAAAGGATAAACTGAGGTTGTGTACAAGGAAAGGGAGCATGAAAAAGATGAACACTCATTTACCTTCAAATCAGCCTCTTATCATAAAGACCCTTCACAGCACTGTTTGAAGTTTCAGCTTTTCTCACATTTAAAAGTTAGCAGAAATTTCTCCCTGCCCTGTTCTACAAAGCAGCAGTTTTGACTTTCCATTTAGAAGTCTTAAACAGTACCACATTAAGCAATTTAGAAGCTGGAGTTGTCCATGCAGCCATAGACCAAAACCATCTCTGGCTCAGATTTCTCCAAAATTTCCATCTCCACGTGAGGAATTTACACAAAAGAGAATATTTGATGATACACCATTAGATAGACACTAATGGGGTTTTTGCCATTTAAGAAAAGCTCTGTTTACAGATGCGACAGAAGATAAATAACCTGGTTTCAATTTCCAAGAAGACTCCTTTATACATCTGCAGTAGTCTAATAAGGGTTTAAGTATAGTTTACACCAATTGATTTCCACTAGACAACACAGAAGCATTAATATATATGAGAAGTAGGTCTCCCCCTCTACTTTTTTTATTTGCACAAGAAAATTATTACTTCTATGTTTGCTTGCAGTAAATGCTCAGGATTATAATGTAAATAGACAAGGCAATAGGGAAGTACTTAAGGAACACAGAGCAAATCTACTGTTTGCAGTGATGCTGCTAAGTTCAAAACCAGACCTAGCAATTAATTTGCACTGATAGAATCATGTTTTTCGTTACACTGTTCCATATATTTAATTATGTACTAATCCACCTCCAAGAAATCAGAGTGAGCTAAGCTAGAGAACCATTACCTAAAAACATGACTAGGAGCCAAACATTTGAAAATTACTTATTGATACAAAACATAAGGCAGACTTCCAGCACAAGCAGTCCCTTGGGTTTAATCTTAAGATCTATAATGAAAAATCTCTTCCCTTTACCACTGTAGCCTTTCATCTCTTCCCAGGAGGGAGCAACCATCTTCCCAAGCCCTCCCTTGTGGTCCTAATTGTCAAAAGGGAGTTTTTCTGTTACTGCAGCACCATAAGGCTAATGAGTTTACTGAAGTAAAAATCATTACTAGCAAAGACCAGCTACTTAGTAGTGGTCTAATTAGTGTACTAATTCCCAGCAATGTATTTTGGGCAAATCACTCCAGTCAAATCAACACCACTGAAAAAGTACTGTTCAGTATTCATAAAAGCACAGTTTGTCCCTACCTCAAGAGACATTGTCACGTTTAAAAAGTTTTATAAAGAGAAGATAGCTGCTCCTCACCTGAAACTGAATACAGACTGTTGCCCAAATCAGAGCTGACAGATTCATTAGGAAATCAGAGTACTTTCAGAGAAGATTATCTTTCTCTGGAAGGTAGGATGGAGTGAATTTTGGCTAATCTGAAATTTGTCTCAAGCTGTGGAGAAAGTGTGGGTAAAGCTGAGTTAGTACTGTAGACTTGCACTGAGCCAGCCAAGTTAGTCAGGATGGCAAGGAGATGTGACCTCCAATTATACAACTTTAGTTGCTGCAAGCCCAACTGTTGACCTAATTCCCCTGGCAAAACAGGAAATGTCCCAGGATTGCTAGTTTCTCTTGGTGTGGGAAAGAATCTTGCTTCTGTAAAACTTAGCACAGATAGAGCTGGGCATATTTAGACAGACCATGAATGAAATGTTTGATGATCTTTGAGGTCACTTCCAATCCCTGATATTCTGTGATGTTCTGCAGCATTCCCTTAGGGTTAGGGTTTTTCTTGTCCAAGATGCCTTGGTCAAAAGGCATACATTTACAAAGCCTCATAGTCAATCCCAAGCTTGCTTTCTCAGGAAACAAAACATTATGGATGGAAATTGCAAATGTGTGTGCCATCGGGACAGCATTTTCTGTCTGGCAAACCCTTCTGAGCCCAATAAGTGTTGCCCTAGGAAACTGATCAGTGCAAGACACTAGCCTCCTCAGCAAACTCAAAGCCAGCTCTCAGCACTGGGTGAGACCATGTCAGAGACAAGAGGTGCAGCCTTACAGTAACAGAGTGGAAGTGGAGAAGAGGAAGCCTCAATCTCTGAGGCTTCCAAAAGTCCTGCAAAGGCCATTGAGTAGTCTTTATATGACTGTAGTTAGAAAAACAGAGCATGACTTACAGGAATACTCATGCTACAACTGTATGCTGTAATAACTTGAAAAACTGATGAGTAGGGCTTTCAGGACTGAGTCTTCTCTATGTTGCTGAAACAGAAAACATTTAGCACTGGTCAAAAATATCAACCTCTGTGGAACATAAAAGTGATTTCATGGTGATCTTTGCCCTCTTCTGGATCAAATCTGTTAATTTTAAATTGGTTCTGCATGCACAAAAACCTGCAGAATCAAACCAGTTTGTGCCATGACAGAATACAGATACAGGTGAGAAAACCAGACTGTCGCAGTGTTACATTGAAAGGGGACTTTAGTTTCAATATTTGTCTTTCTGAGTCCCAGGACTTACACTGACCTACTATCAGAGTCACCATCATCATACCAGTTATCTCCTACTGATCTTTCAGAGTTAATATGCCAAATGATTTTGCAGATCTGTGTTGTGGAATCACTAGCAGTTGGCATTGATTCCAGCATGGAGCAGTTCCACCACATTCAGTCACCTGAAGCTCAGAAAGATACAAAGTCTCCTAAATTAATATATTTTTCAGAGCACCTTGGTAACTCAGTTTCCTAAGCCATTTCCACATAGGACAGAAGATGTGTAAATCTAACAGTGTACATGCATTTCAGAGTCAGATCCTCAGAAGAGGCTTCCACACTGTGATGCTGAGTGCTGAGCTGTTAAGGCACTGAATGGAAGCCATGAAGTTGATGTGAGCACCAAGGCCTTCATGAAGGAGCTGCTGTGGTATCCACAGAAATGAATGACAGAAGCAAGAAGCTGCCTGAGACAGCCAGTGGTGGAGTTGCAAGGACTAGCAGGTTCCTTAAATCCCACCCACCTCTAGAAATCTGCACTCTGAAAAGGTGGAAATGAAGCATCTCTCTCCATGCAGGAATCAAAGCCCTAAATCCTCTTCTCATATTCAGCCCTTAGTATTCATCCATTTGGAGACAAAAATAGAAAAATCTGTCAAGAAATGAAGTCCCCACATCTTTTTTCATCCAATAGCTGTTTTATCATTACGCTCCCCCAGGCCATGGAGTTGGAACCCACTTAAAGCTGAGTACAGGATCTCCACTTCAAACTTGGGAAGATAATTTTCCTGTTCTATAGCTATATATATAACTCTTGGTGCTCAAATAGCTTGAAAATCTGGACTTTTAGATCCCAAGTTTATCAGAAGTTAACACAACTACAGTTCCTACATCCTCTTTTAAGATGTTTTACAGAGTCAAATGTCCTTTGAGGTGAAATTCTTTCAATTGGAATTATAATACTTAGTCCATGATAAATATCTGAACTTCCCCTCTGATCAGCATATATGTACAGACATACCTTCAGGAATTTTGTACTATTCTGAAGTACTTTTGAAGGAATGATTCATCATTTTGTTTTGCTTTATTGCAAGGATAAGTGCATAGCTCTTAAATGTTTGCAGAGCTGCCAAGCAGCGGTGAGCCAGCTCAAGAAACTTAAACAGAAGCAAGATTGTCTGAACTAAGGTGCAATCAGAATTGTCAGTTCACAATTGCTGTATTAGACATATCTGTACCATGGTAGAGTCTAGCTCAACAGCAATGGGATTTGGAAAGACATTATGGTCCTTGTGATTCTGTGTTATTTGGTAACCAGTGTCAAAGAAAACAGAACTGTAGCATTTTCTGTGAGCTGCTTGTATTTGCTGATAGCCCAGATATAGGAAAGAGAGGCGTCAAAGAGCAAGGAAGGCCAAAAATCCCCCCATGCACAGCCACACACACATTTGGAATGCAGCTCAGCAGGGAGGCTCCCAAAATCATTGTTGGAAGAACAAAGGCAAGTTTTAGATGACAGACATTTCAAACAACAGAAAAGTTTGAGGAGACCAATAAGAATAACAGTTAGAATGGGAAAGGATTAAGTGGCCAAAAGGAAACAACAAAAGGAAAATTAACATCTTTTCAAAAATCACAAAGCAACTTCAAAAGCTTGGTAAGAACAATGAAACCCCCAAATTATGCACAGTTTAGCAGCAAAGCTTACAAAGAAATTAAGTGACTCCTGCAGAGAAAGGGTGTGGGGAGATCTTATAAATTTACCAAATTCCAAACAGGATAAAAAAAATTCTCACACACATAGCCTGGTAGACAGCCAGTACCACTCTGTGCCATGAATTTTGAAGGCCAAATTCTAAAATGCTTTTCTAATGCCAACAGTTTTGTAAAGGGGAAAGCTAGAAAATGAAATTATACTAACAAAATCCAACTGGGGTTAGTAGGAACTGCCAACTAGTGAAACAGTACAACGTGTCTGTGATAACACCTCACTCTTGTGTGCCCATCACCTAGTCAAACTTTAACTGGGTCAAAAGTTTTTATGACAGGCACTAAACTCAGATGGAATTCTGTCTGTTGTTTGTTTTGAAATGTTCAGCCAAAATGATTGTGCTGTCTCCCAGAATGAGATTTGGAGTTGATAAATTATCTCACTGCTTAAAACAGAAACTTTCCTCTGAAGAGCTTTAACTACCCCAGTGTCATTAGAGGGGATGTTAAAACTTAGCAAAAGCCTAAAACTTAGATTTGTTATGGTTCTTACCCTCCACCATAAAACCTCAAGTGAATTTTATTATAAATCTTAGAGAAACCACAGTTCACAGACCCTTAGCAGAGTCTTCCTCATTTTTAGCAGCTCTTAATGTTTCTAAGGCTGTAGGTACAAAGAGGAAAATCAGCCAAGTTGGCTTTTCTAGACTGGCATGACCCGAAGAAAACTGCTTTGCTACCCTCCGATGCTGCTCCTGATGACATCCAACAGTAGAGTGATTCAGACTCTGAAAAGAGGAAAAGAATTCAGGAAAAGAAAGATTCACATATTATGTAAGAGAAGTCATAGTGGAGAGTTGAGGAAAGGGCTGGAGCACATCAAGAAAGGAGATCCTTAGATTAGGAGCTGGTAACAGCACTGAAAAGGGAAGCCAGGAACCACAAGGCAAAAAGTGTGTGACTGGCAGCCACAAGGATAGAGGGGACAGGAGATATGGCACTGCTAGGGGCAGAAGTTGAAGCCATGGAAGGAAACAGAAATAGCTGAGGAGAAGACAGTTGAAGAGAGTTGAGGATACAGACACTGTCAGTAAATGACAAGAGAGACATTAGGAAAGAGAGAATCTGGTGGGAAGAGATCAAAGAAAGAAGAGAAAAAAAAGGTGAGCCACATCTTACTGGCTTCTGGGTATGAATATTATCATGAAATGTGTGCCTGTTCATACTAAGAAAATGAGATAAAGAAGTCAGGCAGGAGGGGTCAGGGAATAGGAGAAGAGTCACAGAATTACCACAGAATCACATAGAATGTCAGGGATTGGAAGGGACCTTTGAAAGATCATCTAGTCCAATCCCAGAACATGCACTTATGTCATGGTTGGAAGGGGCCTTTCAGATCATTGCGTTCAACCATCATCCTAATTGACAAAAACCACCACTAAGCCATACCTCAAAGCACTGTGCCTTAGTGCCTCAGGGATGATACCTCAACCATTTCCTTGGGCAGTCTGTTCAAGGAGAAGCCCAGGAAAGATGACTATGATGTATAAAAATTGAAGATTTAAGATCTGGCTGTAGCAAGGAGACAAGGCACAAATGAAAATCATAGGAAGAGAGAGAGATATCAGACAGAGAGCTGGATTATGCTGCGCTTCAAAAGTAATTCCTGAGGGAAAAGAAATACAAATTTGACAAATGAAGAAAATAAGTAGGGTGACAGAATCAAGTCAAGGAGAGATGGAGTCAAGACAGGAGGATGGGTCAATGAGGAAAAGATACAAGGAAGAACAAGATCATTCTGGTGAACATGAAGCAATACTGAAGGGCTATCATGTAGCTGAGCAGAATTAAAGATATTCACAGCAGCACATCTTCCCAGTGCATGTTGGTCTAGACTGGGAATAGCTGCCTATGACTCTGTTACTGTTAAGTTCCTGCACGTACCAGAAAGATGCCTTGCTTTGCCTCAGCATTCAGAGGGCTGGACTTCAGATTACTTTAGTTTTCCTTCCAATCAAGGAATCTGGACACAAAATGGCTGCATTCAAAACTCACAGCATCATAGAACTCTTCTTTACCTCTCTCATATCTACATGCCCATGTAACAGCTTTCAACAACACAATCACATGCCATTTTTCTTTCAGCCCCGTGCCTCAATCTACACATGAAGAGGGCCACACTCTCTTAACAAACACCTATTCACTACGTTTTTTACCCGTAACTATTCAGAGTAGGCAAACATTATTTACAGCACACAAATCAAATTGCTTCTGAAGAAATTTAATTACTTTTCACAGTAAATTTCCTTCAGCTTATATCCTTAAACATATGCTTATTTATTTCCTTACTGATTTGCTTTTCTGTCATTCACTGTATTAGTATTTCCAAGATCTAAAGACTCGATAGCTTTTTCAGGAGCCCAAGAATGTAGATAGGCATTTAAATAGAGTTTTAAATAATTAGGACCAGCATTTCTGGGAGCGTTTGGTATAATGCCCTACATACTTGTCTGTATTTGAATAAACACCTTTGAAAATCTGGATCTCTGTGCTTGCACAACATCAATTCATTTATTTTCACAACACTTCCCTGAGGGCAGGGCAGAGAGTATTATTCCCTCGTTAGGAAACTGAAGCAATGAAAGTGTCTGGTCAGAGTGGGTGCCCAATTTGAAATAGGCAGGAATTGCTCTCTGTAGCATACAATTGGCAGCAGTTCTGCATGCGCCTCAAAGGAGTCTCTTTGAGAGACTTGCAAGTAATTCAGGAAATGAGGAACACACCATGACAACCTGTGGCTGCATGCAGCATCACACAGAGCACACAGAGGCTTTGTGGCAGAGTAAGTGGACAACAGTCTGCATCAGAGTAGGCCAGCAGTGAGGCTTTTCTTTTCTAGGAAGGGTCATTCCGCAGTCCACAAGTCTGTGTTTTGTTCCTTATGCATGTTCCTACTTCAGCAACCAGAGACAAGCTTCCTGGCAGCAGCTTCCTCCACTACACTATGATTCATCTCCAGAGAAATAAACCTACCTTACCAGGGCCTGTTAAAACCCCTGTGTAATCCCACTGTATATTTGTCAAGGTGGGTCAAGCAGTCCTGAATCTGCCACTGCCAAAATTCTGAGTGAATGGGGAGGCTGTGCACTGTGTTCAGCTTTAACCAGCATTCGTTTCAGAGTCACATACCTTAGAGACTGAACATAGGATGAAGGTCTTGGACAGCTGGTTTTGTTGCCAGCCACACCACCAGCCTACAGGGTAACCACAGCTAGGTTATCTGCTTTTCCAAGTCTGCCTTTCCTCTTCTGTAAAATTGGGACATTAATATTGACAACACTTCTAAAGTATTTTGAGAACTATTGATGACAGGCACTATTTCAGAGTTAGGCATTATTACTGTCATTGCACATAGCAAGTTCGATGTGTAATTCAAACATACAGGTATTTTAGGTTGCTGCTGAGCAGCTGGAGGTGATGCACCAGGCTAAACAAACCACCACTCCAGTAAATCCTATATTCAAGTCTTCAGGGAGCTCATCATAAAGATTCCAAGGGCTGAGCACACAAACTCACTTCAGTTTTTGCCTTAATCCCAAACTGAGTATAACTATCATGTTATAAAGATGAAAGAATTTACTTAGAACAGCAACGGCTGATGGAAGGACATAAAACTAGGCAAGAAAAATCACACTCACTATGGCAGTTTTTCTACCAACCCACTACTAACCTGAACTTCACACCATCATTGAAATTCCCCTTGAGCTGTTCACAGTCATCAGAGAAGCTGTGTGCATAACTGATCTAGATGCCAACATATCTTTTCCAGTTGTTTCATGCAATACATCTAAGCCAACAAGTCTGGTGCACAGGGGAAAATGAGAAAGCTCTGAGTGAAAACTAGTGTTAGCCTTTGAATTCAGAACTTTGTTCTTTGTTTGACTACCATGCCATTAAATTGACATTATTGGAATGATAATTGACCTGCACTTGCAAACACTTACATAAAAAAATGAGATTTGGTCTTGATCACCTTTTATCCACGTAGTTGCCACTGTGTCGTATTGTTACAGAGTGGTCAGAAATTGATTGAACTGCAAGTTTAAACAACAGGAGTAATTTAGCAAAGGCCTTTCATTCTGATATTTTGTTTGAAAACTGCAGTGTAAGTATGCACAAGTATGTATGATGGTATGGCCAAGCTTCAGGTAGCAAAATAATAGCATTTTTCTAACTTATTACTCTCCCTGAAAAAAACTGTTATTTTCTAGATACAAATAATATTAAAAAAAATCATTCTGGTTGATGAGATTTAAAAGCAGGATTGCAGAAAGATTGAAAAACTCCATTCAATTGGAGAAAATAATTTGCTACTCAACAGATTTGTGCTTTGCTGCTGATCAGGAGATAATAATACCCACATTAATACCCATGTTACTGAGCACCATAATACCATACAAGAGCAATAAGCACACACTTGATGAGATTACAGTTCCATAAATTTGGAGCTAGTAAAAGGAAACACTTCTCAAAGAGGTCCAGAGCCAATGTGGGGAATTTTCTGCAACAGAAAGTAATTGTGATAAAAGTACAACCATCTTTTTTAAAAGAACAGGATCATTTTCTGGGCATTAAGCAGCTATGCTGGTAAAGATAAGGACAAAGAGAAACACACACATTCTTTTCAAGGCCAGCCTTATTTTTCAGTCTTGTCTGTGGCCTTCAGTGAAAAGGGGCAGCTTCAGGAATAAAGCACTGATCTGCAGCCAGAGTTAAACCCATATTCATGTCTCTAAGTAACCTGCTTTAAAATTTCCATGGCCTAAACTTGGCAGAGAGCAAGCCAAGGGCAGGATTCAAGCCTCTAGGAAAGCTTTAGGTCAAGCACGAATCAGAAGTAAAATGTTTATGCAGTTCAGGGACTGCAAATCCCATAAGAAGTTGGATGAGAATTCATGTACATGATAAATCTTAGGGGATCATCTCTCTTATAAGCTTGGTGCCATCCTGGGCTGTAATGGCATGTGAAAACAGCTTTAAAAGGACAATTCTGAATACGGTGCAATCCCAAGTCCAGAGGGCCAAGTCTGGTGGTAGGAACTGTCCTCCAGCTCAACATGGGTGCCAACATCTAATTAGCAATAGCATTGATATTGTGATGATAGCAAAAAGCACTCAGGACAGAGGGGCAAGCTCTGTTGCCAGAGAATGCCAGTTCAACTTTGGCCCGACAAAAGGAGAAGGAATAAGGGGAAACTGAAAGTGCAAAATTTGCACACATTCACCTCCATATCTACAAAACAATTACAGCACCATAGGCTGCATGTAGACCACCAGAGATTTGTCACCCCTGAGCTAAAGATCACACATAGGCAGAGTATGAGAGCTAGCCTTGAACCCTGAACACAACTCCCCTACATCCTCCCCCTTCAGCCACCCTACTACTTTGAATAAAAGCAAGCAGAAATCTCAGTGTGGAGATTTCCCATCTGTGGGAACAGGGTCGAAACTCCCCAAAAATGCAGCCATCCCCTGCAAATGTACTAGCACTTTCCAGAGTCTCCCCTCCACACCTGGTTTTCATGACCTAGTTTAGTCAGTAGGACATGTCCAAGAGGGAATGCCAAGGAGAGACACAGATGCTGTGCCACCCTTAGCAACTGTATTTTCATCCTAGCAAGGATTTCTGTCACATAACAGAGGAAGAGGGAGATTTATAGTTTTCTTTTTGTAGGAAAACACATCTATTTCTTAGCAGCACGAGGCTAATTCCCTGCCTTGCTGCCTGCAGCTAGGATGTGCCACGTTTTACTACACTGGGCTATCCATTTTAATGCACTGACAGTTTCACTTTCTCTGCTCAGTGTGTGTTTTTGAACTCACTCCGCAGCACGCTGTGAAGCAGACAAGGGAGAAAGAAGTAAAGAAAGAAGGAGGGAATGAGGGAAGGTGGTTCAGCCCCATGGAAATGTTGGGCTTCCCTGGAGATCAAGCTTCTGTTTTCTCAATAGTCCCAGTAAGGGAATCTTAATGCTTGGAAGATAAAATCTTATTTTAAGATTACACATACTACTTTGTCCCAGCCAAAAACATTACCTCTGGTTAGTGGGAGCCCAGATGCACTGGCATGAGCTCACACAAACTTGCTGGTGGGTGCAGAGAGCAGAATAACCGTGTTCTACAACTGCAGCTTCTCCACCACTTAAAAGCTCCATGAAAACACCTCAAGGGACTGCTCTGCATTATTTGCCTGACACCATAAACCATGATGGCACTTTGTGAAAAAGGGGGAGGTCTGCCCCTCTGTTTCAGGATACACCTATCACGAGCCCTACTGATTTCAACCACAAAACTGCTAGTGTACAGTACACCCAATTTCAGCCCACATCTCTGTCCTAAGCACCTTTTTACAGCTTGAGCCTGGGCTCTAGCTGTAAAACAAACTCTAGCTGTTGAGCTAAAACACTCACAGGACTTTCCATTATCCCGCACCCTGATAAGCAGTTTACCTGGCTGGTTTGATGTCCAGAGGACATGGTTAGGCAAGCTCAGAATAGCATTTACAATAAAGAAAGGCTCAGCAAGGCTGTAGTTCTTCTCCATTCATGAAGCAGCACCGTCTGCATTGACCGAGTCAGACACAGTCAGTTCACAGCCTATTTCCTAGGTTCAGCTGTTTGAAAGCAATCCAAACTCAGACTTGCCCACTGTACCCTCACAGTTCCCACATGCAGTCTATTACATCAAGGAAACATCCTACAGTCTCATGCCAGGGAGTACAGTTTCTGGGAAAGATGCCATCACTTCTTCTAATCAATTGTTTTAAGATGACACTACTTCACCATGGCTGAAAGTGCCACTCTTGGGGACATATGAAAATAATTCCTTCATTTTTAGGTCAAACATTGCCCTACAGCACCGCACAGCCCACATTACAAGAGAAACTGAAGTGAGAAGAGGCCCATTCTGGTATGCCAGTGCCCAGAAAAGAGCACAGAGCTCCTAGTGTGGTCCCATCTGGAATGTCATTTAATATCCAAGTCAATGAGGTTTCGAGTCAAGAGGATTAGCTTAATCCAAGTAGTCCTCCCTCCTTGGGGGTAAGGGAGGAGTGCAATAGTTTAGGTTTCAACCTCAAGTGATACCTCATTCATTTAGAAAATCCCCCAACTACAAGAGGGAATGTAAGGCCTGAGACTTCTCACAGAAAAAAAATAAGAAAAAAATACAGCATTAGCAAACTATAATCTATTTGCTGTGATAGCTATTTATCAGGCTATATGGAAGCAAGGAACAGACTAACTCAATTTTGCCTCAGTAAAAGGCTCAGCTGTGAGGAAAACCTGAACTTGTTATAGATTTCTTGAACAACATGAAAAATTTAGACAAGATGGAGTCTTCTGATTCCCTTGGGTCCAAGGAGCAGCTTGCAATACCTGAAGCAGCACCGCTTCTCTTTGATGCATAATTTCGATTAAGGAGTAAAAAAGGCACACCTTATCTGCACTAGTTCTCTCTGCCTGCAGAGCCTTAAACTGAGAATACTCAAGAAAATTTGGATTGATTATCTCGGACAGCATTCCCAGGAATTACATCAAATGACATACTAGCATCTGCAGATGGCCAACAAGGAATGGCAGGAACCAAAATCACCCACCTCGCCCAGCAGCCCCCACTGTTTAACCCACAAATAACCATACAGCAGCAAAGCTCACCTCTGCCACAAAGCAACAAAAAGCTTTTACCCTGCAATCAGTGAAAACATACAGGAGGGAAAGCACTGAAAACAGAGGTGGGAAACTATCTGAGGCATTGACTCCTTCTGAAAGTGACTTAATCTCCAGCAAACTCATCAGGGCAAGGAATCGACAGAGCATATTCATACTGGGGTGAAAACACCCTTAGTCTGGGAACAAATTTGCAGATTCAGGATTTAGGGGCAAACTGAGAATTTCATTTAGGTACCCTGCACCCATGCAAACCAGGCCACATGCTCACAAAGATGCTCTCATGCACACAAGCGAGTTAAATTATGGTAGCTGGCCAACCTAAAATTAGGCAACTTTTATTTGATACTAAACATAGCTGAATTTGGGAGTCAAAATGCAGGCTTCTTTTAGCTGACACTCAATTTCACAGGCTGTGAAGGGTGACTGCAAAAATGCCAGAACTAAAAGAATTTTCCAGTAAAGAATCCCGTTCTTATAATGGTACCTGCCTGCAGTTTCTCAGCTGCTAAGCTCAAATGAGATAATAACTCAGTGAATTGTTCACATATAATCAGCCATCTAATCGTGCGTGCAACTGCCAGGCTGTAATATGCAAATCCACCTGCAAAATGAATATGTGCATTTTGAAAAGTGAACTTTAAAATGTCTGTGGTGACAGGCAGCCAACAAGGTCTCGTTCAAAATGCCTTTTGTGATGTTACTGTGAAAATAAATGGCACTCAGTTAAGTTCTCGACCCACTTCTGACCAGTTGACTTTGAGACGACTTTTCCCTGCTACCGAACTTCCTTCCCTACAGTCATCTTTCATACTGCTGTGAGACCATATATAAACTTCAGGAAGGTTCTTCGTCAAGGTAAAGTGCACCAGCCCTGCTCCATCTCCTGGACCAGTTCAGAAAGCCAGTCCTCTCATTTCAGTCGTGGAACAGCTGACAGTAATTGCTTGTTCTGTCTTGCTTCCAAGCAAATGAGAACAAGGACCTAAGGAACAATAGAGTAGAAATGACACTTGTGAAACAGGCATGTTTTAAGTCCCAGATAATCAACTATGACAAACGCATTCATAAATGTATTATTGTTACATGAAACAGGGGTAGGGAGGGGAGGGTTGGGCTGCAAGGGGGCGGGTGGAGGGCATTGGAACTGGAGAGGTACTGTGTTCAGACCCACAAATCATTGAAATTAGAGAAGGAAAAGAAATAAGCCACCTGGGGCCAACCCAGAATCATCACCAATGGTGGCTCATTAATATAAAAGGCCCCAAGGAAATAACATATGGCTAAATGGGAAAATTCAAGAGACTATTCAGGCTGGACTAGCATGCAGTTGCATGTTTGGACAACCACGCATAATGAAGGCAATGATAAATGACTGTGAACAAAGAAACAAGAAGGAAATCAGAAGAGCCAAAACTGAGTTTGAAAAATAAATAGCCCAAAGTATTAAAACAAATCAACTAGAGGTCCTTTCAGGATTTGTCTACATTAATGCTTCAGTTTAGATCAGGAACATGCTTTTGAAGCAAATCTCTTTATCTATACTTAGTTTCTTCTAGTCTCAGGGCAGACAGTCTATATACTTCTCAGATGACTCTAGAATAAAAGATACACTCCAGGAATGCAGTGAATGTGCTTCAATTGCTAAGCAGTGGGCACTTTATGGGACCAGACAGAAAAAAATGCAAAATAAAAGCCCCTTGAAATTTATAGATTGCATGGGTCCTGCATCTTCATCAACAGCAACTTTTCTGGCTTTGCAGGCCTGCTCACCCAGCAGTAAAGGAACTGGGGATGTTGGTTGACAGCCTGCTGGATATGAGCCAGCAGTGTGACCAGGTGACCAAGAAAGAAACAGCATCCTTGCTGGGAATAGTGTGGTCAGGAAGACCCAGGAAGAGATCATTGTACACTGCAATGGTGAGGCCCCTACCTCGAGTACTGCATCCAATTCTGGGTTACTCTGCACAAAAAGACATAGAGGTGCAGGAGGGGGACCAGAAAAGGGCAACAAACCCAGTGAGGGATCTGGAGAACAAGTCTTATGAGGAGTGACCGAGAGAGTTGTGGCTGCTTAGCCTGGAAAAAAGGATGGTGAGAGGTGACCTTATCTTTGAGGTGGGGTTCGGTCTCTTCTCCCAAGTAACAAGAGACTAGACAAGGGGAAAAAGCCTCAAGGTGAGCCAGAGAAGGTTTAGATTGGATATCAGGAAAAAATTCTTCCCTGAAAGTGTTATCAAATGTTTGAATGGGCTGCCCAGAGAAGTGCTGGAGTCGGCATCCATGTAAACATTTAAAAGACAGGTAGATGTGGTGCTTAGGGTTATGATTTATTGCTGGTTTTGTCAGTGTTATGTTGATGGTTGGACTCAATCTTAAAGTTTCTTTCTAATCTAGAAGATTCTATTCTTCTATCACCATGTGTTTGCATATTTACAACCTCTGCAACTTCAGATCTTGAAATGAGAGTCTGAAATGGAATCTGGACCAGGAAATGTATTAAGTAACTGGGACATTCACTAGATTGGTGAGGCTTTAAGGAAACAAGCAAAGCAAACACTAAATTTCTGAGAAGCTAAAGGATTCCTTTCAACCCATCTTTATCACTAAATATTTTGAAGTGATATCTATCCTAAACATGCATTTTAGCTCCTAAATCACTCCATCAAACAACTAGGAGATGAATGTGTCAACATTAGTGGCTCAAGCTAGAGCACAGGAATGAGTTTAAAAGTACCCACTATCCAGGTATTAAAACTAGTTCCTGTGTCAGTGGCTGGGAGAACAGCACAATTTTGTACTTTTGCCAGAAAGACACCACCAGGTTAAAACAGTTTTAAAAGATACAAAATGTCCCCACAAGATCACTCAGACATTTTAATTTCTCACAAATACAGCTTTTGTCCTTCAAAAATCATGTGTCATCTGCTTTTTGTAACACATTGGTAAAGGCACTACAGAATTGTGTGTCAAAGCTTTGCAGGCACTCTAACGATTGCCAGCAAAGGCACTACGGAAGTGATTATAGGTATGGGGTGGATGTGACAGAGTCACTGCTGTTTAATGAGGCATTATTCATCAGCTAATCTGACTAGGCTCTCTATGCCATTGTAATAGGGTGACTTTAACTCAGGTGTCCATGCTCTGCAGACACAAAATTATCCCAGACAGCTAGACCCGGTAATTTCATTCAGCAAAAATCATCTAAAAATCAGGAAGCAATGATGTGAAAATCAAGAGTCAACATTCCTCATGGCCAAAAGTGACTCTTCCAGTGACACACCAAGTCTGCTGTCTTTAAAAACAGGCACTGATGACCTGGAAAGAGAATTAGGCAGAGTGCCAGCAATGTTTCCAAATGATGTGGCTATTTAGGTTTGTCAGGCATTAAGATTTTACAGAGAGATGGACAATAGCTATGTGATACCAAGCAAAACACAATGTTCACACACAATGCACAGTGCAGAAAAAAGCTGTCTTTCATTGTTGCAAAACACTTCCAGAACTGCATCAGCACAGCAAAAGGCTATGTGTGCCACTTCAGATGAGTCAAGAGTACTCTGATTCAGGATCAGATAATAGTAAAAGAACTGAGATATTTTGGCTGTAGAAGAAATGGCCTGCAGAACAATGCAGAGAGATTATCATTTCAGCCTCCAAAATAAGCAGAGGTGCAGGTACAGCTGGCCAAAGACACTGGTCACCTCATTTCAAAGTCACTGCTGATCACTGACCTCCCGTCGTCCTCATTCATCTGCCGACTCAATCAAAATAAGCTAATTTAAACAGGTTGTTTTGCTGTCATGCTAGACATACTTTGATTGGGACAGGTTAAGGAGTACTCATATACATAATTATGCCATCAAATCAGAGAGAAAATAAGTTATTAATGCAGTGAGGTGTGAGAAATAGCTGAGGGAAGCTTGGAGAAGTGCTAAGGGGTAAACAATTTGACATGTAACTGCAGCATCAGAAACAGGTGGACTGACTGTACCCACAAACTGGGAAGCAATTCCAATGAGCCCATTCAGTTATTTAACACCATTAACTGTAAGTGCATTTAATGCATTTTAATGTGATGGTTGATAAAATGGTTTGCATGTTGGTCTTATGACTCAGTCTTTCCAAGCCTAGCATGATAAATGTTTCTCTGAGAGGATCCAGAAGATTATACTGAAAGCATGTCCTCCTTGAGATCTCTCCCTGGACATTCTTCAAGGCATCTGTGACTTGTCACAGCTGTTAGCGCCCAAGAGTAAAATACTTGCAGTCACCAGGAACTACAAAATATGCCCAACACTTCTCAAGTAACACTTTTGTGCTCTTGCCACTACACAAGGACAGGTAGCAGCCCCAGGTCTCACAAATGAAGCAAAGCAAACTTTGTGGTCATTCTGGTGACTTCAAGGCCTTATCTACTTATATCAGCAGCTCATTTCCAATGTATGCAGAGAGTTTGGGCTCATCAAGATTCTCCGTTCAAGCACTCTGTGTGGGGAGCAATCTAATATACAGGTAGGACTGAGTTCGAATTCACCAGGTGTCATCACAGGAGAGAGATGGGGAAAGAGTTAAAAGTAGACAGAAATCAGCTATTACATGGCATTCCCATTTTTGCATTCTCAATGCTTGCATTTTTTGGCCACAAAAGGATATGTACGTTGGAGTTGTTTGTTTGGGGGTGGAGGAAACTGGTGTTGTGTTTATCAGAAACCATCGCTCTCACGCGGGGTTGCATGTACTTGTTCTGTTAGCCCAAACAGTCTTATGCACACAAGTAAACAAAGCTTGAAGTTACTTAGTACACGGTTCCTTTAATCCAATACAAGTCTTTGCTGACACTGGCTAAGGCTGCTTGGCTCTTGCCTTTACCCTGCAGCACGTCAGCAGATTCCTGTTCCCTGCCCAGGGCTTTCACGCACCAAGAAATCAAGTAGCCAAGCAGTGATCCAGGTCAGGAAAACAATTCATCTGCAAACAGTTCTTTTTTCCCATTAGGTTGGTTTTTAGTAGATCAAACTGGCACAGTATCCAACTGCAGAGGCATTACTACCATGAGCATTTCAGTGGCAAGGAAAGGTCAGGGGAATGTGTTGGCCCATCCATCATAATCAGCTGCTTATCTGTAGGCTTAGGCTCGAATTGTCTTGCTGTCAAAAGGAACTCAGATACATACTTAAAACTGATCTTGTGTCTCAGCTACTCCACAGAGCTTTCTGGTAGTTTATATTCTACCATAAATAAAACACCGCTCTACTGATAAAATCTCTACAGATCTCTCACAAAAGTAAAATGTATGATTATTGATATTATGTAATATTCATAAAGCAGCATGAAGTTGTAAAATATGGACAAGAGAAAGAAAATTACCTGAGATAATCTTGGGACTGTAGTTCCAACAGCATACATTACATTCAAAGCTCACTGAAACTCAGAACTTCTTTTGCCATCAAAGTTTGACGTTTTGAATTTTGGTTTTGATCCAAGGATAAGACCAAATATTTCAGCATTTTCTCACTAAGTGGGCTATCTGGAGGAAAACAAGAACTGAGAACTATGTGGTTTCCATGGTCAATTTTAGGACTTTGAATTTTCATCTTAAAATATATTCTACTTCATGGAAGTTTTCTTCCTTCATGTTTCCCTGTTATTTCATGACTAACTAATAGAATTATGCACCAACTAATATCAACATGTCATGGCATGACGTATCATAAATTAAATACCCTTATTCTGTTCTACTAACTAGCATAATTTTTAAAAACATTAAGGGCAGTTGCTGCCTAGTAGTGCTCAAAATATCTTTTTTTCTCTCATAGAGTAGTTTGATGCTGCGACACAGAAAAGAAAGGAAAATAAAATATTGCAGTCAGCACTGAGCAGAGGATACTCTAAATTAATTTAGAATAAATAAAAAATAAAGTTTAAGTGATAGAATGTTTGAACTGCACGTCATGATGTACGTACAATGTCAATGTTAGCAGCACATACAGTATCTAGAGCCCAAAACCTTATATAAAAAACAAAATAAAAAATAGTTTTATATAAAAAAGAACATTGCAATTATGTAAAATTACATTATTTTCCAAACTAAGATATGCAGCAGGAGGAAGAAAGCAGAAATCCATTTCATTCTGCGATTTTTTAGCCCAAATTTGGCTCCATCTCATTGATGGACTTTTCTTTGAAGCTGATATGAGCAACTCTGAGAGAATAGCAAAAAAAAATTTGGTTCAGAAAATGTCTTTCTTGATGAGAAGGAAGTGATTAAAAATATACTAAATATTTCCATTTTTAAAATTACTTCAGTGTTACTACTAGCTAACAATGATGCCTTTATCTCTTTAACAACCTTCAGGTGACCTGGAATCTACTAGGCTCATGCTCATGTAATTTGGCACAGTGCATTTAAAATGCCAGTTCAGCCAAGTTCAACACATGGCCTCTTCATTACTTTTTCCATTTGTAGGGAAACATACTTGTGCAACATCTTCAGTTCTGCTGATGCCTCTGCAATGACAGGAAAAAAGCCCAAAACCTTATCCATCCATTCTAGTGATCCAACTGGGACCCAGGAAAGTGATGAGCAAAGACAAAACTGGAATTTGCAGCTGCAAAGTGCAGAAAAGAGGCAAAACATCCACAAGCTGCAGTCATGCAGAGGCACATTCCTCCACGCACTGAAATACTGGCATTTTTCAGAGAATGCTCAAACACTTCTGTGGTCCAAGCTGCAAAGCAGATTTGATTTAATTAGGTTTTAAAAAACCCCAAACAAACAAACAGAAAAATGGCCCAAATTTCCAGGCCCTCAATGTGCCATTTGCAATGTGTGCAGTGGTGCATGGCAGCCCTTACATCCCCAAGAGTCACCTGCCCCTTAAGTACTGCCGTGACTTACCAAACTGGTGTCATAAGCCACTGGAAAGAAAAGAAAAAAGTAAAATTTAGGGGGAAAAAAAGAAAGAAAAGGAATTTTATAAAAAAAGGGTTTATTTTAGGTTCAAGATCCAAATTTTGATCAGTGGTTCAAGAAGTCCTCACTGCCAGGAGGCTACAACACAGGCATTGCCCACATCACATGACCCTCACTGCACACCCCAAAACTGACTCATGCTCAGGGTCCCCTCCTGCTGATGGCTGCTGAGCCCAGCAACAGGGTGGACACAATCTGGACGATTCTTTGGTCTTACATGAAAGATGAACATCTCTGTGCTTATCACTGTGAACAATGTAAGATGCTGGCAGGAAGCCTATCAATCGGTTTGTTGGGTGCTCATTTTCTCTCTTTCACCACCTTGCAGAGAGCCTGAGACATAAGGAAGCCCATTTACACAAATAGAAGAAACTCTACTAATGAAGAGCAGAAAAAACAGCTTCATCACCAGCAGCAGCCCCCTGTGATGCTCAAGATTGGATTTTGAGAACCTGTTCCAGACAGACCCTGCAGTGAGTTGAGGTCAGAGGCAGTGACAACAAAGCCCCAGGTTTTCTCAGTAGAAATAAACTTTTGTAGCTGGAGGATACAAGATCTGTATGCTATCATCCTTGATTTAACAGGAAAACATCTCACTAATATGAGGAGGTGTGATGGGGAAATGATTTTCTCATGTCATAACCTCTCTCTATAAACATTGCCCTAAGCACAGCTGCCTGCAGAGAGAAACAAGGGGAACTTTACTCACAACCTAAGAATGACAGGGCATTATATGAAGGGAAATGCTGGCATCCACTTTTGAAAGAAGCAGTTAATTTCATTTCTGTGCATCTATGAAGCTCATACACATTACAATAACACACTCTCAGATGCAGCTTTTCATTTCCAAGAGTTCTTCAAAGAGTTTTACAAATTTGGCTGGTTCTGCAAAACCGTATAATCACACGTGCACACTAGCATATTCCTGCCAGTTCCTGAGGTACAGCTGCCCAGCAGAGGAAATAAAACCTTTTCTTTTTGCAGCAGTGCCAAGCAGGAGATAATTTAAGGAAAATAATAGCATGCCCTCAAGGATCATCATTGCTCTTTCTCAGACTGAGCAGCTCTTGAATATTCGTCTACATGTACCTGTTATCTAAATTACTATGGCCATACTGGAACTGTACAGAGCCTCATTTCATGCAAGGAGTTAGAGGGTGCTCCATGTCTTGGCTCTTAAGATAATATTCACATAAATTCAAGTGAAATTCAAATGCCTCTGAGGCTCTAAATTTCAGATATCCTGGAATGAACAGCTTACAGACTGAGGACAAACAGACTCCCTGCAGTAAAATCTAGTAGGCAGAGAATTACATAATCCATAGTTACCACTGCTTGCCTTGCAGTGGGCACTCTCCAGCCTTAAGATCTTCTCACCTCATCCTCATGCCCTCCCAGGCAATTTTGCAAGGAAGTTTGGAAGCTGAGTGATGCTTTCAGAAGGATGCTGCCAGTTGAAGTTAGCCACAACCCAGACTGTGATCCACTGGTCAGCAGACTGGGACTGCAACTTCTGCAGCTTTCTAAGATGAAAGAGTCTTCAGTGTAATGGAACATGATCTTGGGCAGGATACCTTCTCCTACATGCCCAGCTTATTGGATACAAATCCAAGACCATAGCCTTTTACAATCACTCAAGTTCTTGACAGGCTTTGTTCTTACCTTCTCTAATCCAACTTGCAGCATCCCTGTCTGCAGAGGACAGGCTGTTTCTTGGCCTCACCAGTCCGAATACAAAGCCCTCAGTCCTGAAGACTGATGAAGTCCTGTGACAGCAAACCATAAGTGGCAGGCCACAGAAGGGGCTTCTTAGTCAGGCATATCTCAAAGCTGGAGTAGTAAATATTTATCTCTGGTCACCTTGACTTCATCCACACTGTCAAGGTGGCTGGCCTGGAGTCCAGATCTGAGCTTGGAGACAGAAGTGGTGTGAGCTGATAGCATCAAAAGTGCTCACAAGAGCTGAGCTTGAGTGTAAACTAATTCTCTTCTACACTACTGCACTCCAGGTCAGATACAGAGAAAATCAACACACCAGGACTGTGAACAGAGGTCAATGTGTGAAAATGCAACCTAAAATAACTGGACACGACACATATATTTTCTGTGTTTATATCTTTTAATCCCAAGCAATTTATGAACAGTTTAGGAAATCAAATATAAGACTGCTGAAGGCCATGATTTGGATGATTTCTATAATTAATTTCTTTTCTCACCCCCTCTTGAACTTTATTCTTCCTGATTAGACCACTTGGGTTTTTTAGTCAAGTGTTTTCTCAAACTATTTCATTATTTTCCTTTGCTTCAAGTCTCTTGCTGAAAAATACCAAGTTTGGCCATCCTTTTTTCCCTTACTCCAGTTTTGGTATATTTATTTCCCCAGATTGTCTCCATTTTCCCTTGATAAATGAGATATCTTGCCTCCTACTAATCCCCTAGGGAAAGGCTCTTGGAAAGAACAGACTAACTTGCTGGTAATATCTACAAAGCTACAAATAAACATAACGGCTACATAAATAAAGATGACTTTTCCTGCAAAATGCCTTGTAAGATTGTTCGTACTAACAGGAAGTTGTACATCAGAGAAATATAATCTCAAACAGTATAAGACTTTCAAACAAGCCTTCTTAAGAACACAGCTTGACTTCTGCCTCTGAAGGTGAGAGGCAGAGCGTCCTATGGTGCCTTTATTATGAGCTTACACCTTCTACTTTGAGCTTCTTTCACTCTCCCAGCAGTGAAAGATGTGGAGGAGCCTGTCTACAAAAGCAACACCAGAGATGGTGTGAGAGAGCAGCAAAGACGGGGCAGACCTAGAAAAACCCTTCACCTAAAAAGTACTACCTTAACAACATTTGGTATCTAAAGAGATCAGTTGCTTTTATCCTGTCACTGGGAGAGTGAAGCTCCAGATATCTTGACTTCCCTTTTTTTTCGAAGGTCCATCAGACAAGGAGAAGATGTGTTTCAGAAACTAAATCCATGGAGTTCTCAAGCACAGAAGTGGGAATCTGCTTCTCTCAAACACTTAGCAAGTTCTGGAAAGCCAGGCAGAAACAAAATTCATGTTTTAAAGCGAAAGTGAGGAAGAGGATCTCTAGGGGAGGGACTAGATTAGTTTACCTTTGAAATCTTCATTTGAAATTTGGCCATCTTTCTGAGAAAAAATCTGTGCCAAATTAACCTTGTTGGGCCAACTTCAAACACATTGGAGTATGGCAGTAAGTACAGCCTGAGAGCCAGTAGATTAAACTAAATTATCTAAGACCTCTTCTAGTCTTCAAAGTGCACGTGACTCTGGAGTGCATTTGAAAATAAATTCTTCACAACTTGTAACCTTGCCTGATCTCCTCCCTAATATCTGCAGAAACATGACAGAAAGTCCCTCTAACTGTTCAACAGCTATGGACAATGACAGAAGAGCTCAATTAGAAGAACACAGAAGAGAAGAAATTGATTCAGAAACACATTGAAGAAGAGATGAGAGAAGTGTGGGAGAATATGTGAGAATTAATCTAACTATAGAAAGACACCTGGAACAGCTTGAGAGTCAAGTAAATGCAAGTGCTTCTAAATTGCAGTTTCCTAAAATAGAAAGAGGATTGACATATCCTGTTTGAAATAGTTTGTTTCCTGACAATGAAGCTCAAATTAAAAAACCAAATCGAACTACTTCATGGTAAAAAATACTATAGAAAACCTACAAACAACCGTACAAAGGCAAAAAAATTTAAAAGATTGAGGCGTTTCCATTGAAATTCTCTCTAACCTCCGAGTAAGGGTCAGAACTTTGAAAGAAGTCAGAAACAAATGACATCTGTTTAACTGTAGTCAGAGAAAGTTCTTATCTTTCCCGAAGTATTCCTACAAACATGCAAGTCTGGACAAGTCCATGGGCTTTCCATAAACTTCAGAAGACACTCAAGTGAACTCTACAAGGTATTTTTAAATAACAGATACACATAGCAAAGAGGAGAAACTCATTAAAGTTAATTGGACCACTATGTGAGTCTTCTCTCTGCCAAAAGTTGCCTTTTTTTCTTTTTATTTTGAAGAAATCTGTTGCTAGCACCAACCAAAATCAAAATGGTTGTACTCTCAGTACAATCTTGCAAAATTTTTACTTTCACCCATGTCTGAGGGAAAACTAACATCTGAATAAGGAAATAACTGGTATATAGATAATTGCTAGAATTAAAAAAAGCAAACCAAACAAAAAAATAAAAAGAAACCAAAGCAAACCAAACAACCTGTTGTTTTTAAGGAGGATTTGCTAGAAATCTCTTAGGAAGGCTCTGCAAGAAGCTCTGTTATTTGGACCTGGATGACATCAAGCAAGCTGTCAATCCTGCAACCAAAAGTAAGGAGTCAAACCGAAATCATTAGGGCAGGCCAAAGTAAATATACATTCTTCTCCAGATCCAAGGACACATCAATGGCATAGGAATAAAACAAAGCATATGCATGTGTTTCCAGGAATGGGATACCTTGCTGACCATCTGGACTTCTTAGTTTTCATCCTCACAAAAATACTTTAGCAAATACTTTTGGTAAAACCATCTACCATGAACTCCAACTGGCTTCAGCGGGCTGGCCACATTTCCCATTAAAAGAACCCATAACATTTCTGTGGATTCTCACATGAGGAAGACCACTATTGTACTTTCTTAAATGCCAGCATTTAAGGACCATGTAATTCAAATCATAATAACACTCAGAGGGGGCTCTTGCTCTTCACACAACAATTAACTGGGGGTTTTAGACCACAGCTGTTTTTAGAGTTCCCAGAGGTTAAGCAGAATGTCACATGCAGGAACAACTATAATGCCTTGATTTACAATCCTCTTCACAGTCATCGGCCCCACTTGTCTCCAAGTGATTACTCAGTGTCAGCGGAGGCTGTGGAGAAGCTGGCAGCACAGACCTACACAAGAAGTGCCTCACTTTTTGGTAGTGATTCACCCACCGAGCACAGAAAGCCTTCAGAGAAACCTAGTGCAGCTTTCTTCAACTGCAAAGATGGGTTGCATCTACACTGCCTTTTCAGCATGCTTCCCAGCACTCCTTCTCTAATCCTCTGCACTGCCCTGGCCTCAGACTGTCTGCAGAGATGCTGTGAGAGCCCCATAAGTGTCTTTCAAAGAGATGCACAAACACTTCATTCACTCACATGATAACACAGAGCTGGCCAAACCACTGTACACCAAAACTGCTCCCCATCCCAGTTTGTGTCTTCTCTGAGGTCACACATCACCTGGTACACTCCTATCAAAGGTCTCTGGAGACATTCAAAACCCATCTGGATGAGTTCCTGTGTGACCTGGTCTAGGTGTTCCTGCTCTGCCAGGGGGATTGGACTAGATGATCTCTTGAGGCCTCTTTCAGACCCTGATATTCTATGATTCTGTGTGATTCTGTGACTATGGCAAAATCCGGCATAAGAAGTAAGTCCCTCTTTCTGCTCACCAGGACCTTAGACTTCCTCCACCCACAGAGAGCCTGAGCAGCACCAGTCAGCACAGTGAGTCTCTCTGTGCACAGCACCACTTGTGTGGGCCACACACCACTTTGTCATGTACAAGACTCACTCCTCAACCTTCCTGTCTCAGCCAAGTTCTCTTCATCCACCCTGGAACCTAAGATGCAAAGCCAGGATGCTGCAGAGAGACAAGCCCATCTGGTGCTGTCTCCAATTCAGGCAGGTACCAGTTGCCCAGTGAGGGACATGACACATCGTCATAACAACAAGGACACCTCAGGTGATGCAACTCATTTCCTGGGGACAGAGAAGGTGGCACTTACAAGGATCCACAAAGTGACTCTGGTTCTGGCCTCCCCATTTCTCATCTGATCTGACAGATCTCCCAACCACACTTCATTGTGGCTTGCCACCGATATTTAAGCAGTGGTCTCATAAGAATTTCAGGTGTCTGAGCTGGCAGTCTCTGGGCAGGAATGGCAGAGGATGGTTGATAAGTTCTTATCACATGGAGGCTAAGACAAGAGAGGAGGAAGGAGAACTGTAAGTGCAGCTTCAGCACTAACAAGCCATGTTTCTCTATGCCCTCTCTGAGTGTTATTCATAACTCCACAACCCCTGTGGCATATCCAAAAACCATCAAACGGGCATCACTGTCAGCTTTGTCAATCACAAGTGAGACTGCTGAGGCTGAGACATGGGAAGATCTCAGGACAAACTCAAGCACCTGTGTGTACATCAAACAAATACACACTGCCTTTTAAAGACAAATCTTGTAACCATCAATTGATGGCCCTTTAGCAATTCTCTAATCAGAGAATGAATTTTCTTTGTGATGCACTGTAATTATCTGCCAGCAGCTCTGCCAGTATGTCCAGCCTAGTGAGAGAAAGCCTTCGCAGCTCTACCTCCTCATTTACTAAATCACTTTTTAGTGAAGCTCAGTAAGGGCTCAGAAATCCACTAGCAATTTCTCTCTGCACGTGGAACATGGAAGAGCCACCACAACAAAGCAGGGGCAGCTGCTACTGACCTGAAGGCCAGCATAGGAACATCAGGGTGAAAGTCTCCATGAATGAGTAGCTGAATATGACCCAACGTATCAATTCCCCATCTTCCAGCTCAGTGCACATCCTAATAAACAAAGCCCCTGAAGTTCCTTGAAAACTCTTTTTCTATCTCAAGATTACACAGATTTTCCATTCTGATGATAGTCCTCCTTTCTCTGGCAGGAATCCTAAGCTCTCCTAATGCGGCTCAGATGAATCTGACCATCATCATGAGTGCACTGGTAGGGTTTTGTTTTTGTTAATTTTTTTCCCCTTTGGCTGGGCAGAGCTGTTATGTAAGTTTTTTCATCAATATAGAGGAGGGCATTATTTATAGGGGATTATAGGGATTACTAAAGCAAACCGTTTGCACTTTCCAGTGGCTGGTACAACTTGCAATATCCTACCCTGCCTCATAGTTAGCAAGTTGGAGGATCAAACAATTTTGGTTTGATTCTCTTCCAGCATGCTGATGCAGCACAAGTCCTGTGTTTGTACTTTGAGCACACTCGGCACTGGCCCATACCCACCAGCTGCCTCCTGAACTCCTCTGTGCAAACAGACACTCTGCTTCAGGGCAGGAGGGAGGGATGCACTTTGGGATTTTCCCCCCAACATTCCTACATGTCTCTGTTGTCTGTACTCAGTGTCCTTTCAGCTTCTCCACACAGATCTTTGACCCCCTTCTCCATCACACCTTTCACCCAGTGTGATCCATTATGACTATGGCAGCAGCCATGAGTTGCTTGGCCCCATTCACCCCTTCACCCCAGTGCTATGGATCCTATCCTTTCTAAGTTGCCTACCTCCTTGACATTTAACAAGTATTTCTTTCATGACATTCCCACTCACTGAGCAATAGAATGGGAACAATGCCTATGCATTGATAATAAACATCCTGCTCTTTACATTTTCCTCAGTCATATATCTCCCAGGTATAAATGCATGCAGATGGAATAGATTATATAAGACATTTTCATTCTGCCCGCCACATACAGAGAGAGAACACTGAGTAGGAAACAAGCCTTCTCCAGCCTGCCTCTCTCCACTGCTGCTTTCAAGGTGAATTATGAAGGGAAACTCAAAGCCTTTTTCTCCCTGCATGTTACTTTCATGTCTGCCCTCTGCAGAAAAATTGAGCTGAACTTACCTCATTATCACAGAGAGCTCTGCATGTGTTAGGCATTCTCCGAGGTGCATCAACCAGCCCCTGTGTGAAAGCACTGTGTGAGTCTTCATCAGCAGAAGTTCTGAAGTCTGCAGACCCTGCTGAGGTGGCTAAAGGATTCCCCTTGGGACAAAGTGCTTCGTGTCATCAGGATACATCCACTCCTACAGAATTCAGCTAGAGGCCTCCTACTGATTCAGAAAGTGGAGCTACGCTATCCCCCAAAACCATCCCCAATATAAATGTGTTGAAGATTTTATTGAGACAGATTTTCTATGTGCCAGTTAAAATTTGCCAAACAAGGCTGACTTTGACAGCCAAAGCACAATGCAAAAATAACAGGCATGAAAACTCTCCCAGGTTTACAGTGAGCATTACTTCCCATTAAAAACTGCTTTTAGAAGGCAACCTTGAATACTCTAGAGCTGGGATCTGTCAATGCATCACTCCCCCTCTTAACCAGCATTCAATAATTGGTGACTCTCCCACTCCTCCGCAGTGCTGCACAAATAGCTGTGCAAAGAGGAGCAGTGCTAGCCCAAGGTAGTCCACCAGCTGCAGCCTGCATATTTTTAAAGGTCTTTTGAAGCAGCACTAAGAAAGTAACACATTACATAGGTCACAGTGAGTAACACATTTCTAATCTTCATGTAGCAGTTGTGAAAATGCCTGTTTTGGCTCCACACCAATACTCGCTTTTATCCTATCTGAACCTCAGAACTGTAGGAAAGAACACAATAATGACTCCCTTTTTAATTTCCCTTGTTCTCTTGCTGTGGGTGGAGGGATATCACACCAGTCCCAAAGAATTTATGCTATAGCTGTGTTTTTCTGAGATCTCCTCAGTCAGATGTTACATGAAAATGATGCCAACAACGTTTGGAAAAAGTGAATCATAAAATCTAAAAGACAATAAGAAGAACCTCAGTGACATTACAAACAACACTTCTGATTTTTAAGTCCATGATTTGATGCCCTGAGTTCAAAATACCTGGAGGGGTTTGCCTTATGGCTCTTGAACATTTCTTCTGGGGTCATGGAAAGCACTGAACAGACCTGACGAGCCCCTCTGGGCAGAGAAAACTTGGGGCAGCCTGGTCGTGGCTGAGGAGGAAACTTGTCTGACTCTGACAGGACTGCTTTAAATGAGTCTTCCTTCCTAGCAGAGTGTAATAACTTACTACAGAGAAACTAATTTTGTTAAGTGACAGGTGATGCATTTTAGTGATCAAAGCTCAGATTCAAGGGTAGAAGCCCATGAGTCATGAGACTGCTGCCATTCTAACCTATTCTAAATCATTGAGACGATTCCCAAAGCAAGATGTCCCTGCACATTTGTTGTACCTAGCTCTGCCTGCAGCTTCAACAGTTTACCTGTAAATAGAAGTCTTTCTGAAAGATGATTTCCAGAGTGCCATTAAAACACTTAGTGACAGAAATATTCTGCTGACACTGAGGATCCTGAAATTCTTTAAGCTCACACTATCAACAAACAGGATTTTAACAAGCTAGTGAGATGTATGGCAGATACACAGGCTCTAGGTCCACACATGAGCTTCCTGGGGTCAAGCCAGTGGCCACAGCAAGTGCTATGCTGTTTGTGGTTTGATGCTGCAGAGCCCTAAGTCTACTGAAGAAATCTCCAGAGCACAAAATTCAACTGAGAAAGATCAGGAAAAAAAAAAGAGTAATTGAAGACATACCCAAGGTCTTCACCATAAAACCACTCATGCTCATTTGTTTGCTGAGAGTTAAGATGGAGAAAACATTCCTGAGCCAGAAAAAACTGTCAGTTGTTATTTTAATACTTATCCAATTCAGTGTTTCTCCACAATCCACAAACAAGAAAACCAGAGTATCTAGGAGCATAATTTATACACATGGGAACATAATCTAAAGAAGGGTTTAAGAGCTTCGCTATCAGATTCTTCAGTAAACAAAACTTAAAGTACTGGTATTCAAATTGTTTAGGCCAATGGAGATTGATATTTTAAGTATTTGGCCATGGTTTGGCTGCACACTCTTCTGGCTCTTCAGCAACACCACAGAGCATCCTGAAATTTTATTCTTGGAGATCAAGAATTGCTTACAGCCTAGTGGGACTAACTAGCTATCGACAATCAAAAAGGCAAACACATCTGAAAGCCATGCTAAGGCTTCCCTTCCTCCACGGGGAGAATTTATGACCCTCCAGGGTACACAGTTGCTCCCTTTCTTCCATGGCACAAGCCGGACTGTTCACTCAAACCCAGAACTACTCAGATCTTCTGGTACAGTCCAGTGTCCATTCCTGCCTTAAGGGCTTTTGAGAGAGAAGGCATGCTCTGTTATTCATTAGCTTCCCAAAATACCTAACTACCAGTCTGGGTGGCTGACTGACCCAAACAAACTGCAACCCAAGACTTCCTCCTTAGCTCCACCCCCCCACCTCAATTCCTATTAAAAAAAAGTTTGTATAAGAAACTATTAATTATGAATAAATAGTACAACCAGTTGAGAGCCAGCTATTCAGACCTTTTATAAATAAACGCTGCTGAGAAAGCATACACTGTTAACCCCACACCAGTTCAGCAGGCATGTATCTGCTTGTGGCCACTAGTTCCAGGGTCAGTGTTTCTGCACCAAAGGACAAGACTTTCAGACACTCCCCTTTGTACATTCAGTACTTCAGAAGACAGGAAAACAGCCTTGGTGTCACTTCCTTATGCCTTCTTTTGTGGCTTACTGGAGACCACTTTCTCTTAGAGCCAGGATCTTTGGGATGAGCTGGGGCTCTGAGAGATGTGTTACTGTTGATCTGCTCTTGGGATGAGCTAGACTTGGGATCCCAAGCCTTCTGCTCTTGGCATCCATCAATATTCTGTTAAGATCTGAAATAGGACCCACAGATAAGAGAGGCAACTTACCAAAGATGCTAACTCACAACAAATAGTGCAGTATATTTAATAACAAACTGACAGGTTCATCTCTAATGAGCATCTAGGATTTAGGATTTTCCTATTGAATGCAGGCATCATCCTAGAAAATGGAACAGATTAAATAAAAAATGTAATACTATGCTACGGAAAATTGAATAAAGATATACATATATAGGAGTACAGCCACTGTTGACAGTCCTCCTCATCCAGTGAGCCTAAAAGCTCATAAAATCTCATTTCTACTCAGAATCTATGGTCTAATTCCTAGCCAGAAGCAAAGTGACTTTAAACTACAGGCTTTCTGCTCACTTTCTACATAAGAAAAGCTTCTGAGAAACTTTTGAACAAGACCCAATCCTTAAAATATGCTCTATTTCCCTACTTACAGTTGGCACCTTATAAGCTGCAAATCTTCAGTTTCAGGAGGCCACCAGGAAAGGCCACTAAACTACAGCTCCTCCTGGCTGAGCTCATAACTGTTTGGAAGGATGGTCTGTCCTACAAGCAAAAATTACTAATAAGAAAAGCTCTACCTGAAGCAGGTATTGGTACCGACTGCGACTACACCATTGAAGCTG
Source organism: Turnix velox (assembly GCA_013400935.1). Taxonomy (NCBI): domain Eukaryota; kingdom Metazoa; phylum Chordata; class Aves; order Charadriiformes; family Turnicidae; genus Turnix; species Turnix velox. The sequence goes on from VZTY01019773.1 coordinate 955,434, forward strand.
CGAGTAACCACAAAAAATAAAAACACCTGTAATAGAGATCCAGCTTCAGTAAGCATGCAGTGCATTCTTCCTAGCTTTCCAACATTTTTTCCAGGAAAGAAGTGACACAGGACAGCCTGTTCTTAAAAGAAAAGCAACTTTAAAACTAGAAAAAATAAAAAATCAACCCCTTCAAGAAAAAAAAGACATTCGTGTCTGCAATATAAAGATATGCAGAAAGAAAACTTACTCTTTCATTTTTCTAGGACACTTTTCTCTCAGAAAAAACAATTTTCCTCCCTCCCCACCACCATAAAGTTCTGGGTCTAAGGAAAAAAAAGCAGCACCCCTTCCCAAAAAAATTACCCAGATACCTCCATGAAAAGGAGAGACAAACCTGGGATGAAGTAGCACATCAGAGAATTGTCACACCAGTAAGACCTGTCACAGGTCTCTGTGAATCTGCCCTTAGCCTCTGTGTTCTGTATTACCTCAAACCAGGACAGCACCACACAGCACTGGAATGCCAGGAGGCATCTACTGGATGAAGCTTATTCAGGTAAAGAATGCACTCTTTGCAGAGCACATCAGTGTCAGCTTACTTTCTTCTACGGAAATAACTATACACACAGTCCTTCAGAAGGAGAAACAGCACATCCATTCCTTCAGCAGCATGGGGGAAATATGGGGGTCCTCTGGAAACTACTGAATTTGTCAGATTTGCAGGTGGTCATACCTCTAATGTCATTTTTCAAATATGTTGCTTTTTCTCCTATTGTCACTAAAGCAAAAGAAAAACAAAATATACACCAAAGACCTTTGTCATGACTTTTTTCTCAGTTTGAAATGTCCACCTGGATCTCACAGATGGTAAAACAAAGGATCCTTTATTCTTCTGTTGATTTAAAAGCATCATTATTCTCTAACGTGCTACCTGGAAGTTCCTGAAGTGTACTTTTACCTGTACCTCAAACAGAGTTATTACCTTATAAAATGAAGGATGATGTGGTTTTTGGAGGTGGAAGTTATTTTTTTCTTGTAACTTCTCTGCTTTTAAAAAATGAGTCAAGTTTTATTTTTAATCAAGCTTTTATTACCTTTTCCAAAAAACAAGCAAAAAAATACCTCCGACAAATCACATCCTATACTGCTACATTTACACTGTAAAATTCTTAATCTCTTATGTAAATATACATATTTTGAAGTAATCTGTGTTTGGAAGACAATGCTATTTTTAGCATTCTGATGATGGATGAATCTTCCATTATAAATGTAATGCTCTAAGAAAAAAGAAAATCAATTATCAGAGTTGACAAATATAAAGATAAGCATATACATTATGCCTACTCAAATTATTTTTAACATGAAGAAATGCCAAATGTTACAGTAACTTAAGACAGTGTACTATACCACATACATAACATGTCCGAAACTGATTACTTTTGATGGACATTAGTTATAGCAATTGTTTTCCAAAGGAGGTATAAAAAGCAGTTTTAAAAAGTTTTAAACACTCTATTTGAAATATTCACTTCTTTTTGGCAGTAAGTTTGTCTTCATTGTTGACCGGGACTATGCCACTGCATTCTTCTGTCTTTGACACAGGATGCTTTATAAAACCACGTCTAATTACATCAATATCACGTCCTAAATGATCCATCATAGTCGACACAATTGAAGGTGGGCCCTCAAAGTCTATCAAAAAATACCTGCAATGAGAAACACACACAATAAAAAGATTACCTGTACTGCAACAACTTTAATTCAAGTAACCGTTCTGTGGGATTTCTTAAATGACACTTTCTTATTTCTTTCCTATATTTTGGTATGAGTGTCTTTTTAAATAAAAGCTCAGTATTATTTTTACTTCAAGTATGAGAAGTTCAATTGAATTAGACTCAGCCTGAGCTTTTCTTCGTTGTACAGTACTGCTTACCCAGGGAGACTAAAGAGAGCTTCCTCTTCTTGTACCTTTTCCATTCACTTCCACACTTAAGAAAAAAGGGAGGGTGGTACATTCATTTCAGTGACAACACACATCCTCCTTCTTTGAATTCATGACATCATTGTTTCTTGGAAAACAGATGTGAAACGTTTCAAACATACAGGAACATTTCTTCCTTTGAAGTTCTACCTCAGAAATGGATGGAAATTAATAAAAACACAAGGAGGTGGGCTTATCCCAAATTAGGCACATCTTTGCTATCAACATGGCTAAAATTTTCAACCTGAGGATGGGTGCTGAAGATACATACAGTCAATGTGCCTTTGCACCCGACTGAGGACCATACTGCCACCCTGGTCTTAGCAGGACTGCAAACATCCTACTGCCACATGAGCACAGAACATATAAAATACATCACTCCGGGTAAGCACTTCACAGCCACCACACAGCTATCTTTGACATTTATAATGGAAAAGCCCCCCACCTACTTACGGGAAGATGAAGTTCTCTCCCCATTAACATTTTAGGTCCCTGAGTTTACTTCAGCAATATACTCCTTTGCTGAAGAACTGCACCTTCTTCAGGAGCTCAACATCCACAACAGGTTCTTTTAGAACTCCAGCATGCCCAAAGCAGCAAAGAGGTCTGCTGCACTTCATAAGCCCATTTCAGACAAGGGACACAAGTACACACTGTGCACTAACCATGTCAGGTGTTCAAATTCAGATCCCCTCTCTTAAACTTGATTCATTAACCTGATGTCTACAGCCTGCAAACTTTGAGTTATCTAGTGCCAGCTATCACAATAATGCAAAAAAATGAGTGAGCTGACCCTCATGTCACTGGCCATACTTCATCCCTTGAAATGCTATGAATGGATCAAAACTGTCAACAGAACACCTTTTAATAACTTTCTGTCTGCATCATTTGGCATGGCATTAACTACAGTACAGTAAAAAGACACTTAGAAGGTTATTAAGCATTGGAACAGGCTGCCCAAGGAAGTGGTTGAGGCAACATCCCTGGAGACATTTAAGAGACAGGTAGACACAGGTCTTAGAGATATGGTTTAGTGACGGTTCTTGTCAGCCAGGTTGATAGACTCACTGCCCTGAAAGGTCTCTTCTAACCAGGACAATTCTATAATAGTGAAATTGTCTCAGTAATTCCACTCAAGAGAGCTAACTTTCACCTCTTCTGCAAGACCAGTAGAAATTTAAAGGCTAAACATACAGTACAACACTTCTCATCTTGCTATTTTGTTTTAATCTTTACACATCCTCTTACAACAGTTCCCCTTTCCTCCTAGTCCACTCAAGCAGATCTCCACAAGTACAACCTGAAAGTCATATTACCCAAAAAGGATCAAGCCTCCCAATTTGATTTAAAACTGTACCTAACAAGAGGAATTTGTTCTGCAAAAGGTGCAGATTCTTACTAAGGCAACTACAGCAGAAGCATACTTGACAGCTCACTTATGTAAATGATAAGTCTCCAAGACCAGAAGCTGAACTCTGAGACTGAATACTAAATACAGGAGGATAGGATTATGAAGAAGAGACACACGTTCTTCATGCTACACGGAGTTCAGTTTCATCCAACTTAATCTGTGACATCAAAAACACTATGCACAGAGCAGACCCATCGGGCCAGAAATTACTCAAACAGCATGTGCTAGATTACTGCACAGAAGTGGAATCCACCCATGGAAAACACAGGGAAGAAATTTCTCCCTTGCCAGGCAGGCATCCTAATCCTGAAAACACTAATAGCCACAATTCAGCTCTGAAGTCTTTTTCAGAAAGACCAGAATGAAGCACTAGAATTTTCCTATGACAGGAGTCTGATGGCAAATACCTCCCTGCAGGCCCTTACTGAAGCAATGAGTCCTTCAGAAGAAATACCCATGTGGTGCAGGCTGTGGATGAGTGGCACTGAAGCCAAGTGACCAGTGCCGGTTCATGGCAGCAAAAGTGCTGCTCCTCTGTGAAACACTGGAACAGGTTGCCCAGCAAGGTTGTGAATGCCCCCTTCTCTGGAAGTGTTTTAAGACCAGGCTGGACAAGGCACTGAGCAGCCTGATCTAGTAGGAGGTGTCCCTGCCGATGGCAGGGGAGTTGGAACTAGATGATCTTTAATGTAACTTTCAACCCAAACTATTCTATGAATAGCTGCTACCCTCAAGAAGGATATGGAGGAGCTGCGGTGGGTTCACTTCTCCTCACAGGCTTCAACGGGGAATGGGATTGAGTTTAAAGCATTTGAAAAACTCAACTGCCTACCATTTTCTGATATCTGGAATTAAGATCTGCCACCTAGTTAAAAGCCTAGGGAGAAAAGTAATTTTTAAGTTGGACAGTTTGTTAGAAATAGTGCAGAGTAACATAGGAAGGATGCACACGGCCCTTAAAAAGGGAAAGTTGCATTGTCTGTTAAAGCCATTAAAAGCCATTGGTAATTTTAACAGATGACACTTAACTCTTCTGCTTGGGAAGAAGCCTTCCAAACCCTCTCACAGTCGCAAGCAACTTAAAAGAGGATGGGGGGAAAAATTCCAGCTGATGATCCACCACCACTTTCATGCCCCCTTCCCACAGCACAGACACTCACTTGTAGAGCAAACCGTGCCCTTCGCTGCACCATTTCAGTCCCACCATTTCTCCAGAACATCATTTCATTTCTGCTTGCAAGTCATATGCTGCTTCTCATTGTGTTTCTGAAACGGCAGGTTTTTTTCCTCCCCCCCCCCTCCAAAGGCTGCTTTGCAACTTTGTGCTTTCTCTCACATTAGCAAAGGGTGGAAATTTCCACTGACGCACTGTTGATAACTGAAGGAGAAGGGGGGGATGGGAGGATGAGCTGTTACAGCGTATCTTTATGACTCCTCGCAGAATAGGTATTTTATCTAACGATACAAAACTGCAGTAACTGGGGACAATGCGATTTAAAAAAAAAAAAAAAACAATCACCACTCCTCCAGCATTAACAAGTAAAGATCACCTTCCTGTGCCAAAATAAATAAAAAAAAAGAGAGTAAAGAGGGCCAGTGTAAAGAAAAAATACTATTTCTTATTAAAGAAAGAGAAGAAATCAACTGCCGCAAAAGCAATAACCAAATTCAATTGACAATGCAATCTCTGAGGAGATCTGGGACCCTCTTCCCTCAAAACATACACATTTAAATCAGTTGTCACGAGGCTGTGGGGCTTTTTTTAATCCACCCTCAATAAAGCAAGCAGCAACCTTAATTTCAGGCGGTGATCTATGACCTGATACGCAAGGCTGTTGCTACTGTTTGTGTAGTAAACAAAACAAAATCAAATCCCAGTGAGACTTAAAGATGGGGAAAAATACAGGAACGAAGGAGGGAAATCACCTCATTCTTGCAAGCAAAAAATGCAGAAGCATTTAGGATCTCTAGGAGTCAGACGAGTCACCAGGGGAGAAATGCAGGAAAATTCCACTGATTCACTACGAGACCACAGTTATTTTTGTCAGCCTGCTCAGCTGTAAACAGAAGGATGATTTAAATACAGAGAAGCAGACTGAAACACATTCAGACAATGCATTAACAAAAAACAAAAAATTAAAAATCATATAACTTCAAATTAAGGAGAATATGCCTTTTCTTATGAGAGGGAAAAAAAGGAAGAGAGACGGGTTTCATTTATTCTTTTCAGCATGTTAAAGACAGAAATTGTTTGAACTCCGAGTATAACGAATACTCAAATATTTTGCTTTCACATAGACAGCCTAGTACTTCAAAGAACCCTGAAAAGCATCTGGATCAAAACTCACCTTTAAATCCTCCTAGAATGTAACACTGTCAGCCTGGGGAGCTGAGGGAAAAGCAGACATACAATGGACTTGGAAGAGAATGTGTGGTGCCATGGTTGTTTCAAAAAACTGTCTGTGTGCTTAAATTTTTCCTTTACATGGTCACAGTGAGTCTATGTATGAGCTTTCCCAATGGAGAGGTGGAAGAGATAAAGGAAAGAAAATCTTTTGACAAACAGGTAGAGGTCAAGCATAAAACAGGGAAACATAAAACTATCTGAAGAAAAGCAAGCTGTGGCACTCATGTGAGATCAGCTGGACATTCATTCTCATTAAGATTAAATTGTTTTGCTATCTGAATAACCACTTCATCTTTGGGACCACAACATTGCTCTGAAGAGAGGTAGTTTGCTTTTCTTCTCAAGTCTGGTGGCAGCTACACTTCCTCAGCAGGGCAGACAGGCAAGATCATGCTCAAAGGCTTATCATTGTGTAGTTGTAAGCACCAGTACATGTGTTACTTTTAGATGTTTTAAAAATGCTACAGAATAGATGGACATCCCTTCAAAGTCACAAAGACAGCAACTAGGATGTACCAGATCAAAACCAGCAGCTGATACATTAGTAACTGGACTGTGTCACAGCAATGACACAAATAATCCGTAACAAGCAGGTACTTTGGGGAAAAATACATTTTACCATCCACAGACTTCAGAAATTTCATTTGCCAGACTCTACACAGAGACGCCTGTTATTAAGGTAATTAAATAATGCAAAGATGTTTTGCAGCATTGCAGAAAAATTCAAAACTACTATTTCACTGAAAATATGAAACCAGCCTGGCATACCTAGAGTATCTGAAAAGCCAGGCTCACTGGTCAGCATCTGAAAAGTTAGCAAAAATCGTTATGCTCACAGTGAGCACTAAATCTGCTTGTGCCGCTTCTCTGCCTCCTGTATGATTCACAGTATAAAAACCATGAAAGTAATGACTGATTCCCACCCTACCAAGCCCACTACTTAAGAGCAGCCACCACATTTAAACAACGTGCTTGCACAAAGATGCTGCAGAACTTAGGGCATCGCAAAATTATACTGTTGGTGTCCCAACATCCACAACTGTGCCATTTCCGAAAAGCACTAGAATTGCAAATTGCGCTCCCACCAATTAGGTGAGGGGTAATAAACCATTTCAGATCTCTGATACCTGGGGTATATGCATGCTTACATGCATGTGGACAAAAGCATTTTAAGGAAAAGTAATGGTTCAACTCATCAATGAAGAAAGCCCCATCTAGTGGAAGAAGGCAATCAACTTAGCAGAAAATCCTTCAAACGTGCACAATACTCTAATACTCAAACAGGTTTTGTTCTCATCTGAGTGCATCACAGACCCAAAACTCTTTTGCTGAAGTGTATGTTCTAAAATCTGAACAGAAACAAACAACACAGGTTGTGCATTAGCTACAAACTTCTTTTTGTGGTATTAATAAAAGGGAAGCTAGCAACCTGTTTCATCTGTTCTTCTGTGCAATCTCTTTCATCATTTTTAATTTCTTCCTCTTTGAATAGCCATTAAGATCATCAAGAGATGATCTACCTGTGTGAAGTTGAACATGTCAGTACATTTATTTGTGGGATAACGTCCTTTGACTATTCAATAGCTGGAATTTTACTGAGGGGTGGAGAGAAGGGTTGTTACAACTTGTAAATGCTCCAGCGAACAGTTACAATGGGTAACTGTTATATTAATCTTACAAATACAGGTAAATAAAATTATATCCAGACAGTAGTGTGAGTTACTGGAAGACACCTCAGCATCTCTTGTCCACATGGAATACTATTTCTAAACAGGCAACTTGTGGCAGAATAAGTCGTGTAAGCTCAGATACTTGAGGGGAAAAGGAACAGTTTGAACATGTAACATGATTTACACAGATATTTCTAAAAAATACTGAAATCTCTTAAACAACATGATGCTTAATTACTGAAATACTCCTCTTAATTATCAAATTAATCCTCTTAATAAATATCTATCTATTTCTTCTCTTGTCTGGGGCCACTGAGTGACCCAAAAATGGGAGAGTGATGCCCCCTTTCCTGAGCTCATGCTTTGACAAAGCAACATTACATCCCACATCACATAACAAAGGCAAAACACAAGGCAGTCCCACAAGTGGGACAGACCCTAAACCACTCAGAACCACCCCCAGAGTGGGAATGATTTGTGGAAGACCAGGACAACTCCCGAGCCCTCCCCACTACTATAGAAGAGAAGCCAGTAGTGAAGCTTGGGGAACAATCACAGCCCTGCAGGACTTGGAAGCCAAGCTGAGTTCATCATGCTGCGTCCTTGGGAAAGTACATCCTCATTTTGCCGTTTTTCTCCATCACATAAACATGTCCATGTCAGAACTAACATTGCAACCTGGATTTTCTGGCTCCTGATCCCATTAGGCGCTATCAGTATATACACCCTGTGCTCCTCAGTGGACCCCAGCAACCACCACAGTCTCCATACACCTTCTACAAAAAAAATTCCCCATGTATGCATTAAGATAAGCTCCCAAAATACAATTCAGCAAGAACAAAAAAGTAAGACCTGAGTCTGCTATTTCAGCAAACAAGTGGGCTGATGAGATAACTGGGAGTGAACAGCAACAAATAACAAAAGAAAATTGCCATCTTTTCAACATCCAATTTTAAAAGAGAAAAAAACAAGGCAATGAAAAACCACCAAATAGAACATGGAAATTGTTATGAATAATCAGAATTACACACAGCATAGCTAAATACTCCAAAACCAAATGAAATAATAAAAACATGGTGAGAAATGTTTTTACATTACTGTATTACTGATAGATTTTATATGGGAAAGCATACATGTACACAGAACAAAATGGAAAGACTGAAGTGTTTTACCAATTCACAAAAGGTACTGAATTTTAGCACTGATCAGGCTGATATGTAACATCTTTTCTGCAACAGAGGTAACAAAAATAAGAATGGAACTAACATCTGTGGGGAAATAAAATCACTCATAACAAATCTCTAGGGGACAGCAAAATGTACAGTATTTTAAAAAACAACTATACTCGTCTACTTTCTTCTCCCCAAAAAACCTGTCATAGCTCCTTCTACTTTGCTGGTCTGCAAGAAGTTTGAGACATTACTTTCCCAAAGGAGTGTATGAAATTTTTATTATATTTTTAATGATCTGCTTTGCAGTCATCCTTGTATCATTTCCCCTAAAGTAAAAACATCCCACATACCAACCATGACCCCGGATCACCTCCTTTATCTGATGTCCTGAAGCATCACAAGTGTATGATTAAGGCACAGCCTGGCGAGGCCAAAAAAACCAGGTATACCACAAAGCATAAGTCCACAGACTCTACTACTGAGATCTATCATTTTACCAAGCAGTTGCAATACTCTCCAGTTCTGCACTGACCAAATATGCAGCAAGGGCTCTGCAATGTTATCACCCAGCCCCAGACTGGAGGCTTTGTTTGAAAGCTGCATTGAGAGGTTCAGTGCTTCTTTATAATCTTCACCAGCAAACAAATCAGGAGGTTAAACATTCCTTGAATTCAAATATGAGTACACACCTTATTTAAATCAGTTCGCTCCTGTTTGTGCGAAGAAACAACCACCCACTTGATACATGTAATACAGTATCAAAACAAAAAATCACCATGTTAAAAGCAATGTTAATACAACCGATTAAAAATTACAAACAAGTAGTGGCTAGTTAAACAAATACTTGGCACAAATCTATTGCCCGTTAGGAGATAAAGTTGGGAATTTTTGTTCACACTGTCCCACTGTTTTTTCAGAACATGGTGGCCATGGGCAAGTCATTCAGGCTTCATGCCTCAACTATATCTACATGCCTAGCTGACAATGGAACCAATGTGTCTTTATCATCTTTTATTCGTCCATAAGGTAAATAAATAGCATTTTTTATGATTTGGTGAGATGTTACCCAAATTAGGCTCTTAAATAATTTTCAAAGAAAATAATAGTGTTCTGCCACGGCAATGAACACCAGAAATGTGAATTAGTAGCTAATTCAGGTTTAGTTCAAAATATCAGTAAAATAGTGATTTAAAAGTTTGATTCTTCAAACATATCCACACTGTTTCTGCAACGTACTATTTTTCATAATTACTTAAATGGAAAACTGTCAGTATTAGATCTATGAAAAAATATTTTTCTACCAAGAGATGTGTTTACAAGTAGGACCGGAATTTATTTTAATATACCCTCAATGCACATGCACTACCTGTTCAGTGAACATAATTTCCTGAGAAGAAGCAAGTCAATTATATGTATGATCTGAGATCTTCAAAGCTACCAAGGAGAGTAAAACTGCTCATTCCAGTGACAGCTGTGGGCCACAATCCCCTATGGGAGGCTTTGAAAAATCTCAGCTTTACAGATCAATTGGCAATAAACTTCTCATTCTCTGTAAAGTCTCCTGGATACTCTTAAATTCATAATGCAGGGGATCCAAGACAGATGATGTCGAAGCACTACACAACTCACAGTGGAAAAAGGACTCTATTAAAGAGAAAACTATCCTCCCTATTTACCTATTAATTTTTTTCCAGTTTAATTCTTTACTGTTCACTAAAGACACTATCAAAACAAGGCTAAGTCCAGCAGCAGCTTTCTCACACACATCACACTTGTCCTTTCACTGTCAATCACTCCGTTCTATGATTGAAAGACTGTACATGAATAAGACTTCAACTGCAGCTAAAAATGGAGGGACCCCATTCCACTCTTCATAGCAGGAAGATGGTTCATGAAATGGTCATTAAGATAAGAGCTGACACAATGTTAAGCTGTGATTCTCCCACAGCTATTGCACTGTACTCGTTTTCATATCTCATGTTGCAAGGAATATTGTTTATCACTGACTTTCCTATAATTTACCACTTAGGAGGTCCAAGGAAGTAAAATACTCAGCCCCCAACCATCTAAGCATCATTGTAAGGTAAAACTAGCTGAAGCTATGCTAAGAATCAGAAAAACAACATAAGCAAATAAAGATTTGGAAGAGGGAACAGGAAAACCTCAGCATGAAAAGCTTTGAAAGAATCACTCTTCCCTCAGCCTTCCCTACCATTTACCTTAGAATTTCGGCCCTTTAATTTACCTCAGAAAAAGCCCAGCCTAAGGAAAAGGTAATGCAATCTGTACTATTTAAATACACCTCTGTACACGAGCTTGCTAAGAAAGAGGGCGAAGACAGAATTAAAAATCAGCCATCAGAATGGTGTATCAGGAATCTTCCATACCTGAATACTTAACTGCAACCTCCCTAGCAAAATCTACAGAAATTCAATTCTTCCACATTAGCAGGTACTGAAAACAGCCTGCCGCTTCTCCTTGTAATTTCTCTTTCCTCCTGAGTTCTCCAATTAAGGGCACACAAAACAACTATTTCCTCTAGTACCCTCTCTCAATCACTTCTCCCTTTCAAGAACCCAAGCAACCTAGGGGAGGGAACTGCCATATTCAAACAGTGGATCCAAATGCAAGGCAAGCAGAACAACTGCTGAATATTTAGAGACACTTGAATTGGGAGGTGGAGGAGGAACAGCATCGGTGGCATTAATTTGATGGCTTCCTGACTGTGTTTCAAGACATGATCATAATTATTTGCTGCTTAAACCTTACTTCATTCAGAACATGAAATCTGTCTGCTCTGAAGACTCTGCGAAGAGGGTTACAGTGTACAAAACCCCTTGTCCTGCTTATTACGTAGGCTTAAGGAGTAGTTGATCTGCTACTAGTTATGTTAGTTTATAAATGTGAAAGATTCCCATGAGAAATGGCTTCTATTGATCTCTGCCACATAGTTCTTCTGAAGCTGGTTAGTGTTTTCAGCTGTTACAGAATCACAGAATGACAGGGATTAAAAGGGACCTCAAGAGATCATTTGGTCCAATCCCTCTGCCAAAGCAGGTCACACAGGAACACACCCAGGCAGGTTTTTAATGTCTCCAGAGAAGGAGACTCCACATCTCTGTGCAGCCTGTTCCAGTGTTCTGTCACCCTCACTGTGAAAAATCTTTCTCTTATATTTCTGTGGAACCTCCTATGTTCCAGCTTGCACCCTTTGCCCCATGTCCTATCACTGGAGGTCACTGAGAAGAGCCTGGCTCCATCCTCCTAACACTCACCCTTTACATATTTATAAGCATTAATGAGGTCACCCCTCAGTCTCCTCCAAGCTAGAGACCCAGCTCCCTCAGCTGTTCCTCATAAGGAAGATGCTCCAATACCTTAATCACCTTTGTGGCTCTGTGCTGGACTCTCTCAAGCAGTTCCATGTCCTTCTCTAACTGAGGGCCCCACAACTGGACACAATATTCCAGATGGGGTCCTACCAGGGTAGAGTAGACGGGGAGGAGAACCTCTCATGACCTACTGACCACACCCCTTCTAATATACCCCAGGATGCCACTGGCCTTCTCAGCCACAAGGGCACATTGCCGGCTCATGGTCACCCCCAGTCCCTTTTCTCTACAGTGCTCTCTAACAGCTTAGTCCCCAACTTAGATATGTGCAAGAACCCCATGTATAAGACTACACTTGCCTGTGTTATATTTCATTGGATTTTTGTCCTAGTTTCCATGTTGAAGAACCCGAGACCTGATCTGCAGAGGCACTGCCACCCAAACCAAGCAGAAACTGTCATCCGAAGTGGTGAAATGTTACAGAGTGCTAAGTGCTCTGTGAGAAAAAATTAGAGGATTGCTAAAGTCTCAACTTGAGCACACAAAACTAGAGAGACAGTCTTTCTCTGCCTTAGCTTCCCACCTGTGTAAAGATACTAAGTCTTCCTTCTGCTGATGCCAACAGAAAAGATTTCAGTGCTCATAAAATGTTTCAGCTCCAACAGAAGGGTAAGCTAATTAGCAATTCCGTCTTGAGACAAGGCTTTGAATAGCTCCCCCATGTGTAAGCAATAGGACTTCATCCTAAAATGCAAAACTAGTAGGATAAAGCAATGTTTTGAAGCACATCACAGGACAGAAGTGCAGGACAGTCATGGCCACAGTCCTATTGCTTTCAGCGATTCAATCTCAGATAATCAACATGATGGAGAATTCCTCCCCTATCCTTTCTGTCAGCCTGCTTTAACTGGCAGCTGACAAACCTGCCACATCTCAGGAGAATGAAGAGGTCCTCAGAAGAGTGAGTGAAACCACGAGTTACCCAAGGGAAGATGATCCAAGAAGAGCTTCATGAAAGGTGCACCTCTGGAGTCATCTCACAAAGGCCCCTTAGTGGGCTGGCAGGTTGGCCAACCACTCAATTACACACAGCTGATTACAGGGATTAGGAGCAGCGGGTAAGCTAATTGTTATTTTGATTACTGCAGGCAGCCCCAGCACAGTATGGGTTGCCTAGCAACATTTCTAGGTCCTTAGGAGAGCCAGCATCCATTTTGGAGGTAGCCTGGTAGCCTTCAGGAGCAACACCACACCAAAAGCGTCAGCAAGCAGAGGGGGGGAGATCAACAGCACCTTCCTCCAGCACTGCAGGGGAAGCCTGGCATCCTAGATGCCAACTCCTAGTTTCATTTACATTTATCATACTTCCCATATACCACACGGTCATCTCTTTACGTCCTTAGCAAAAACTGTCAGAAGCACAAGAGAGTCTTGCAGGATCCACTTGGTAATTAACATTAGTTCAGATGAATAAGAGAAATAGAAGCCATCCTGCCAATTAGCAACCAGATTAGGTATATGACTTTTATCAGTAAACAGTCTGCCTGGCTTAGAAAATAATTATAACACAATAAACCAGCATTGCATATGTTATGGGAAAGTAGTTCTGCAGGCCTGGACTTGGGCTACTTGTAACAAGACAGCCAAACATCACACAGAATAAAACAGAAAACACTGGAAGCAGAACACATGCATACACAGCCACGCACCACCTCACTAAGACCACAGACATTGCAGGTATACCTACCCAAAAAGCATAAGGAAGGCCAAACAGCAAGAGTTATACATACACATATATAAGGGAGCAGAGAAAGGTCTTTTAAGGAAAAATGCATCATTCATACCCTCCTCTTCTGTGGCGCTCCTTGTGCTTGGAGATTTTGTAAGGCAGAGCCCTTTCTCCCAGGTTTTCCAGGTTTCTCACAATGGCTCCTCTCTCCATAAGAGCCTCGACAGTGCGCTTCAGCACGGCTGCAGTCTCAGGCTTTAAAAGAAAACAACAGAAAGAACAAGTGGGAAATGTACACAGATCCAGTTATTCTTACTATGTGATTAAAAGGGACACCTGCAGTCACATAGCTTAGTGCTGGAAGAGATCGTTCCATAATCCAGCAGGGTAAAGTTGAAACAGACCTCTTCCTAAGCAAGAAAAAATTTAAGAACATTTTCCTTTGTGAATTATGGTAACAGCAAAGTTCCCACCAATTTCCTAGTCAGGCCTAAACAGTAGCAAGGAAAAGGAAATAGTTAACGGATTTGACTCACCTGGTATCACTTTGTCTGACCCTTGCACAGGTGAATAAATACACATGGCAAAGAGCAATTATGAATCAGCACCAGTTTTAAGGTCCCTGAGCCACTGATATTAATATTGGTCATGACAACATTTAAAGTAAACACTGGGGGAGGAGCACTAATCCATAGCTCGCTACAAAGACAATAGTTAGCACCACATGCGTTTTACATTGCCATTTCAACAGCACGTGCATAATTGATGTTTGGAGCCTTGGCTAAGTCACTGCACATCTCATTAGTGTTGCACAGCAGACATCCAGGTCTTTTTAAGAGTTAAGGAACTGATGTGCAGTAATTAGTCTAACATGCAGAGCTTAGAAAAACAAGTTTGAGGGACAGGCAGCCAAAAACACAGTAGGTAAAAGAGATGCAATGTTTTCTTGCTCATTCCCTATTCAGAGAACTTTTAGAGAGCTGAATCATTTTGGTAATGGCACTCAACACAAAAGTGTTAATAAAGTACAAATTAGAATGTTTTGAAATCTACAAGCTTATGCACTCTCACCACAAGAAGTATTTTAAGGAACTCATCTGCTACAGAGAAAGGCAACTGAATGGATGTCTGACTGATCACAAACCACACTGTATAGCTTTCTTTTGTGCTCCATGAAACATTTCACACCAAGATATGTTCCTAAGTGTACTTGTCCAGTGAGATGGCAATAGCTGTAAATGGAATAGTAATGAAAGAGCTGATTTTCAGCTTTATTCTGATTTTATTTTATTATGACAAGCTCCATAATAATTTCACTGCCCCTTCTCATAGAGAAGAAAACTTGTATAAGCCTTCAACAGCATTCTGTGTAAGATGACTGAAAGTTCATTTCCTAAGTCTGAGGTAGAGATATACTCCTTGACTTAGAGAAAGGGTTGTTTAGTGTCCAGATCCCTTAATGGAAATCGGTGGGGAAAAGGTAGTACAAAAATCTCAAAATAGGCAGTGCAGCCCATGCCCCAGCACATGACATTTCTCATTTTCTTGAGGATACGAGGTAATACGAGAGAGTCTTTAAATGAGAAGCAGAAATGCTCAATGTATGACATTTTCCAACATCAACTGCTCTTTGAAAGACAATGTCTGAGACATTTTCTTGTTTCCATGGTCTAAGTAACCTGCTGCAGTTAAGAGCCAATAACAGCAACACATCTACTGCTCCTCACTATCGAACAGAAATTTCATCCCACTCTCTCACGCTGCATAAACTGCTTGAGAAATTTACTTTCAATAGAAAGAACCTGAAGAGTTACAAAGTCAGCAAAAATAACTGGACTATTTTTTTCCCCAACATGCTGACAAAGTTCTTCAATGCATTAAAAACTATTCTTTCTCAAAACAGGCAAATACCAAAGGTATCTCTTGTCAACTATGAAAAGTTAGGATGAAGTGGTTGAGAGCTTATGGATTATACTATATTTTAGCCCATAATCAGGAAAAACACAATTTTCCAGTTGACTTATGTTCCCTCCATTATCACTCATTAGGTATTTAAGTAAGCAACTTTCGTTTTTAGGACCTGTTTCCAAAAAACATCTACAGAACTAAACGGGTCTCCTTAGAGATGATCTCCTCTAAGATGGTCTTTAAAGCCCCAGGATGATATATAAGATCCTTTCCAACTAAAACCATACTATGATTCCTTACAACTCTTTGTGGCCTCTTGTCACAAAAAAAGCCATTTCCATAAATGTTACAGGAGTCTGAATTTCTGAGATTTCCAAAACCTGCATGAGCTTATCTGGAGCAAAACCAGCATGTACAAAATTTAGAATAAGAGACCAACAGATGTATAGGAAGACCGTAACTATACAGCCCTTTGCTATAAAGATAACATTAAACCTGTTTTGTAAAAGCATGTAAGAACTCATGCGCCAATACTACAGCTGGTGATGCTAACCATGTTAATACTTTTATTCCCCCCTTTAAATCTCTCTCATCTCTCAAATACATTGCACCCCATCACCACAAGAATGTCCTTCCAAGACTAGATTCTTACTCTTCTCTCTATATGCTCATATTTTACATAACTTTTCATTTACTGATACATCTGACAGCTACTGTCAAGCAGACACATGCCGTCCTCTCTCTCTCTCTCTCACCACAAAGGAGAAGGACAAGCAAATATTGTCAGAGAAGAACCAGGAAGTGGCAGCTATGGCCTGTCACTCCCTCAGTACTTTGAGCAGTACTCAAGGAGTGGGAAGGGTGACATGAAATCTGTTGGCTGAGCTGACAGGACTGAAGGTGAGGAAGAGAATCAGGAAAAGCCAAGCAATGCCAGCAGCTAGGAGAAAGCATAGAACAACATTTCATATTCTGCATCACCTCCACATTTTGTTTTACCACAGTGGAAAGTCTTCTTTCAAAATTCTGCTATTGGAGAAACACCAGTGACAGTCACAGAAAAGCGATAGCTCAATTTACTTGACCCTGTCCTCCACATTCTACAAACACAAGGGGACAAGAGGCTCTTTTAAGACTTCCCCTATGAAGAATTTCAACCCAAGCTCTGCGTGGCTGTTGTATCTCGACTTACATGGCACAAAAGAGTGAGAAGCTGGCCCAGAATCTCCACAGGTTTTACACTGTTTCTATTAATGCAGAATCTCAGCACTCAAACACATCTAAATCAGAAGCTGCTGGTGAGACACCTTTATTTGTTGTGAAGCAGCAGTTTAACGTAGATAAGTCAAAGAGTAGGGTAACAGCACTGCTAGTGAAAGCCATGGTTCAATGCTACAAGAACTACACCAGAAATATATCTTCAAGAAAGAAGAGGAAAAACAGAGTTAGTTTGTGAAGCAGGCACCAAGGTAGGCATTACTATCTATGTTTTGTCTTTTACACAAGAATCTGACAAAGGATAGTGAAACGCTGGTACAGGTGGCCCAGAGAGGTTGTGGATGCCCCCTCTCTGGAAGTGTTTAAAACCAGCCTGGACGAGGCACTAAGAAACCTGGTCTAGTGGGAGGTGTCCCTGCCTATGTCAGGGGAGTTGGAACTAGATGACCTTTAAAGTCCCTTCCAACACAAACTATTCTATGATTCTATTTTACTTACCTCAAATTCCCTCATATTTTAACCTCATTTTTCCTCACATTAGTAAGGGAAATTGGTAGTTTTAGGAAAGAAAGGGTCGCTAACTGAACAGCTGTAATATTTTGTGCACTATGGTGCACCTGTAGTGCTTCCAACCCCACGCTTGAAAATACACTCTAGGAAAACAACGGGATCTGCCATTTCAGTCTTCTCCCACTGAGCCTACTGCGTGTGGATAGCTTGCAAAAGCCTCCACGGTGCTCAGACAATTATCACAGGAGAAATCCATCAGGTCAATAAATAATAATATTGCTAAAGTTTATTGTTGTTACTTGTCTCCCTCCTGCATAAGACATGCTGATCCACAAACAGAGCTCTGCTCAAAAGAGATCTTAATTGACTGAGACATTCAGACAAGCAGCTGTATGTCCATCAGTGAAGCTCTCTGACATATGCTTCTTAACAACCATGCAGATTTAAGTGAAGTGTTATTGGGTAAGCTTTACTCCTCTACATGCCCTCCATACCCTCAAATGACACATGAGCTTTTTGTCTCCTTTATGCATGCCAACAGATCAGCACATTCCCCGAGTGGCTGCATGTCCAATGTGATGTGCGGTTTCTAAACACAATGAAGCCTAAGATCAAGTCCCATATATTTATGAAGAAAAGAAAACAAAAAGAACAAGAAAAGAAAGCCACAGATTTCTACATTAAGGATTGTAAAATATTACGGGTTTTAGCAACCTCCCCACTTGTGGACATACTTTGAAAACAGAAACTAATTGTTGGTTTTGAAAGCTTGTCACTGTAATCCCTCTCATTCCTCCTCTCCAAAAAAGATCATGGTTTATCATAGCTTGCCTAAAGCCATCACCCAAACTATATATAGGCTTGCCTTTGCTAACCATCATGTCCACAGACACAGGTTCCTTGGTTTGCCTCAGAGCCAAACCAGTTGAGGACATAGGAAATGGTATTGCCTGGCTCCCAATCCAGGAGCCACAACATTTTTTCCTGAACAGCCAGCAATAATTCTAGTACCACAGACATGGGGAAGCGAAGATGAGGGGGGACACATGGGATTAGAAAAGGATGAAATGGAACCTGGTGCCAGGATATTCACACTGAAGAGCAGGAAGCAATAGAAAGAGCACAGAAGTCCTGGCATTTAATTCTAGTTCTTGCTCCACTTCCTGCAAGCACAGTGAACTTAAGAGTCCTTTCAGATGGCTTCACCCTCGAGGAACCTGGTGAACTTTGTTAGTCAGCTCGGTTCAGAGTAATTTGCCCACATGTAGTTACCTTGTTCTCAGAAACCACAGCTCTTCAGATCCACCAAGTCATGGAAGAAAGAGAAGGGAGGTCACTGCAGACTGCTCAAGAGCTTTTCATAGCAAAACTGCCTCTGGAAGAAGTAACTCAAGGACTGCTCTCTACAGATCAAAACTTCTCCTCTCCTCTATCCCCACACTTTTTAAGCTGCCCAGAAGAAGTATGTTAACTACCAAGTGAACCCTGTACCTGCCAGGCAAAACAAGCTCAACTGAAGTACACTACTAAACACACTTTCTGTGTATTGCTGGCTTTCTCCATAGATGAGGATCACTGCAGCCACATTCACCCAGTGACTGTCCTGCCAGAGAGATCCCACACAGCTGCTGCCAATGCTGCAGGGACTACAAACATCAAGATCACCGGGTACCTTTCCACAAAGAGTCCAGTTCGTTCTATTTAAAACTCCATATTCCCAAGCGCCCAGAAATTATTCATAGCCCGAGGCGTCACACAAACCACAGCTGAATGCTATGCCTTAAGCACTTCCTCCCTACCTCTGGCTGCTCCCTTCTTCCTCACCAGTCTTTCAGTTTATTGTGATCATCACCTGAGCGAGCAGAAAGCTGTTCAATGCTCAGACTTCTTCAGCATCTCATTAGATGGCACAAATGGAAGTGAAAGGAGGCACAGAGTTCATTATCACCCAGGATCAACACCACAAATACCTGGTAATGACCAGCAAATACTACTACACAGCACCAACAATTTCCTTTTGAGGAGAAATTTTTATATGCCACCAGCATGAGTAATAGCACAGCTTTTATCAGTCACGCTCAACTCACATAGCAACCAGCAAGCGTATTAAAAATAGCCAAACAGTAAAAAAATGGGGAATACTCTGACAGCGAAGTACCCTTTCTGCTAGAGCCCAAATGGATATGAATTTGTCAGCCACGAAGCTGCAAAGCACAGCTTGGGGAGAGACCAGAAACATGGCAAGAGCTTGAAATAAAGCTTTTGTAAATGCTTATGCCTCCTAAAAACCAAGGAGCCACCCGCCCAAACCTAAAGGGAAGGACAAGGCTGTGGCTGGAACTAGAGCCATGTGAGAAGACTCTGCACCACTGCTCAATTTTCCATCTCGTTAGCTGGCCAGAGGGAGCTTAAGAGAAGACAGAAATTCAAAGCAATAGGAAAAAGAGAGCTGGCCAAAAAAGAAGCCTTCTCAAGCCACCAGAAAAGAGTCTTTAGAGACAGAAAAGGAAGCAGACCCCAAATACTTAGTTTTAGTGCTAGAACCATACTGATGCTCTTCTGGGCACTCATTCAGTTCAACAGGAAGCATTTAAAGGCAGTGAGCACATCTCCCTAAATTGCAAACAGAAAAATATCCATCACAATTAGCTTGATTATCCCTTCAACGTAATAACAGTAGGATAAAATTATATTCTTTTTCAGTTGTTAAATAGTTACAAAAGGTACCAAGATTATTTACTGAGGCAGAAATCAAAGAATGCAAAACCTATGTTTTGAAGAAAGTTGCAATTCAAAATAGCAGAACTTGGGGGGAAAGCCAACTCCTTACTGTTGTTTACTACGTAATAAAACACTAGAAGCTTATTAGTGAAAATAATAAAAAACCCCACACACGCAATTGTAATCTAGCCAAAACCAACACTGGCATAAGAAAGAATAGCTTTGCAATGAGGAAGAAGGGGAAGCTGGAAAGAGTCATTTAATTATCACACCCTGTTTCAGTACACTAGATGATACAGCAAAACGAAAAAACCCAGCAGATTAAGAATAGACAAGCAAAGAAATAAAAATAGTGCTAATATTGGTTAAAACCCTAGTGAGGCATGCAATACAGCTGGGCAGAGTTGTTCTTCATCTGCCTAGGGAACAAACTTGAGCTCCCGGTGCAAGATGCAAAGCTGCAATTACCATAAAAGTGTAAACAATATAAAGCAGCAGCAGTCTTAAGTAGGATACTAACCCTGAAGGAGACATATTGTTCAGAAAAGATCAAAATAAAGATAAAAACAGTGGATCAAGCAAATAGAAGGTCATAGAATCATAGAATTGTTTGGTTTGGAAGGGACCTTAAAGATCATCAGTTCCAATCCCCTACCATGGTCAGTAACATCTCCCATTTCCTAACACCTCATCTAAATTTCCCCTCTTTCAGTTTAAAACTGATAGCCCTCATCCTTTATTTTCACTCCCTGATAAACAGTCTCTCTCCATCTTTCTTGTACTGAATAAGCTTCTATGGGGTTTTCCTGGAGACCTCTCCAAGCTGAACAGTCCCAACTCTCTCAGCCTGTCCTCACAGGAGAAATGCTCCAGCCCTCTTGTCATCTTTGTGGACCTCCTCTAACTGGTCCATGTCCTTCCTGTGATGATGTGGGATTCATGCTGCACCTCTGCTAAAAACAGTCAGCAAGTGACTGACGAGTACAATCAGGAGGAGGCACTGAAACTGAACAACAAACACATGAGGACTCTCCACACCTGCCTGGAAGTTCAGATCTGGGTAGCATGGGAAAGGATCAGTCTATGGAAAGCTGCACTTATGGCAGCACCAGGTTCAGAACAGAGATTTCTGTACGTAAGTTTTCCCTGAGATAGAATAAAAAATAAACAGGAGAAACCAAGTGCCTCCTGAATGTGATATCCATTTCATATTTCCATCAAACAAAAACATATGATACTATTCTAGAAAGGAATTATTGCAAATGACAAGAAAGTTATAGCGGCAAGTCACCAAAAATAAGTTTGGGGGAAGTGATCAAAATTGATTCAGTCTGAATTTAGAATATCACCTCATCACCAAAACGGATCTTTAATTAGCTCTTTAGCAGTGTATAAACCAAGGAATTAGCAGTTTTACCTGATGCAAACATGAAGCCCAGGGACTTAAATGGAGAGGAAGCAGCAACTTCTAAAGCAAAGAAGTGATGCTATTCTCTCTTCTGTTCCAGAATCCACTATTATTCTTCAAAGAATGTAAATTCCTCAAAATAACTTTTTTAAGTCAATATTTAAAACAAAAAGGAAATTATTCAAGAAACTGAGTTAAAAACAAGCAATGCAAATACTGTAGACATTGAGTCACAGTTAAATTAACACATTATTCTCATCACTGAACTCAGCAGAATTTAATTCATTGCAGAGAGTTGATACCCTTGACGATTTCTATCAAGAACCCTATGAGGTATCTTGTAAGCAAACAGCAACCAAATCCCCCATGATTCCAGGCCTTTTTAAGGGTTTATTACTAGAAACAGTTAACAATTGGCCACAACTACAGAATCAAACATCTCCTTTAAAACTCCACGTCTACAAACTTAGCCTTTTATTAATTACAATAAATTACTGTATGGACTTCAATGCAATGCTCTGGTCAGCTAACATCTACTTATCAGAAGCTTTATAAGACCAAATGTACAAACTGAATATAGAATGATATGATCATAGAATCCATTCAGTTGGAAGGGACCTTCAAAGGTCATTTAGTCCAATGCCCCTCCAGTAAGGATGAAAAGTCAGTCTTGCCCTTCTTACTTCTAAGTTTTATTCTTCTTGTGACTTTTAGATGTGAATGCATTCCATAAAGTTTTGTTTATTTATATATAAAGCTTAAATAATCCAGAGTGGAAATTAAAACAAAAAAAAAAATCCCACAGAGGGATTTAAAAATACTTTTTCTCTCTAGCCTCTGAAATGTATGCACATACACACTCACACACAATTCCTATTGTCTCCACATTTGTTGTGTTGAAGATGAAAAGCAGAAGACATTCCCTTGAAGAGCACAAGAAGGTAACAGTAGGACCAGAAAAAGGGGATGGTGGAAGGAAAAGAAGCCTTCTCCACCTTTTTGATATAGAAGCTGGAATCACAGTCAAGAAGCTAGTGCTTCTCACACCATCTCCATACTTAACCTTGGTAAACCCCTTCCTGATCACTCTGTAAGGGGATACGGGGTTGCAATTTGCCAATTCAAACCATCAGCTCCTCTCCTCGAAGCAATGAGTTGCCAGTCCTAAAATAATCTTAACTTTTCCTGACTTCTCAGACCTTCCCCTTTATTCCTCAAACATTAGGATTGCAATTGCCCAGCCTCACAGATCCACCTTCACAAAACCCCCAAGATAAACAAAAGGTAATGCAGACTTGCCAGGTAAACAGCCTTGTCTAATTAAGAGCTGAATCAAGTCATCCATGTGCAAGTTGAAAAAAGAAACCCTGCCCCATGGGGAACAGCTCGCTGTATTCAGGATTTCAATCACACATGAAGAGCAGAATTTCTGCTCGCTCTTCCTCCTCATCTCCCAAGGTAACAGTTGTTACAGTTTACTGCTTTCTTGAGAAAGCTGGTTATGCCTCTCCTGGATAAGAGAGTTAGCGATGCAATTCTACCTAGTAACATATTTACTATAACATAATTCCCCTGACAATAAGCTACGTATGAAAAAGTACACATACAACCCAGCACCAGAATTAAAATGGAACTCAAGCTTCGAAGCTCACTTCTCAAGAACATCATCTACACTACCAAATTACTCAAGATAAAATTAACTTCAATTAAGAATTTTAATTCTATGTATGTATTCTGAAGTAAGCTCTTTATGCCTGCCTCTCCTAGCTCAGCTTTTATTCCATCTCCTTACACTGTGTGGGATCAACTTTAAGATTCACTATTCACCCACATAGCCAAGGATCCCAAAGTGATGGCCACTGTTTCCAAGATAAGCTAAAGCACAACATCCCCTTGCTCTAAGATTTTGAAAGGAAAAGGCTGATCAGACACAGAGCCTATGGCTTCTTCTGCTGCCCGAGTCCAACCACCTGCTCCTGTGCAAACTGGGGAAGAGATGCAACAGAAAGCACCCCCACACTGCTGCTGTTACTGCTTGTCTGGGTGCTTCAGGGATACATTCAAGTGGTAATACCAAGGAGAAGGGCTTCAGTATGTTGGAAGCAGCACACAACATGAATGGAGTTCACAACTCAAGCCACCTCAGGTCCCCATGGGGAACAGCTCGCTCAGGGCACACACACAGTCACCTCTGCCACTGCAGAGGTTCTTCCTGTGTCATGGCATTGGGTGCGTTCAGCATTTTTCACATCAGTTTTCACACCTCTGTAATTGGGGAAGTAGCAAAACAGCAAAGAGGCACTGCATGGCTTTAATAAGACAATTGTTAGTTGGACTGAATTAGAGCTGCTAAGGCCAAACATAGTCAATTTTTGCATTCACTGAGTTATAAGCTTCCAGCCTTGGAGTGTCACCAATAGCCTAGGTTTAAGAGAAATACCTGCAATTGTCCCAAGCACCCTTTGTAGCAGTTGGACATTAAAATATACTCCAACCAAGTTCCAAACACTCCAGGCCTTGGGTGTATCACTAACCATGCAGCCTCGGCCACTGAAAAGCTCCCTTTGATAAGACAAATCTTCCAAGAACCAGGGATAGCATGCCTAACACATACCTGTTATAACCATCACACGCATCTTTACTATCACAGAAGAACACAGACTCAGGACCAAGAAAAAGCTGAATATGGTTAAGAAAAAGCTTTCCAAAAAGCACGTGAGACTGTACCCATAATTTTCAAATCCTTGCACTGCTGTATAACACTAACTGTCTTCGGCTCTGAACCAGAAGAATGCTTAAGGAAGAAATCCCAGTGTTTTGACCAGTGAGCATAAACAAGTGAAAATGAACTTTAGCATTTTCAGGCATAAATTCTCCTGTACGTACACTACAGCATTTATACTGGGGATACTCTAAATTAACCTAGAAAACCAGTTTCATGGCTCAACAAGTTCTAAAAATAACTGCTGACAACTGAGTGGGTTATGAGCATCACAACCATGCAGTCAAATTGTCGCCTTATTCCCAGCAGTCTACAAACCCCTCAAAAAAAAGCAAATTACCAAGTACAAGCAGACCAAACACGCTTGTTAAGACAGGCAAGAAGAAAACATGGAGCTGAAACCTCCTGGTTTGTTCACTTTCCTGGCACAAGCACATGGACAGGGCAAACCAGGACAGCCACATCCAAGGAGGGATAGTTCACTTCAGAGCCAACAGGCAAAGAGTAGTCATTACTACCATCTCTATGGGTTTTTTCCAGTGAACCCTCAAAATACATGCTGCTGCTACAACATTTATTGAACTCACCCACAACTTGCCTAGGCTAGGACTCCACACTCAAAGAAGCAGTAAAATCTCAAATATTATAAATTGGGATCAGCAGAGTCTTTGCTAACTAATACAAATGGACCCAGATGGTGAAAAAGAGCCTTCTTGAACCTCTTTTAAAAAACAGTTAAATGGGAAGCTGCTCACTGAATCACCTGATAAAACTAAGTAGATAATAAATTAGCAGCCAACCAACAAAATAAAAACAGGAATCACACTCTCTCCTGCAAATGACAAATCCAAACCAAGTCTACAGGCTGTAAAGCTCTGCTTATTTTTCATCCTAAATCCAAAGCTTCTTCTTCAAGTGTGTTTTGTAACTATTCCTCCAACCAAACACTTCCATTTTTAAAGCACAACAGCAAAAAAAGATAATACCAAGAATCATCTTGATGAATGCAGCATTTCCTCTGCAGCTGAAAATCTGGCTTTGGTGATCTTCTCACAATTTTTGCCAATACACTCATCTCTAATAGGACATCTTCATTCACAGGTGATCAAGCACTAGGTGTGCCCCCTTACTTGCTGATCTGTCACCACTGGTTAACAACAGTAGGGATTCAGACAACACTTTCCACAACTATTAGTTCAAATACATCCTCAGGGGGCAGGGACAAGGGCAAGAAAGAAGTGGAAGACTCACATTTGGTCTTTCAGAACTGTGTTGATGCTTTAATATTTTTCAAATACAAGTCACGAGAAGGTAACTTTCCATCCCCAAAGGCAACTATCTAAGCACTGACCACCACAAGCTGCAACTGCATTCCCTACCAAGGAGGGTAGAGCATCACATGCATCAGAGCATGACTGCTGACAGAGGCTCCTCTGAGAACCTGGGCACCAGGACTAATTTCTAGATTGCAGTCAGAAATAAACATAAGACAGACACACAAGCATCTAAGTTGATGCACTCTCAGATGGATACCAAAGCACAACTGGACATATTTAAGGACACTCCAGAACTCAGTAAGGTGGTAACTGTGCCATTCAAGAATTGGTTAAGCAGCAGCTGAACAGGGCATATAAAGAAAAAAAAAAACAAGAGAAAAAAAAAATTACTGAAAGACGTTGTACACTATCCAACAAGACTGCTTTACTAAATGAGAGTTCACCCATATGTTGTTTTGAGGGCAATCTGCTGCTCTGCAGGGTGTTTGAGGAAGCCAGTCTTGCCCTGCCAGCATCTTGAGACATGGGTCATAGAAAGTACCACCCCAGTCCACCCCCACAACAGGAATCAGCATCATCTTGCAGCCTAACTCCACAATCAAGGTTTGGATTCTCAAATTCTTTGTACAGTTTTAAATAATCTAGTTTGATTTTTATCAAACTTCTCCAGCCCATGCCCTGGTTCAAAAGGTCTGTCTTTTAATAATGGAAACAAACCAAATAGTTATCAAAAGTATCTTTATAGGGATGCAACCCTTACTGCAAGAAAGGACACGTGATGCAATTTATAGACAAGTTCTCCAAAATAGTTTCACAACTATCTATGAAACTTTGTACAGAAGTTTTAAACATTTCCATACAATACTTTTGGACAGGACAAAATGCCATGGTAAAGGAATGTAAACTGCAAGAAACACAGTCTGAAGTATCCAAATACTCTCTAATAAGAGTTTTAGTTTAAAGACTAACGCAGTAGGCAAAATAATATGCATACAGTATACAAAGAACAGTATACACAGGGCCAGCAATGCTAACTATGAAAATTTTGCATCAGATTTACTTCAAAGATTTATAGCAATATGATAATTCTATACACTAGACCAAAATTCATTTATCATACATTGTTTCTATGACAAAAAGCTTGTCATTATGGACAGTAGCAACTTACAATATAATTAAGCTGTATTAATCTCATTAACACTTCTAAATCTATATTCCTACTACAATATTTTTTTCAGTATATTGTCTTATAAGATCTTAACAGACCTTTAAATAACACTTTACCAAAAGAGACCTGGATCCATTATAGTGATCTTATCTACATGCCCATTTGGCTTATTTCAAAAAACAAAAAAAACAAAGGACAAGGAAAAAGGCAGGTTTCAAATGCTATATGATATCATTTGGTTTTGGTCTGAAATGTATTTTAATTGAATTGTTAAAAAAAAGAGAAGAACAAAACCAAAAGGCAGTTCATTAACTGGTATTTTTATATAAAATCTGCAGAAAAATACAACAGCAACAAAAACCAAAAATACTTCACAGATATCTGAAAAAACATTATATCAGAGATACAAGGTAAAGCAGCATCACTTTGACACTGTGCTTTAAAAGAAGATGAATGAAGAGACTGCTCTAGTGATATTAGAAAATTTGCTTTCTTCTTGAAGAAGACTACTAACATTTTGCACAGCAACTATTTTTATAACCACCTCATTTAAAAACGTGTATTCATAGACACAGAGAATTGTCATATCATTACCATTTTTGCTCAAAGTGTCTGACTTTACACAGTGAAACTGATAATGCTAAGTGTCACCAGATGTCACTATACCATGAATTCAATATTAGAACAGAAGTGAAGCAAATGCCTTTAAACCAACACCATAAAAGAAAAGATAGAAAAAGTGTTTTGTAAACAAAACAAACCACTTTGCAAAACAAGAAAGTTCAGAGATCTCACAGTGAAATCAGAAATCCTAATTATATATGTTTACATTCTAGGACTACTCTTTACCTTAGGCCAATTAAAGCACATTAAACCATTAATTATATACAAACATTTTTTAAAAAAAAATTAAAACATTGCACACAAGTCTGCTTTTTAACATCACATAACAAGGTTAGTTTTATTTTCAAAACAATTACATTTAAGGGCACAGAACATACAGAATACCAAATTAACAGATGAGTATTTTTGCTTTGCTATACATGATAAATCCAAAGATTTCCTCAAGAAAGCTAGAGCTTAGCAACTCTAACTTCTTCCATGAATCCTGTTCTCTGAAAGGGAGCATCTCCCAACACCTTCTGTATCTTAGGATTTAAAAAAATATATATATAAAAAAAATAAAGCTGTACGTTTAAAAGTTGTAAGCATTTTCTGCTTTAAGAGTTCACACAGAGATCCTGTGATAGGTCTGCCCACCTCACTGTAACCTTGAGGAAAATCCTTCCGCTAGTTACAGTACTCTCATGACTTGCATCAGAAGTCTCATGCTGGCCCTTCTGGGGTTAGGGTAGGAAAAGGGTACATAGAAGGGGAGAAGTAGAAAATACACAAGCAGTGTATCGAAGGCCATTTTAATTTCTTACAATCGCTCATTGTTTCCTTTCAGGTATGAGTAAAAGCTAACGTGAAAAAATAACAAAACCAACAAAAAACATCCAAACTTTGGCAGAGAATAGCATCAAATTATTTTTTTTAAAAAATTAAATAAGAATAGTCTCCCAGAATATACTATTAAGCTCTCAAAAAGGCTTTTTTTTTTTCTTTTTTCCTCTTTTTTTAAATAAAAAGCTTCTTAAATTTCTGGGAGAAAATTCAAATATCTTAAACAGCAAAAAATAAGTTAATGAAAATAACAACAAAAAAAAAAGTGTCATTCAAAGATAAGTTTTTCAAGACTGTCATTCTAAGCTCAAGGCAATAAATAAACCAATCGCTGCGAGACAGAAGCACATGTCCTCCTGGACCTACACCTGCATGACTAACCAGTCCCACATGGGAGATGGCCAGGCATTAAAATTCATGGAACTGATTGTCTGCTGTGGGAGACACTTTTGTAGTTTTACTAGATCAAAAAGCTGGTGTTCAAACAATATGTATTAACGCCTCTTCCTCAAAGATCATGATCAGAAGATTAGCAAAGGCATGTTTACGCTATAAAACAATCCTCAAGCAACTTCTTATGCTAAGGTCCATAACACAGGACAAGACATTTGTGATGCCTTGTATTTTTTTTCTATTTTTTTGCCCTAATAAAGGCCTTTTATTAAGTGGTTATATGCAACAAATTAGCAAATTCTGTGATATCTAAGACATGAAAAAAAGAATCCAACTGAAGTGGCTGGCACTAGGCAGAGAGTAGTATAGAAACATTTTTTAACAGCTTAAGAGGAAAGAAGAGTACAGGAGAAATAATTTGCTTAAAAGCTGCTTCACCATAACAGATCTAAGGATCTGGGGGAAGGGGGGAAGTGTGAAGCAAGCATTACTTTATTAAGATCCTGACTGACTGTTACTGCTGTGCTTAACATGGCAACCAGTTAGTTTAGCAAAAGTGAGAATCGACTAAGTGAGAGATGGTGGGAGCATCTCAAATTCAACAGTCAAAGGCTGTCCTGTGTATTTTGCCAAGGATTACAACTCCCTTCTGCACCCTGGATCTGACTGTACTTATACTGCATGGGATACAGGTCTATTAATTCTTTAAACAGCATTCTTTTTAAACAGCTCACAACTTCGGTTTGGTTTAGGTCAAGAGGAGGGGAAACAAACAGGGAAAAGCCATTATAAGCAAACCACTCTTCAGGTGGCAATAAAAGCCATGTCTTCAGCTTCATAACCATGTAAGGCACCCCAGGGGAAAAAGCAAGCACAGATGAAGCAATAGCAGCCAAGCAAAGGGTCCCTGAGCTAACCTGGCTTCACAGGTTAGGTGACAATACATTTGTTAGTACTGAGAGCAAAGAGGACCAGTCTGAAAAAAAAAATCACAGAATCACAGGGATTGGAAGGGTCCTCAAGAAATCATCGAGTCCAATCCCCCAGCCAGAGCAGGAACACCTAGACCAGGTCACATAGGAACTCATCCAGATGGGTTTTGAATGTCTCCAGAGAAGGAGACTCCACAACCTCTCTGGGCAGCCTGTTCCATTTTTCTCTTGCCCTCACTGTGAAAAAGTTTTTCGCTCATCTCACTGGAACCTTCTATGTTCCAGCTTGTCCCAGTATCCAGGTACCAATCACTGATAGAAAGATGTGCCAAATTACTATGGGACAGTTGTCTGGTACAAGAGTTTCTCTTTCTATGTGCCAGTTAGGCATAACAGATTTCAGCCTTTTCAAGAGGATACTGTTGGACTGAGAATTATCTTTACCCTCCAGAAGTTACTTTTCATCCCACCAAGATCAAGTTTTGCCCTATTTTTTTTTATTCTGCACAGAAACAGTTATGTTTCACATCTTTGATACAGTATGCACCATCCTTACCAGCTCAGCCTACTAATAATTTAACTTGAGATGCCATTGACAAATTCCACACATCACAATTTTACCATTAAAATGGATTTCAAATACTCTTCTCAACAAAGCCAGCCACACTGGCACTAACATCAATACTCAAGTACGGTAACTCTCCTCTTCTAAATACACTGCAACACTGCTCCTACACCTCTTGCAGCTAAACAAGCAGGAGAAACCGGGGCATCTTGGCCTCTGCTTGAATTCTCATAATGAATAGATTCTGTTGATTTTAAGACAACATAATAAACATTAAAACAAAAAAAAAAATCCCAAAACATAAATGAGGAAGTTGACCATTTCATCTGGAAATACTTATCATACATCATAATGCTAAAAGCTATTTGGATGGCCTGCAGCTTACAGCAGCACTGTACCAGAAAGCAAGCTTTCTCCAGCAGTCAAAGGCAGGAATAAGACAAATTTCTTCTCTACGGAAGTATTTAATCTGTAGGGATTGTCATTCCTTAGTGTGTAAAGGAAACATTGCTGGACCCTCAAATCTCTGCTGCTGGACTATCAGCATGGTCCCTCAGACCATTTTTGGCCTAGCCAGTTTGTGCTCTCCCAAACAAGTCCTCAGACAAGCTTGGGATCAAAGGCAATTGGAGGAATTATTTTCAAGGAAAGCTTGGACACAACTTCTCTGTCCTGGAGGGTAAAGAAGTTCAATATTACAAATTGCCAGCTGGCTTCTATGCCCAAAACCAGGCTCTGATTTGGTTTAGTGTGAAGGATGAGAACACCCAGAATGGCAACACAGCAGACCAATCTTTGCAACCTCTCAGTCTGCAGAGCTCCCACCAACCTTGCACACACACTTGTCCTTCACACCCGGAAACTGGTCATCCCTGCCTTGAGTATCCATCCTTTGGGAGAAAAGAGACCATCTCAAGATCTACTCATCATCTGTGATCACCTGGGAAAAGTTTCACTTTTTTTTATTGTTTGAATCTTAAGGACTGACCTCAGCTGCTGACACACATTACAACCACACACAGTCCTTATCTCTTGATACAGAATCCCTCAGGGGTTATCCCTTAGAAACAAAGAGTTTGACATGGTGAAAGGGGAAGTGGAAGAAGACACAAGGCAAAAGGACCCCGAAAAATAAGGACTACATCCACCTATTTCCACCACTTCCCCCTCCCTCTTGTCTTCCCACTTGTTTTATTCTCCTGACAGACTCAGTAGGCAGCGATGGTGGGGCTGCAGAATATTTCCCTCTAAAGGTACACTGTAGATGGAAAGAGCTATTTTTCAGTGTGCCTATCACACAGAGGAGATAGAGTCTTACACATCTCTTTTCTCCATATAGAAGTTGCATACAAATTTTTCTCTAAAAAGAGGTTGATCCTAATTATATTCTCAAGGTTTGGAGACTAAAGAGGCCAAATATGTTTTTTCATTCTTCTATTTCCATATACTACTAAACCCAAATATGGAGTATTGCTTCATGTCCTTTTTCTCCTTTTCCTCTATTGCCAGTTTTGTCATCTCCAAGAGTTGGTGGTTTGGTTCCCTTCTTATGTTTTTTTGTTGGTTTTTTTTTCCTTTTTTTTCCCCTCTAAAAATACAGCCAGTTTTCAGTAATGGAATTTACATTTTATAAAATAAAAAAACAAACAGGTTTTTTTTAAGAGAAAAGCTACTAACAGCTATTTCCTTTAAGTGCTATAAGATGAGCTAAAACATATTTCTGCTGTTGCCATAAGAGAAATGAGAAACTGAAAAATAAAAAACTAGAAGCCATGAGCAAAATTTTAAAGTGCTAATTTGGCTAAGGTAATGCAGCTATGTTACAAAGAATGACTACACAGTGATGTGCATCACAGCCCTTCACTGAAAAACCTTCCAACATTGCTTTAATCACTTTGATTTTAAAAATCTACAAATGATTACTTGGTTATCGTCACCTCAGTGCTGACTGAGCTCTGTTACTGCCCAATTTCAAACACAGCCACCTGCTTGCCTTTGGTATATTTATACATTTATACAAGGAAAAAAATGTTAGTACTGTAAATGGAAAAAAAAAAAAGACACCACGTGACAGTTCTGCCTTCAGCAGAGATAGGACAACACATCTCAAATGGTCTCTAAATAGGCTAAAGTTGAGCTGATCTTACAATTATAGCGTAAACAATGCCTAGGTTGTGGTTATTTGCAAAGAAAAAATTAAAGCACTAAAAAACTCCAGAGACCTGTATCAACTTCTGTATGTTTAGCCATACCCTTAAAAGTTCACTACTCACTCACAAAGAGAAATAGACAAACATGAATATTCCAAGCGAACAGACACAGACCAGTCCAGTATTTAGTAATAGTTTAACTTTTGGAGTCTCTTCCAGCATTTGTAAACAAACAGTCTCTTCCTCGATCTCCCGAACAGCTCTCTTGTTCATGCTTTTACTTTTAAAGCCACAGAACCAATCTATGAATTTCAAATGTCTCTCTCTATCATCAGTCTCTTCCTCACGCTTTTTCTCCCCCATCAAAGCCGCTTGTCCGTTCGAATAACAATCAACTGGTGTCTCAACTTCAGAGTGACTCACAGAAATCACCGGGTTGCTGTCATCTCTGCAAGTAACCAGAAGATTGATATCCTCAGGCTTAAGATTTTTAATATTTTCTTCAGATTTGCCATTTGGAATGATATGGTTAGCGTTTTCATTGCACTTGAGGATGCTCTTTTCTTGCACTTTGTACAGCTCCCCCTCAGCAGCATCCTCTTTGACGTTCCTGTTTTTCACAGCCCAGAAAGTGGTCGTCCGAACCTGCTCCTTTGTAGGCGGAGGGGTGAGAAGACTTACAACAAAGGTCACAATCCCAGTGATCCAAAACAGAGCTGTCGCAACATACATGTAATGGATGTTTTTGATAAAACTTGGCCTAGTATCCGGCTGGTTACACTCCGGAGCACGATAGATAAATGCCAATATCAACCGTATCGCTCCAAGAACAAACCCGGCCATTCCACCATAGAAAGCTCCCTGCTCATTGCAACGCTTCCAAAAGATCCCCATAAGAAAAAGAGCAGCCACCGGTGGGGTCAAATAGTCTGCTACCTCCTGAATATAAAGGTACATCTGACCACCTTGCATTTCTACAATTATCGGGACCCAGGCAATGCTTATAACTACCATGAACGCAACAAAGACTCTTCCTACAATCATCAGTTCTCTAGACGTCGCGCTCTTCCGAATGAGTTTGTAGACATCAAGTGTGAATATGGTGCTGGCACTGTTGAATATGGAGTCCAAGTCACTCATCAGTGCAGCAATCATCACAGCCATCATTAGTCCCCGCAGACCAACCGGCACAAGTTTCATCACCAAGCGCGGGTAGGCGATGTTAGAGCACCCAGCTCTGCTCCCGCAGACTTGAAAACAGTGTTCTGGGTTAATGCAGGCGATATCATCCGCAAACAGTATTCGTGAGATCATCCCTGGGACAACTATAATAAACATGGGCAGCAGCTTTAAGAAGCCTGCCATCAGAGTGGATCCTTTGGCATGGGCAATGTTTTTTGCGGCTAAAACTCTCTGGACTATGACTTGATCGGCACACCAGTACCAGACAGAAGCTGGTGTCTGTCCCAAGAGAAATCCAGGCCAGGGAATATCTTCATCGGTTGGCTCACGCAACATTTTAAGAGCATCGGGCTTTGGGTCCACATTGCAGGAATTGGTATTGGAAATGTTGTAGGTTAACAAGATAGATGTAATATTTGGTGAGGCTAACATGTACCTTCTTTTAACTTCTTCAAACCCACCAACCTCCGTAATACTTATGATCATAAGTGTGAGGGCACCAATAATCATAAGCAGAGCTTGAAGGGTGTCTGTGTAGATGACAGCCACAAGACCTCCAGTCACAGTCAACAGTGCAGTCATTCCGATAAGGAGGATAACTGACAAATAGAGGTTCCAACCTAGTGATTCTTGAATAAAAAGCGCCCCTGAATACAAGTCAACTGAGAGTTTGGTGAAGATATAAAGAATGAGAGACAACGCTGCAAAGTATATTTGAATTCTATGCCCTCCGAAACGCTTGGACAAGTATTCAGGCATGGTGTATACTCCCGACCGGATGTAGACTGGGACGAAGACCCATCCTAAAAGCTGCAAAAGCATTAAGGCGTTGAATTCCCATGCACCTACTGCAAATCCACTTGCCGCTCCAGATCCTGCGAGCCCAATGAAATGTTCACTTCCAATATTGCTCACAAACAAAGATGCACCAATAGCTACCCAGGTCATAGAACGCCCTGCCAGAAAGTAGCCACTTACGGTGCTCCGATTGTATTTCCACATGGCAAAAAAACCTATGCACATTACAAGCACGAAGTACAGTGCCACAATGGCAATGTCTGCTGTTTCCAAAGAAGCCCTCATTTTTGTAAACAAAATGACTTCGCACAGCTGACGTCCACTTCTCGCCCCCCAGCAAACGTCTCTTAAGCAACACGTGAACCAGTTAACATATATCAACACTGCGGATCAAATTCTTTGTCCCTTGGTTTGCTGTCCTGATGCTGGTGGTTGTGGCACATTTACTTTCTCCGCTTCTCAAATGGAAATTTGGAACTTAGCACGCACTTTTAATCCACATTCCACAAGAGCATCAGCCTTAACTCAGTTGATGTAGGAGAAATTCTTAGTTGCAGCTAAGTTTAGTGAGGCCTACTGTACCAACCCTGCAAGGCAGCAAAGACAAAAGACAAAGATTGAATTAGAGAAGAATTTCATGAAGTAATGAGAAAAAATTTGAAGTCTAGTAAAACAATGACTGAACACCACAGGTCTTTTCCCCCATTACATTTCCTGCTGTATTTATGCAATCCATATTACAAATAATTAAATATTTGTACAACTGAGTAGTAATGCCTACTGTGAACATTAAAGTCAACTTACAAGTACTTCAGGAGACGCAACAATTCTAGGAGCATTAAACAACCCAAATATCCCAGAACAAACCAAGGAACAGAAATATATTTTACTTTAGTCTCTTTCAAGCCACTAAACAGGTCTTCCTTTTTTCAACAATCTTGGGGAAGGTAGGGCGGGGGGAAATAATTGCTAAGGAGTATTAACCTGGCAAGACATTTCCTATATTGCTCTTGCACTGCAACCTACAAATCCTGATAGATCCTAACATGACATGCATGCACTTAAGACACCAGCTAGTTGCTAGAGCTAAAAATCAAAGTCAAGTCACAACACTGTTGAGGAACTACATCAATTCAAGATGAACTGGACAATCACGCTATTCTGCAGGTTTCAAATCAGCTTGCACTTGTCTGGGATACATGGTGACAGGGTTACATTTTATTCTGAAAGCTCTTCATACATATCCCATGTAATTTGCGTGGAGAAAAATTCCCATTCAACCAAGTGACAAAAGAAAAACTATGTCCAACACATAGCACTAAGATATTTCTGTCTGCTATGTCCCTTTTAAATACACACACTTGTGGTATCCCACTTTTGGAATTTTTGGGGAATGCTTTAGGTACATGAGAGTTTTTGATAGCAATGTTATTAGGACCCCAGAAAGCACTGTTCCCTGCACTGTCCATTTGCACCCAAGCTTAAAGAGGATCATGCTAACATCAGAAGCAGAAGGTTTTAAGGCAAAGCATATCCTGCCACTCTATTCCTGAACCCACAATCACACTCAGTTCTACCAAAGCATGTCAGGAAAAGGACATTCAAGTAGGCAAGCAGGATTGAAGAGGTCAAAGTAAAGGAAAGGGAATAGTAAGACTTGCTAGAAGAAAACTGGACAGGTAGGAAAGGAAGGGGGACTGAAGAGCACAGTGGCTTCAACCTCTGCCATGGAGGTCAGATGCTCCCATCTCCTATTTATGCCCTGGGAGGCAACACTTACCTATACCCACCCAAAATCATTTAATGGGTTTAGAGAGTGCTGGACATAGATTCTTCTACTTCCTACACTAAATGAGCATAGCTAGGGAAAAGATCAAAGCAAAGAACCAGTTTAATCTGAAGATGAGAACACAAATCTTTGAAAGTTGAAGATTATTAAGAAGAATAAGGAACAGGGCCTGCCTCCCTTCCTCTTTCCCACCCACTAGCAAAGGCACAAAAAATGCATCCTTGCACTGACAATAAGTTCTACCAGCCTTAGAAGTCATAATCATCAGCATCAGGTATTCCCCATTCCACTTAATTTGCAAAAGTGATCTGGAACTGTGCTGAAGCTCACATTTTCCTGTTAAATCACCTATGATTAATACAACCACCCAGATAACATTCTAATATTTGGGTGGCTTCTAATTTTCCCAATTCTAATATCTGTAGTTTATTTATTGTTTGAAAAAACATAGGTAAATAAAAACATTACAAATTCTAAGACCACAACAAGAGATTTCAAAGCTCAAAATGCACACACTTCCCCCTTTGCCTTACATTGTGCATTACTGAAGACAGCAAAAGTGCTTCTCATTAAGGCAGATGTATTTTTAAATCTGCTTTCAGCAAAACACAACTTCAACCATAAGGAGAAATTAATAATCTTATTATTTAAACAAACTGACAAAGATCAGGTCAGAACTAAAAGAGACAAGGGGTCCCTACCACCACAAGCTCACATGAGAATACAGATACGCAATGCATTCTACAGGAGTTACAGCCAGTGATGAGAGACTACAGAGATGTGGCACAAAATGGACTGATTACAGTAGTGTGCTAATTTTATCATGCTCATCAGCCTCAAAATACAGATGTATTTGAAATTCTTCCACAGAAGAATTCACATTTATCCCCCACCCACAAATGCAACAGAAGTTAAATAGTCTATTAGCTTAATCCAACACAAAATTATACGCATTTCAGATCATATGACACTACCAGATACAACAATAATGTACTATTCTTAGTTTTAAGCATTTTTCAGTAATATTTCAAAAGCATTGCATCTTTTACTGCATTCAGTTAAATTTTCAAATTAACTATATTATGTTTATACCAAAACCATAAACAGTTCAAGGAAAGGGGAAGAAGAGATTTTACTGAGACACAGTGAAAATAAAAGCTACAATTATACAGAAAATTAGAATGGGCAAGCTAAAGAGATAGCAGTAAACATTTTTCTTCTTCTGTTATCCTGCTCTGAACTTTAGTCCCCTTCCCACAATCTTTCCTGTAGGTTAATCAGTAACCCTGCAAAACTATACTGTAGGGTAATATGCACAAATAACAAAACATTTGTTAAATGCAAGAGGTCCAGAGCTCATCGCGTGACTATTACAAGCACATTCAGCCCCTCTGAAAAGTGTAACTGCCCTTGAATAGATTGTGATATTTCTCAATTAGGATACTTGCCAAACTACTTAAGGACTCATTCTAACTAAAATAAACCATACATGACATTTCTTGAGAGTTTTCCACTGGAAGGTATAACCAGACCATACATCTGAAATTATCAGTCTACAGATACCTGCAATCAACATCTGTATTTCACAGGGTTCAGCATACTTCAGCAGGAAGGTGGAAGTAGCCACTACAAATTTGCTGCACTGTCACTAAATTACTGTACTAAAGTAGCTTCTTGTACCAGTTTCCTGTTAGACCTAGTTCTAAAATAACCCTGGAATTTTTTTTCATTATGAAAATGAGACTCATCCCTCTGAACTCTCAGCAAGTTATGACCTCTTCTTGAAAAGGACTCCATGCAAGTCTCATCTCAATTCATTAGAGAAGCATACATTGCAGCACTGACAAAAAAGACAGAAAGACAGCATTGCTGCCAAGGACTGGTGATCTTCCCCCCTAAGGCTTGTTTTCTGGCTGGATCATATCAAAGGCACAAAACAATGTGAAGATAGAGGGCTACAGCTTTGGTGAAACAACGCATATGTTTCTCCAGTGGCAGCCTGTCCTTTCAGAGAAAAAAGTCTCAAGCAATTCTCTTAGGGGCTATTAGAAAATGTGAAGCAGACATGGGGAAGGGGGAGAGCTTTAGGAGAAATTTGCATGATTGGTTTAAAGGAAAACTTTCTCCACAGCATTTTTTTAATAATGGGTCTTCAAACACACCAGAATCAAATTACTCCAGCCCTAAAGCAACTATTTAGTGTCTGTTTGTCTTTTTCTCTTCTCAGTAGATGGGAAGTTCCTGCTCTGGCAGGGGAAGTGGACTAGGTGATCTTTTGAGATCCCTGACATTCCACTACTGTGATACTCCATGATTCCCAGCTGACTTCCCTTTTCTCTTACAGTTCAAGATTAAGTTCAAATATCAATACCTTAAGGGCTAGAGAATGAAGATAAATGCCCTAGAGTAACATCATCTGCTACATTTGTTACCAAATTAAGTACATATTAAACAGTCCAGACTTCAAAGTAGTTTTGAGGATCAGTGTTAGAAACAATGTTTTTCCTCTCCACTCTCACTTTCTTCACACAGGGTAGTAACTTTTTCTCTACTGACCATCTCACTTGGGGAAAAAAAAAAAACAAACCAAACCAACAAAAAAACCAAAACCACATACCCTGATCATCAGGTTAGGTACCTACACAAAAAATATCAACCACCTCTCTCACAGATTGGGGGGCGGGTGGGAAAAACCAGAAAAAGTTTCATGTTTCGAACAAGCCTATACAACTTTCAACCTCTTGAGCATCCTTTCTTGCCTGTACACACTGCAGGCTACCTGCTGCAGACACACAAGTGAGTTCCTACCTGTCCACTGCTGAGGTAGCCTATCTTGGAGGGGAAAACAAAAAAAAAAAAAAAAAAAGAGGAAAAAGCTTCACGAAACACAAACATTCTTCATGGAATAACTGATACAAAGCAAATTATCTTTATTCATTACAAGCCTTGAGAAAGCCAGTGATTCAACAGAACGCTAAACATCCAGGACTCCAGTTTCAGGACTTTCCCTCGTAAACCAGGAGACCTCTCAGAGAAGCCAGGCAGGAATTCCACCTGAGACAAACTGGGTACACTGTTGGAAGCAGGAAAGCTCTGAAGCAGAAGTTGACCTGTAGCATCTAATAAACAACTTCAGTTAAAGTTAGGGCTGGCATTCCCAGCAGCAAAACAGGTTGGAGTAAGAGAAAACCAAATTTACAAGTTACCTGAACCAACAGCAGCCTGACTAACCCATTTGCCGCACGTGCTCTGCTGCCTCAAAGTAGTACCGCATCAACACTTCTGCCAGCTTTGGAGAACACAGGAGCCACAGAGGTCACCCTACAATCATCACTACCATAAAAGTCCAATTCGAGTGGCAAGGTTCAAGTCAGTCACCCAAAGGAGTTGTTATGAACACATGATGCACTTTTTTGTCTGGGTTTTCAGGAATTGCTCCAGTTCTGTTCTTCATTTTACTGCAGCATCAGAAACAGAAACTTGCTTCACAATATATTCTTCTTGATTCCTTTCTAAGAGACTGCTGAAGAAGACATGAGAGAAGTAAGTAACCTCACAGCATGTAATTGAGCAGAAGAAACAGAACTACGCCACATTTGCCAGTCACAAGTATAATGCTACTGTGGGCTATTACAGAACCAGTAACTGGACTACTGAAGGCCAAGTGAAGCTGAAAAGCACTGTGGCTGACAATATTACAGCAGATCAATTTAGTCACTGGTTTTGGTTTTATTTTTAACCATCCTTCCTATCCATATCAAGTGTGTATCCCTGTATGACCTATCAAGTCACAGACTAGGGGGAGGGAAGTGATCCGGTGAGGAGAGGGGACAGGACAACAATGGGAAGAGCAGAAGAAAGAGGATGCAGTTTGATTGCAGTGCTCAATCAGCACTCTGTAAGCACAAAAGAAGCTACAGTATTGCTGAACTACAAAACAAGGGGAAGATGGCTTATTTTCTGAAACCTGTATCATCTGCAATGTCTCAGCAAGCCGCTTCATGCCACTGCCTGTGACACTCACATTTGGATGATTTCTTTCCCCATGGCTCAATCCCTCAGCACTCTGTGTCAGGAACAGCGAGTAGAATATTTGCTTCACTGTTCTGAAAGCTGGTAACAGCTGGGGGGGGACATGTGGGCAGAGAGATAGAAGGGGGACTGGACAACAGCAGAAGGGAAGAGCTATAAAGTTGCTTTCTATTTGTTAAAGTAGATGCCAGTAAGGACCATCTACTCTGTGCCTACCCAGGCATACCGTAATCATCTTGCTCAGTTAAGAAAGACTAGATCAACAATTTGAGTCAAATGGGCTGCTAGTTTAAAGGAAATAAGTACTATGTTTTTCCCTCCTCAGCTTGAAGAGGGGGATGATGTTTACACAGGCAACAGATGTTATCGGGGTTCCCAGAAAAAGAGTAGAAAGTACAGCTGCTGCTCAACATCCCTGGAACTGGGCCACTCTTCACTAGCAACTGAACCATAATTACTTCTGCCATAACTC
The DNA here is from genome assembly GCA_013400935.1 of Turnix velox. Lineage (NCBI taxonomy): Eukaryota > Metazoa > Chordata > Aves > Charadriiformes > Turnicidae > Turnix > Turnix velox. The sequence goes on from VZTY01019773.1 coordinate 995,809, forward strand.
AGATTACTACCAGAGGCTCAAATACCCAAAGACCAGTTATCACATTAAGCAACCACACTTTTCTTTGGAATGGCAGTCAGATGACATTCTTCCTTCTACACAGAAACTGGAAGCAAAAGAGGAAAGAGGGTACCAAGAAGATACGTTGTCAGCAGTAACTGCGTAAGGGGCACAACAGGGCAAAGAGGGGAAAAATAAGTAATTTTAATGAAGGTAGGACATGGTGTCTCTCCTCTAGGAGATGGCAAAAATTAGAAGATTCTGGCATCATGTAGCATCAGAACAGGCTTTCCCTTCCAGGTTAAGTGTGTCAAGATGTCAGCTGACACATTAAGTTGGAAGCTGCAGAGGGACACTGCCTGAAGACTCCAATTCCTTTTTGTGGCAAAGTAAAACTTCAAAAGCAAACACCTTCACCACTGCCAGCAAGTATTTTTGCTCACCTAAACTAGTTTGATGAAGGGCTTAGTCATTAAGAGCAATAGCAAGAGAATGGTTAAAAAAAATAAACCCAAACATAAACAACTTTCCTGGACATAGAGGAAAAACATTATCACTCTATTCAAAGCACATAATCAGAAAGTGTTGCAAAAACTACACTACTGAAGATGACCCTTTATTTCAGTTGTAAGGTACAAAGATGTGATCCAGTCACTGATATAACTAGCATCCTGTGTCCTAGGAAAACATTTTAAGAGGACCTTGGGCAGAAGATTACAGAAGTTGCTCAGGGAATAAGTAGTATAACCGTCAGTGACCATTCAACTGGACAAAATATTAAGAAGAAATTCTTCCTAGAATTTCTAGGGGTAGCACCAAAAAACCCACCGGTTTGTCAAACTTATTGGAATTTCCCCACATTCTCAACACATTTATGGCAGCTCATAACCCTTCCAAGAAGATAAGGCAGCAGAAGTTTTATTGAAAGTTGAGACATAATCCTAGAATTCAAGTTTGAGGCCCTCCTAACTTCCTAGACTGCCAGATGCTCTTGTGAGATTTCTTATCCTTCTGGGGTGTTTCAAGACATCAAATCAAAGCTCAAATAAAGTCAACTTGGCTATAAAACAAGCAGCACTATTCCACATACAAAATTACAAGCTTTAATAATTACCTATATTAACAGCTAATGAACATTGATTTTCTTTTTTAATAGTCTGAAATAAACACATTAACTCAAATTAATCCATTCCCCTCCTGTATCTATGCTCTGTGTGTACCTGTTTTTAATTATTCCTTAGATGTTTGTGTAACTGAAGCACAAAGAATGGTTTGCAAGTGGACAAACCAGAAATAAAAGGTGTGAGAAACCACAAAAAAATAGTCCCTATGCCATTGCTCTCATTTATATTTCTAGGGTTTGTAACCCTTCCTTTATACCAGCAGCTTGGTTCCCTCCCCACGTCCCACCAGGAATTATGCATTTCTGCCCTATTTCATTTCCAGTACCAGCATCTGCACAATGACTCCCACAGGATAGGTCCGTCACTTACAAAGTTCTTGACTTATTTTCCACATTTTTACTTCCTGTCTTTCCTGTCTCAGTTTCACATAACTAGTTACATTTTGCTCATCTGTGCTTTCTTTTATTTTTCACCCCTTTCACCTCCTTATCAGCTCTTCTACAGAAGGCACACCAGAGATATACCTGCTAGTGGACTGGCAGGAGGTTTTGAAGGGAATAACCTGATGACCAGTGGTTTCTGCTGCCCTTGGATAAGCAGCACCAAGGCTGGCATATGCAGCTCTATCAAGCAACTGCTCCCACATAACCACCTCTTGCCACAAACTTACAGTAAAGGAGGTATGGGCAGCTGCAGCTCAAAGAATTAGCAGCCAACTACAGCTAGACTCTGACAAAAATAAGGGTAAATTATTTGATCAATAAAAAATCAACAACTATCACAGTAATTTTTCAGTGGAAACTGCCAGCTTTATGGCTCTGGAACAAGGCAACTGGACAAATCAGCTCCTGGAAGAACACAAAGAAAACAAGAACCTTTGTATTAGAATAAAGTAAACATGAGGGTGATGAGGCATTGGAACAGGTTGCCCAGAGAAGTGGTGGAGGTCCCATCCCTGGAGACACTTGAGGCCAGGTTCCATGGGGCTCTGAGCAGCCTGATCTAGTGCAGGATGCCCCTGTTTACTGCTGGGGGGCTGGCCTTTGAAGGTCCCTTCTAACCCTATGATTCTATGATATACACACATTCATCCTAGATGTAACTTAACAGCTTATTCTGAGTGATAGAATGGACATCTTTAAAAGAGAGTCAGTCACTTTTGAGGGGTTTTACAAAAGTGGAGAGCAATAATGCTCAACAGGTTCTCCTTCTTTCTTTTCCAGTTAAAGGATAGGCAGTCTGGTCTCAGGCTGAAGTTGTACAAGCATCTCCCTGCTAATACACATGCATACATACACACAGTGAATGAATGAGAAGAGATAGCAATGTCTTCTGTCTTGATTGTGCAAGTCAGTAATGGGGTCAACGAGAAGAAGGCACATCCTCAAAGATAAGCCACCACTCCTGCACCCTGACGAGGGTCTAGCCAAATCTCACTGCAGTCTGCTGGTCTCAGCAGGGACACAAGGACATGCCCACAGTCCTGCCGAAGGGCTCAGGCTTGTAGACCTACAGCTTATGGAACAAAAGTGGCAGAGTTAACAAGGGCATCCCATTACATACACTCACTGAAGTGCATTACTCAATATGCTGCAGAAGACTTTTGAGTCCCTTTCTTGCCACCAACTTAGTATTCACTTTGGANTATTTGATCAATAAAAAATCAACAACTATCACAGTAATTTTTCAGTGGAAACTGCCAGCTTTATGGCTCTGGAACAAGGCAACTGGACAAATCAGCTCCTGGAAGAACACAAAGAAAACAAGAACCTTTGTATTAGAATAAAGTAAACATGAGGGTGATGAGGCATTGGAACAGGTTGCCCAGAGAAGTGGTGGAGGTCCCATCCCTGGAGACACTTGAGGCCAGGTTCCATGGGGCTCTGAGCAGCCTGATCTAGTGCAGGATGCCCCTGTTTACTGCTGGGGGGTTGGCCTTTGAAGGTCCCTTCTAACCCTATGATTCTATGATATACACACATTCATCCTAGATGTAACTTAACAGCTTATTCTGAGTGATAGAATGGACATCTTTAAAAGAGAGTCAGTCACTTTTGAGGGGTTTTGCAAAAGTGGAGAGCAATAATGCTCAACAGGTTCTCCTTCTTTCTTTTCCAGTTAAAGGATAGGCAGTCTGGTCTCAGGCTGAAGTTGTACAAGCGTCTCCCTGCTAATACACATGATGCAGCCACATGCATACATACACACAGTGAATGAATGAGAAGAGATAGCAATGTCTTCTGTCTTGATTGTGCAAGTCAGTAATGGGGTCAACGAGAAGAAGGCACATCCTCAAAGATAAGCCACCACTCCTGCACCCTGACGAGGGTCTAGCCAAATCTCACTGCAGTCTGCTGGTCTCAGCAGGGACACAAGGACATGCCCACAGTCCTGCCAAAGGGCTCAGGCTTGTAGACCTACAGCTTATGGAACAAAAGTGGCAGAGTTAACAAGGGCATCCCATTACATACACTCACTGAAGTGCATTACTCAATATGCTGCAGAAGACTTTTGAGTCCCTTTCTTGCCACCAACTTAGTATTCACTTTGGACAACTCTGCCAAATTCACTTAAGTAACAACTATCTGTTACAAAAAGACCTAAACTACTCTGTAGAAGGGGATAACTCTCAACCTTTATCCACATCCCCCCTTCGAGTCAGGCACAGATCCCATGCTTGGCAGAAACTTGGAAGAGGACCACTCTCAAATCTCAAGATTGGAAAGTGGCAAACATTAGCCAAGAGGGTACCATACTCTTTGTACCACATGCTTCAAAATACAATTATTCTTAAGGAAATGCTTAAGGCAGAAGAAGAAAAACCAACTCCTACAAGGGAGGCAACATTAGATGTTACAGTTCTCCAGTCTTGTATTATGTTCCAACTCCTTGGTCTTCATTCCAGTACCATGTCCAACACAAGGGTCCTTCCCTCATAGGCAAAATACTGTGAAGAACAGCCTGTTCCAATGTACTGAAAAAGTCAAAGGAAGCAGAAGAAAATTTTTGCATAATCTTGACTCACTAAGTAGAAGAGAGGGGCACGGAAGGTGTACAATTCAAATGTAAAAGCAGGTAGGTTCACCAGAAAGCCAAGAAAATAAAACCAGTATCTGCCTGCTTACTGTCCTCTTCGTTCTCACTTTCTTCCTAAGATATCAAAAATCCAATTGCTGCAGCTGTCTACACAGCAATTAAGCTTAACAATCAAGACATCAACCAATGCTACTGCCCATTACTTTGGCTTTCTAAAATAGCTAACAATCGCCACAGCAGGTAGGTAATTTTTGAAACACGGCAACACACTCCAAAAGCAACAAGAACATGTTGAAGACTAATTACATTGTATGAACATGCCAGTCAAATTGAGCACTCAGATTCACTCTAGTATTACAGAGGTGGGTGGACTGGCTCTCTAGTCCAGGTATTTGCTAAAATAGTCAACTAGATTTCAAACTATGACACATACTATGGATTTGTCCTTTGTTACTGGTGAAGTGGGATAGAAGAGTACTGTGCTAGTAAAATATTGATACATTTCCTCACTGCGAGTGAAACATTCTGATATAAATTACTTTCAAATTTCTGAACCAGTTATAAAGCTCTTCTGTTGAAGACAGGTGTCCCAGCTCGCAGGAGTCGAGCGGCAGCAAGAAGAGCATGGGAATACCGCCACCTCCTCCGTCTGCCCTAGGTTCCCCAGGCTGCCAATTTTCCTAGGAGGGTGTCGCGCATTGCCGCCCTGTGGTCAGTGCGCAAAACAGCATCAGAGCAATAGGAAGCCATTTCCAGCTCTTCCTTCCCCTTCCCCCCCACTTCCTTCCCCGGGCTCTCAAGGGAGTTTCTGCAGGAGGAGAAGGGCAGGAGGAGGAAGCAACCCTGAAAAGATCCTCCTTTCCCTGGCAAGTAACAACTCCCGCTAACTCAGTAGCAGGTCACTGCCCCTTCCTGATGAAGATCCTGCTCTGCCATAATCACCCTCACTGAAATCCAAAGGGAATTCTCTTGGGAGAAAGTTAGAAATAATTAGAAAATCATCTTTTTCTATTAATAGTAAAGTTTAGAGCATGAACAGCTGTGTCTTCATTTGGCAACTCTACCCCCATCGCAACTATAGTCTTCGACACAGGTTCTTAAGGGTAGGCAACACACTTACCTACATCTGTATGCTGCTGATAACAAGTCTTGACATCAAACTCCCCAAGCTCTCAGTACTATTTGTTATTTGCATGTTGGAGTGTAGAAAGCCACACGTAGGCAAAATTCAGTATTTCCACCTTAGGTTTCAGTCACTTGACTGGTCTCACACCTTTCTTTTCCAAAGCATCGTCTGCACGCACTTAGAAAGAAAGTAACACAAACCAAGTCTTTCACTGCAGCTAGACTTCAAACACAGTGAAGACAAAGAAGCAGGTTTTTATTTATTTAGAGGGCTCTTTTAGGGGTTTTGTTACTCTTTCCCTAAGAGGAACTGACTGGGTTCTCTGCTGATCAAAGCCTCCGCTCAATTTCTAGTGTAAGTCAATTACCTGATTGTATCCTACCCACAAAATGGGACAGAGAAAAATAGCTCAGCTTTGGGTTCAGAATAACATCATGAATTTCTGTTAACAGTACATGAAGACAACTGCTGACCAAGTATGCAAGTTTTTCTCCTTGCCTGCCTTGCCTGTTCCATCCCTCCCCCAGAGATCTTGGGTACTGCTTTTTTTAAGACACAAAAGGAAAGCTAAAGAAGCTCTCAGGAAATCTGCCAAAAAGCAAGGAGACATGAAAGCATAAGGCAGGTCATGCTCACCCTGTAACCATGTTCAGGATATCTGGGTAGGGAGGAGACCAACTGCACAGCAGACGACATGGTTCATAACAAAACCTGCATGCAAGAAAAGAATGAGGAGGAACTCCCAACTTGAACCCAAGCAGTGCTAGGGAGTAACAGAATTTAAGGCAAAAAAAATTAACCGGAGGGATTTATTCTGCTGAGATCTATAAAAATGCCAAGGTAGCTGTTTAAAAAAAAAATGGGAGTGGGGGAAAACCAACAGAGTAAAAAAGTTTGCTTCTGAAGAGAGCCATAAAAGTTTACCAGACTGCAGCTTTGAGAAGGTTTGTATTCAAGCTGTCAAGAAGCATACAGGAGCCAACGGACAGCCTTAAAGCACAAGAAAGCCAGGCAGCAGGGGCTTACTTTTGTTCATTTTCAAGGCAGAGGAGCTGTTAGAGATGAGAAGGATGCCACAGACACCAAGAGTCAGCACTTGCTCCGGTCTCAGATTAAAGCAGGCACCGGAGCATGCAGCATCGCACAGAAGGACTGACAGGACAGGACAGAACACTTGCCCAGGATAGCTTCATGGGAAAGCACTAGCCTTAAGAAGTAATTTATTCAGGGCTGTATATATTCCTCCAACTTGTACAGAAAGTAGTTATGTTGTCACTCCATTAATTCAGACTGCTTTATTAACCCCACACTCAGATGTCAAGATCATGCATCACCCCTTTGCCAGGATTCTGCAGCACCACATAGCATATCACCACTACAGAATTTTTTTTTCATGTGTTCTTATTACAGAAGAAAGACGGCAACAGCAAGATAGTAGAACACAAAAAAGCACCTGGGTCTGGTGTACTAGCAACACCAACAAAAAGTCAACATCTAGAGATAGACTAAATTTTATAGTTACAACAAGGGTAGGTTACAAACAGCAGTAAACCTGAAACAAAAATCCTCTAGTGTTTTAACATAATCACAGAGCTAATGAATACTCAAGAAACATCAGCAAAGATTATAACAGGGAATCAAACTTCAAAGAGGAAGAGGTTCTAGATGTTAAATCCTGAGTGCAATGATGCTCATTAGAGGCATCTTACAGCTAAAAGCTTATTCCTGTACTTCCGTGCTTGCATCCTAGGAATCAAACATCCTTTCCACCAGACAGCATTCCATGGCATCCTTTCAGAATAGTCAATTTATTTGTGAATCATACTATGTCAGATTTGCTACACTTTCTGTCCTGCTCTGCATTTACAGTCCCTGCATGGCATAATGCATCTCCCATGTTAACAGCATGTATAGAAGAAACATCTCATTACCTCACCCAATGGCTTATACGCTGATGGGGAAGAATGTGGAGAAAATAAATAAATAAAACCACATGTTGACAACATTAGGCCAAAAGCGGTGTGATTTGTCAGATCGAATGCTGCTCCGAGAGGCGGTGCAGCAATGTCACCAGATTTTTCCCCTGTTGCTGTATTTCTCCACTAGAGGACTCACCTGAGAAGTCTACTACAGCTTCTGCAGTTAAGTCAAAAAAAAAAGGAAACCCTGACATGTGGATGGTACATGTAAAATGAATGGAAATGTACTAGTATATGCGGCACATGTAATATATGAAGACATGCTCTCACAGCTATAAAAGAAACACAATAATGCTATCTGGCTTCCTGCTGATCTATGACAATACACATATTCATTTAAATGAAGGTTAAGTGCAAGAGCAAGCATGTCCATGCTGGGTCAGATCACAAGGGTTACAGAAGTGCCGCTACATTCCGAGACCAGCAAAGCATATTAAGCTGGAAAGTAGCAGATAAACAAAGGCTAAAGAAGGTGATAGAGAAGGGCCATTTTCCAAATAACGGGTCTCACCTACACAGAGGTGTTTGCACCTCATTACTATTTTTACGCACAAGTACGTACACACACACACATATTCCCCTCCACTGATTCAGCTCGTGTGAAATAGAGTATTCTATAACCCCACTCGCTCACACCACGGCTTATCATCACGCCGCCAAAAACGGCGGCAAACGGCTAGCAACCCTTCCCGAGGGTGATACGGACAACCGTATCAGCACAGCTCAACTAGTGTTAGCAACAGCGAGGAGGGGGAAGGGATTAAAAAAAAATACAAACCAGGAATATATATATATTCTTGAGACTTCCCTGGTAGAAAGGGGGGCTGCCAAAGTAGGGAGCTAGCACCCGGGGGTGGGGAGGGGGGGAAGCTTGCCGGGGATAGTCCTGGCTTTCCGCGGCCAAGGCTCATCGCAAGGCCTCCTGGAGGCGAGAGGACCTAACCTGGGGTCGCTGCGACCTAGTGAGTGAGGTACTCGGCCAAGCCATAGCAGGTGCTTGCGGGGGAGGAAGGAGGGGTAACGTGGTGAAGCACATGGTAATGGGAAGCGCTGGTGCTGCAAAGGAAGAGTGGCAGCGATGTACAGGGCAAGGAAGGGGCTAAGTTCACTTGCAGCAGGGCGGAGGAGGAGGAGGATGAGAGGGGGTGAAATTCATCTATTTCGCCAAGAGTGGGATCTGCTTACCTGCGGACCGAATGGGAGGTGGGAAGGATGGGGGAGATGTGGAGATAGCGGGAGAGGAGGGGACTGCGGCTCCTGTGGAGCAACTAAGCAAACTCTCCAAAGGAGCGGAGAAGGAAACGAAACAACTAAAGAGAGAGGGGAGGAAAAAATAAAGGTAAAAAGAGGAAGGGGAGAGAGAAAGCCCGAGCACGCTGTGCAACCGGGGCGGTGAGGGCGGGCAGAGCTCGCCTCAAGGGAAGGGGACGGCCCGGGCGTGCGGCCGCCGGCACAAGGCGAGAGGAAAGCAAGGAAGCGGGAGGGTACCAGAGACTGAAGATGGGGGGTCTGTCAAGTCCCACCTGGCTCCCTCCCTCCCGTCACCCCTCCCTCACTCACCCTCTGCATGGCTTTCAGGATCAAAGCCAGTTCATAGCGGGGCATCTTAGAGCTCGACGGTGACGGGAGGAGCGGGGATGCGGCGGGGCAGAGGGTGGGGAGAAGGGGGCGGCGATACCGGAGAGTAGTGGCCGGAGTTAGAGGGGGTGAGAGATGACCGGTGAAGAAAGAGAAAGAGCACGTCCCCGGCGGTGCTAGCAGCAGCTCCTGCCCGCGCTGCTCCTAAGCTGCACAGACACCCGNTGGCTGCCGGGGGGTAGCCGCCGCCCGCCCGCCCGGGGGTTGCCCAGCCGCCCCGGTCGTAGGGAGAGGAGGGAGAAGGGGGCAACGGCAGGGGGATACCCGCTGCCGGGGAGCGAGCCTGAGCCGGCCGGGCGGGCCGAGCCGTGGGCGCCGCCTTCCTTCTCCTCCCTGCGGCGTGCTCGGGGCCTGCGCCCGCCTTCCTTCTTCCCGCCGCGGCGGCTGTGGCTGCTGCAGGGAGTGGAAATTTCCACTGAGTCCGCCCCCTCTCTCCCCCCTCTCTCTCTGCTCACACACACCCGAGACCGCACACGGAGGGGGGGCTCTGCGCCTGGCTGCCAGCCGCCCACGGCCGCGGCCCTCGTCTCCACGCGCCTGTGTGGGCCGCCGCCGGGAATGGGCGGCGGGATGAGGCTACACGTGTGGGGCAACCCTCGCCTTTTCCAGAACCTTCCTTGGGGCGCCTCAGCCCAAGCAGTGTTGCCCGCTGCTTGGAGCGCAGGTGGATAGGACCCGATCACAGCGGGATGGATATGAGGACATGGGAGACAAGGCAGCCAGAAGATGGCTGGCCTTGATGCCAGGGTGCTGCAGGCAAGGGATCTTCTGGGCAAATGCCTGCCAGCCAGCAGTGCATGAGGTTCAGCCTTGGCATTGTACTTGCCAGGCAACCATCAAGGCCAGTGACACTGATACCCTCTGTCAGTAGAGCATCCAACCTCAGTGGCCATCTGCAGCTTGTGCCAGGAGTCTACAGACACCTGAGTCCACCAGAGAGGGATGCTGGTAGAGTGTGGTGGTACATCAGGCCAACTTGGGCAGTATTTCGTTTCTCCACAATAGACGCACATCCCTTCCCTCATACGCATATCCCAGAGTCTCCAGCACACAACAGAATGGCTTTGAAGAGAACTGACTTCATGAGAAGTTTCTAAGTGAAGGTTTGAAGCCCTCATCACCCTTCTTTGCCAACAGAAAAGAGGGAGGCGGGGAAGGAGAGACAGGAGCCAAGGCTTAAGGGGAAGGAGGAAGAAATGCCAATCTTGAGCACAAAAAAACTTTGATCTGTGGCACAGGTTTGTTTAATCATAGAATCATAGGTTTGGAAGGGACCTTCAAATGCCATCGATTGCCATCCCCTGCAGTGACAGGGACATCCGGCTCTAGGTGAGGTTGCTCAGAGCCTGGCCTTGGATGTCTCCAGTGATGGGGCCTCCACTACCTCTCTGGGTGACCACTTCCAGCCCCTCAGCACTCTCATGGGGAAGAACTTCTTTCTCACATCTCATCTAACCCTGCCCTGCTCTAGGTTTATCTAGGTTTAAGCCGTGCCCTGGCAAACAGCCCCTGCTCAGCTTTCTGGGAGCCCCTTCAGGCACTGGGAGGCCACAAGAAGTTCTCTTTGGAGCCTTCTCCAGGCTGAACAGCCCCATCTCTCTCAGCCTGTCCTCACAGCAGAGGTGGTCCATCCATCCCCCTTATCATCCTTGTAGCCTCCTCTGGAACTTGGTGTCCCTGCCTATGACAGGGAGGATGGAACTAGATGATCTTTAAGGTTCCTTCCAACCCAAACCATTCTAAGATCTCTAGCCTGTCTCATCAGCAGAGACCTCAGCTTCTCACCAGGGAGCCAAAGCCATGCCTGGTCCCATCACCAGAGCAGTTTGTTTTTCACTCTGCTTGGACAGGGGGTGGTAGTGTTGTCGGTGAAACATGTGTCAGGTGCAGGTGTTGTGAACTGAAAATTTCTCCCAACTCTTCTCACAGTGACTTGCAGCCCAGCCAGCACCAGCAGTGCTCTGTGCCCACTTCATCCAAAGCAGATGGGACTTCTAGGTAGTTCCCTGCAGGGTGCTTCACCCTGCAGGCACAACAAAGCCCAGGTGGGTGCTAGGAGATGTTTTGTGCACTGCTACGAGTTACCAGGATGAACTGACTAGGCAGAAGTGTTTACACATATTCCCAAAGTCCCAACCCCCCCCAGTGCTTAGGCAGAAATTGCCAGGCAGCTAACAGGTATAATTTATGGCCTGTTAGTGCTTACCATGTACAGGCCCTCCCTGGGTTAGTTACTCTGCTTAGTTTTTTTTATTTTTTAATATGGTGCTGGCTGCCCTGAGCTTATTTCTTGTTCTGAGCAGATGACTGGCCAGTTCCAGAGGTAATCCAGGGAGTTTGTAAGTGATGGTGCCTGATGGAGGCAAGAATGTCCAGGCATCCCTGTGCATACACACCATCAGAGAGCCGTTCCCACCCTCCCGGTGCTCCCTGTTGGTGGTGGCAACAGTCACATACACGTGACCAGCCACACTGGTTTATTTCCCACAACATTAAACCACTACGCCTTGCCACTTTGCCAGCATTCTACCTGCTTTAAATGCTTCTCTTCCAGAGAGGAGGACACATGTTCAATCCCCACTCCTGAAGTGTTTCACACAGAACTTTATGCAAATCCCCAAGTCTATATCCTGAAATATCTAGTGCCGCTTTTCAAATGCCAATATTTGATTCTGAGCTGGATATACATTTATATTCACCACTCATACTCAGTTCTAACTACTTTCTGCAAGCAAGCCCTGACAGTATCCTCCTGCATGTGGCCAACAGACCATTCCTCCCCTTTCTGTGAATCCCACCCACGCCCTTACTTCCACACAGCATCTCAAGACCCCACAGAGGGAAGGCTAACGTCTGAATCTGCTAATGTCAGTGCCTGAGGCTTGTTCACACATGCAGAAACACACGTGCATGGATTCTAAGGTGTTGCTATATATATATACATATTTGCTGAAGGAGATCTTTCATGCACATGCTGGGGGGTCTTCCATGCACATTAGCAGAACAGATAGAGGGATTGTGCCTGTGTGTGTAGCTCAGTTTGGATAGCATCAAGCTATCTGAGGGTGAAGGGATCAAGTCCCTGTCCAGGTACAAGGCTTGTCAGAATTGGGCAGATGGTTGGACCTGATGATCTGAAAGGTCCCTTCCAACCTAGATGATTTTGATCTTATGATTGTGATTGTATCTATCTGTGTCTGCATGCCACACAATGTATGGGTGTCTGGTTCTCACGCATCATGCTTGCATATAGCTGGAACTATAGCTGTCCTTCTCTCAGGGACTGACCACATCCTCTGTCTTCATGGGAGTTCCTAACACTTTCTGCCTTTCTCACTACTGGTCTAGTGTTTTGGTTTTACTTCAAAGCACTAACCACAAGTATCCAAAGACCATAGAAAACTCTCATTTTGTATTAAAATACACACAGTTGTAGAGGAAGGTCTGAAAAGCATGTAGTGACCATGCCTGAAATACTCATAAGGAAAAATACACTCTTACCCCAAAATAGATTTGTTAATTTTTTTTTTTTAGTAAAAAGTGTGCAGTTTTGACTTTTGAGAGCCTCAAGTCATGACATTTTCATTCCAGAGGCTGGGTGAACTACAAAGGCAAACCATCTTCTCCACATCTGAGTGTTTTTCACATCCATCTTGATGGCAGCACAGGGAGCTCTAATGAATAATGTCTTTTTTTCTAATAAAGCACCAGGTAAAAATACATCCTCATACATTCTATATGCATACGTAAATATAGAACCTATCCTGTGGTAAGCTCTTGGAAGTGTTTTAGACAATTAAAAAATGTTATGCAGTATCTCATAGTCTCCTGACAAAGAAGCCAGTCCAGCATGGCAGGATTAAGGTGGAAAATGAAAGAAAAAATAATTGAAATAACTGCACTTTTAAAACCTCAGAATTACCATTAATAGGCTCTCTAATCACAACTATACTGCACTTCAGTGATCTCTTTTATCTGATGGCATATACCTAGTTTTGAAACAAGTACTCTCTGCACCACAGAAAAGCCAATTTTCTCTACTTAATAAAAGCTTTAATTTCTAGCTGTGATATGTGCACAATATCAAATTTAAGTCAAAATTTATCACAGGTTTAGGGCTAGGATGCTGTCTGTCTTGAGGATCAGATCAAGATGGATTCTCCAGGGTGTCAGTAGAAAATGGGAATTGCCTGTGGAAAGAGTAATTTCACTGCCAAGGGTGGTTTTGTTTGCTTGTCCTGGTGTTTGTCTATAGACAGGGATATAGATAGAGACATGGATACAAGCTAATGTTTACTTACCTTCTCGGTTTACTATACATTTGATGTTACAGCAGGTGAACTACTGAGTACAAAGCCTGTGTGGGAACACTCACATTGTTCTGCTGTGACTGTAGTCCAGAGGTGACAGATGGAGTTGGGTCAGAACATTAAAATACCAGAAGTCATTTGGTCCCAAAGGAGCAGATAATGAGCAAGGCTGAAGTAAAGGAGATAGTATTAATAGATGAGGATGTTGTAAACTCAGACATCGGGCTCCTGAAGTATCGGGCTGTGAATAAGGCTGTTAGACACAAGGGCAGAGTTGCCCCTGGAGGAAGGATTGGAAGTCAACAGAGCTGAGAAGTGAAGGGGGAGCTGAGAGGGAAGTGGGCCTAAGAGACCACAACAGCGACCAGCGGGAAGGAATGTGGAGTACATTGCAATGTGGTGCTCTCAAATCAGGACTAGGATCTAATGAGAGGATCATGAGGGGAAAGGGAGAAGTAAGAATGCATGGAAAAAGACTAGGATGGAGAAAGGGCAGTCTTGAAGAAGACTAGGAGAGGGAAAGATGGGGTAGTAGGAAGCTGGATGGTGTGTGGTAGGAAAGAACAGGAAGAACTGTGTATGGCAGAGCTTCTAATAAAACCATAGATCTCTATGTTCCCCACGTCCACTCAACCCCCACCACTAGTCCTCTTCTGTTGTCGAATACCTGTGAATCCCCCAGCAAAGTAAATTTGCCTAATGTTCTCCCTGTCCACGCACGGATGACAACCCACTGCTATTTTCTCAGTTAACTCAGAGAGGTAGGGAGCTCTATGGTAAAGCTAAAGGCTCTAGCCCTAATGACATTTACAACAATATAATGCTACATGATGGAAGGAGTTTTGATGATTTTTTTCTGTTTGCTTTTTTGAAAGCTTGATAATTGCATGTGTAAAATCTGCTTTAGAAGTTTAGAGTTTACAAAATCAATACTACTTAATGAGGAGTATTATTTTCTCCTTTCTCTCCTTTGCATATGCATATGCAAAGTGTATAATTGCATATTTTTTCCGTGGGATCTCTGCCACATTTATTTTTCAGGGTGGGGCTGCTCCGGAGCTGCGTCAGGACTACACAGTGGAGGAGACTGCTGTTTACAGGGGTTTTTCCACATTTGTTTCAGCAACTGCAGTAAATGACAGTACAGGATCATGTGAAAAAGAATGAGCTCAGGATGAGCTGAGCTCTGCTTTAGAGGGAATTCAATCCCTCTTTTGCCACATAGTTCTTGTGTGATGCTGGATAAGTCAGTTAAACCACACTTCTTGCAGGTGGCCACAAATTTCATGTCCTAGTTTCTAAGTATCTGAAGTGACATTTTGTGGTTTGATTTGCAGAAGTGCTCCTAGACAAAACTGAGTTCAATTGTTGATAGGCATATAAGGTGCTCTGCATGAAGAATGAATCAGCTCCTTGAAATAATCACATGATGGTTTACCACTCAAATCAAGTTACCAAAAGCTACAAAACCTTGTACCTTTTGTAGCTACAAAAGCTGCAAAACAAAGCTATAGATAATTCCAACCCAAAACCAGTCCACCAAAGAGGTAACCAATGTATTTATGGCTAGTGATTCTTCTCTACAGGAAAGAGAGGAAGAAGCATCCTTCTACTGTTCAGCCTGATACCCCCAAAGGTGTCATGCCCACCAGTTGCATGGTGGTGTGGTAAGGTTACTGTGACTATCCTGCCCCCTCACAGAGACCTTCTACTCCATCTTTGCATGTGTATTAATGGTTCTAAGTAGGACCATGAGCAAGTCAAATGGGGCTGCGCCATGGTAGGAGTGACAGTCAAGGGGTCAGGGGCTTCAAAAGTGTCCAGTTCTTCCAGACAAAGGCAGTTGGCTCTGGTACACTGGAAATTAATGTGTGGTTGTGAAGGTGAAGTCACCAGGAGCACTTAGGTGGCCTTTCAAGGATTTCCAGTGGGGCTTAAGGACAAAAGTGGGAAGAGAGGGCTCAACTGTGTGAGGAAAGCTTTCAATTTGAAAGTAGGCAGATCAGTGATACCAGTCCACAGTTAATTGTAAGAAATTATACTTTATGGGTATTACAAGATGACAAGGAAACATCTGTAAATACATGAGACAGTGGAGGATGACCCTGGGAAGAAAGCTGCAGAGCTACAGCAGGCACACCATCAGTTTCTGTGCCCCAGCTTGCAGGCAGCAACAAGTTTAAATCTCAGTAAGTGGCTCATGAGTCCTCCAATGTGACTATACACTACAGCAAACTAAGGACAAGAATAAAAGCAGAAAAAGAGGCTGTGAGGATAAAACCATAGAAGCTAAGGTTAAAAAGTCAATATAATTAGTAAAGGAAAGAGAGGGTAACAAGAAAGCACTTCTATACCTTAGAAGTTAGGGCAAATGGCAAAAAAATTGTCTGCCATTTAACAGGGATGGAAAGCTAGTAAGAGGTGACACAGAAAAAGCCGAGGTGATTAAAGTCTTTTTCACTTCACTCCTCAGCAAAAAGAATTAACTATGATAAATTGACTAAGCATTAATGTTTAAGACTAAATAACAGAAAGAACAGAATGGATTACTTCAGGGGTTTTTTTTTTCTATTAGCCAGACCTGACAGAAACCAACTGACACCATGTGGGGAAACTGGCTGAGGCCATCCTGGAGCCGTGAGGGATCCTTTCCTATGAAACAGAAGATTGGAGATAGGTGACTGCAGTGCCTGGTTATAAAAAAGAAGAAAAGCAGCTTGAGGAATAAAGGTGAAGAAAACAGCCTAACTTGGATTGATGGAGATAAATTGAAATACAAATAATTTAACAGACTTTTCTTTTGTGTGTGTAAAATAACAAAATGATAAGTAGAAGCCACGAAAGATTCGCCAGGAACAAATCACCCTGAACCAAGCTAATTTCCTTCTCTGACAAGCAGCTGGTCTTATGGGCAATAGATACGTAATATCTTGACTTAAGCAAGGCTTTCCACACAGTCTCTTGTGATTTCTTGTAAGCAAGCTAAAACAAAATTATTATAAGGTGGATTCATAGCTCCTTGCAAAAAAGAATGCTAGAAGAGGAATTACCATCAGTTCACTACTGACATGGAATAATTATGGAAAGCAATTCTGCAGATGCCCTCATACCATTTGCTATTTTTATTTTGTTCTAGAAGATGGCATATCAAGTATGGCTACCAAATTTGTAGAGAAAGTTCTACAAACACCATGCCAGGATTAACATCTTCACCAGCTAAAGAAATGGTCTGAAAACAATAGAATTCAGTGCAGGAAGAACAATTGTAAACCATTACACTTGGGTAAGAATAAACCCACAAATAGAGAGCAGTCAGCAAGGCAAAAGACTTGCATAAAAATACCTTGTGGATTTTGGAAGAGCTCAAGCTTGACAGTGCCATACTGGTGTGGAAAAGCAGGTGTTGTGTGAAGTGACTAGGTGAGATGTGTGAAATAATTTCTTCGCTCCTTCTCACCAGTGGTTAGGCCTCAAACTAGAGCATGGACTGATTCAGTTTGGTCACTGAATTCAAGAGAGGAATTGGCAATTTGGGAAAATCCTGAGGGGAACAAAAAGAACTAAAACACTTTTTGAAAAAATGACCCTGGAGAAAAATCTCCAAGAACTGAATTTGTTTAGTCTAGAGAAAAGAGAACTGAGAAGAAACACGATAACAGTCTTCAAATATGTAAAAGGTAACTGCTCAGTGGAAAGCAGTAGGTAACTCTTAATGCTTAGAGGGGAGCAGGGAGCTTAAATACTATTTAGAGTTACAGGTTTTGCTTAGGAGGAAAAGATTCCTAATTTGAAGGCTAGAAAGCCTGGTGCCGATGGAGATCATTAAGTCTTTAGCACTGATGACTTTAAACTCAGCAGAAAAAGGGATCATTTAAATAATGTTGAGTGTGTTTGGGCAGGGGGGTACTAGACCCAAAGCAACAGCTTGTGAGGCAAGTGTACATAATAACTTACAGGCACATATTTGAAAGGCATACATGGTATCTGGAGCTGGAAGCCATGGCATCATGAGAGCACCATCATTGGTTAAAGCATCTCTCAGCTCTCAGGAAGTTCTTTCCAGCTCGTGTAACTTCATAGCAGGGAAAAAGAAATCAGATCTAATATGCAAACTTTGAAAGGTTTCTGATCCCTGGATAATTTCTTGAGGTCTCTTCCTACCTACTACAATTATAAATAGACACAGGCTGTGCTGGAACGGCCAAATTATTGCTGTAGTGGTTTCCTGTTACAGGTGAAAAATAGATGCTAAGCTTTCATCAGTAACTTATGCAGCAATAAAAATAAAAAAAAAATCTAGCTACATCATGTGCATTTCTGGAAAAAGGAGCTTGAAATCCCATCACCTGGGAGACAACTAGCATTTCTCCTTTATGAGAGGACTGAAAGGTTTTGTCACGAATTTGAAAGACTGTTTATGTTACACTGCTTTGCAAACATTTGGGAGGCAATGGTCCTTGTCCTCGGGGCCTAGGGTTCTGAATAGCCAAGCCAAGAGAATGTCATGAGAAGCAGCAAAGGTACAAAGAGGGAGAAATTACGTGCATGAAGCTGCACAAAATATGTATAACACAAGTGGGAGTAAAACCTAGGTCTTTCTGATGTTCCCACCAGTACCATCCATCTTCTTGCACTGCTGCATACCATAACAGATTTAGTTTCAACAGTTACCTTTCCTTTGCAGAGAACTTGTGTGAAAGTTGTATTTTATGTTGGCAGTGACCACACACTATGTATATTGCTCAGGCATCCTTCTAGTGCTATGAAAGTGATAATGTTAGTCTCTGCAAATTAAAATGATGCCTCCAACGTATGTAATGCTTCTCCCAGCTTTGTAGCTGTTTGCCATATTCTCTGTGAGGGCATTTGCTGATAGTAAATTGTGTTGTGCAAATATAATAACATGAACAAGGAAATATAAACTGATCCAATTATTTAATTTAGTTTGAACCTGTATTTTCTCAGAGGAATTCCTAACCCAGCTTAATTTAGAGATGCAATGAAGTTTGATCCCATCACCCTTATAAATCACACATACAAGCCCCATGCTATTTTGTTGCTATAAATAGTGCTGACATGTATATGTGTGCTTAGAATCCTGTAAATGTATGAGGAAAGAAAACCCAAAAAATAAATCAAGCAGACATAATTTTCCCTTGTTTCAGTGGAGCCCACCAGTCTCCTGCTTCCTGGGAAGCCCTGCATCATGGCTTCAGATTATTCTGCTCCCAAATTCTAGTTTATTAAAGCAAAGAATGTTCAGCCAGCCTTTGCCTCTCTTACCGAGACAGGTAACTTCTACACCAGGTTACCATATATCCAGGTTTCCCTGGACATTTATTCTTTTTCCATTAAAAAATTGTGTCTGGGCTGAAAGTGCAGACTTCATACATTTCATCAGGATTTTCATATATCAGAGAGTCTGACTGGAACTGTGACTTTGAGCAAGGCTGATAGATGTCAGACTATCATTAACTATATTGCACACCTGCAGATCCCCTCTATGCTTCATGCACTGTGAGGCTGGTGTTCCCAAGAAGTTTGAGAGCTCGTCCAAAGGTGCAGGAGAAAGCAGTTGAGAGGAGAGAGGAATATTTGGGAGAAATGGTCAGTGTATGTTTGGCAGGTAAGGAGGTAAATCTACCCCTCCCCAGGCTGCCTGCCTGGCAAATAAGCTAGCTGTGACATGCTTTACTCCCACTTTGAGAAGTGTTGTATATCCCACGTCATTCATTCCACAAGATTAAGGAATTCTCTCTTGGCATAACAGATCAAGCACCTTTTCTGTTTCCCCCTCGTGCTGCAAGCTAGAGAAAGGCTGTCTCAATTTCTTTATTAGGAAGCAAGGATTCATAATTGTCCACAATAAACAGGATCCCTCACTTTTCCCAGCATTAACTGCAGTCAACAGAGCTCACTGAAGTCATACAACAAAGGAACTTAGTCCTGGAAGTGTAATACTAAGAAATCTATTCAGTGCAATGTGAATAATTTCAATTAAAGAATTGTAAATCTTTCAGATAATAGTTATTCATGCACATACAACCAGCAGCAAATGCATATACTGTTACAACCAGCAGTTTTGAGTTCAGTTTTTACAGATGACTAACACAGTTGTTGCTCAATTTCTACAATTAACATTTGTGCAAATGTACTATCTTTTCCAAAGGCCAGGCTTCTTGCATGTGTTTGATGTTACTCATATCATCTACCTGGGAAATGAGATCACCTTAGAATCATCTAGGTTCTAAGAACTTACTGGTAACAGTTTTTTCTAAAACTATTATGAAATTCCTAACAATTTCTCTATGTGTCTGGATGGGAATTCAGTAGCAAAGTATCATTTTAATAGCACTTGAAAATCCCACACTCCAATAAGACTTCCAAAATGTAAATAAAAGACAAAACATTTGTCTGAACTCACCCAAAATCTAGGACAATTTGGGAGTTTGGAATAAAATTATAGATTCATGTCTGAGAAAAACCCAAATCTTGGAAAAGTTATGAGACAGTCTGATACACACTGTACTGGAATGACTTTGAGAATCACTTGTCTCTTCCCTTCTCAATAAATGCAGCCAATTGTGTCATAGAAAAGATTATAGATATCTTACAAAATGTTAGCAGCTGGCTAAGGAAGGGTTGAACAGCTTAGTCTGAAATCAAGCAGGATAAATACAGTCACAGTGGGGCAGGAAGAACCTTATAAGAGGCTTGTAAGCACACTAGCTGATGCCACTGCTGAAAGCACTGCCTCTTCACCCAGAATGGGAGTATGGAAGAATCACTCCTGATTCTTTGAGGTGAAAGAAATCCATTCTTCAAGCTTCAGAAACCATTCTACTTCCTCTTAATGAACATACAAATGCTTTGACTAACTCACCAACCTTTGCATCACTAGAACAATACCACATTGCACAATCAAGAGCAGAGAGTGGAGCTTTGTTCTTCTCTAGATCCTTATGCACTTTTTAAGTCACATGAAAAAGCATAACCTTGGTGAAAACATTTAGCCAAAGGTCATCTCCAATGTGAAGGTATTTCTGAGTGCAAAACTGTTGTTTGGTCTTAAGTGTGGTCTTGGAGCTGTAGGTGCTTAATAAAATGTGCATACCACAGGGATGATTTCTGATGGTAGACCAGGTTCATTCATGACCTTCAAGAACAAAAACTCCCAACAGATTTTTACACCACTCACTCTTCCCTTCCAAAAATCAGTGCATGGATCTATTGTATTTAAATAATGGGATGTATTCAAACCAATTCCGTTTAAGAACTTAGTGCCTTTCAAAAAGTTAATGAAGCTTCTAGTAAATCTTCAGCATAATGAACAAGTTCTTCAGTGAATGAAGTGATGGAACAGTACAAGTCTGTCTTAATGACAGTTATAGGCCAGTTCTGCACTCATGAGTATGAAATTAAAATTAGAATAAACTTTTAAATGGGATTATACTGAGAAAAAAAGACCAAAATAGGAATCATGATTTACTATACTTTTTTCTCAATGATTTTTGCAGGAAAGGTGCTCAACCTAGAACTGAAAGTATACTCTGACCTCTTGACATGAAAAAAGCAGAAGCTGTGAGGACCGACCCAAGGGTATTTTAATAGTGTATGCATCATTTCCAGTCATAACACTTGTTGGCTTTTTTTATGCTTTTAATGGCATCTCAGCTATCCCATGGCCTTCGGTGAATTTAGAGAGAGTTAACTCAGTACAGCACAGTAAACAACTCTGTCTCATCTGTGAGGGGAAAAAGCTACATCTTGTTCAGTCTTTTTTTTTTTATTCCCTTGAACTAACAATGGAAAAACCTTGGAAGAAAACACTTCAAGCATCAACATCTGAATGTGCAAAAATCAAGGATTAACTATTTTTTCCATCCTTTTGAATAAAAACTCAGAAACCTCTCTCAGGACTGCAACCTCAAAAAAAGAGACAAACCCAATACAGCCAACAGAGGAAAGCTGTTTGCAGCATCGTTTCTTATAGATACAAATCTGCCTCCAGAATCTCAAACTTCTTAGCTTTCGAGAAACTCAGTAGGATTTGCTTTCTGCTTAGAGCCCTGCTGGGTCTGTTCTGCAATTTAACACACAATTTAACAACACAGAGAGCTTGGTAGGAGTAAGTGTGTGTTGAGCCTGAGTTACTAGGCACAGCAAGTTCGGGCAAGCACAGCAATGCAGACACCATCCCGTGTGTGTGTGTGTAGGTTGACACATTACTGCCCAGCAAATAGCAAAATGTGACTGTCTCTAGGATGTTTCACAGACATCCTCAACAGTGCATCCATTAAAATAAGGATTTACAGACTCACTTCAGCAGCTACAAGTGCTTGGGAAAGAGTCACACCTTTGTTTTAGTGGTAAGGTGATCTAGCTGTCACGTTTCCTGGGACTTGCAGCACGTGCAGGGCAATTACAGTATTGACAGTACTGCCAAAAATGAGGTGAATCAGAACAGAACTTTGCTTTCAGAACTCTACTTTGTATCAGCAAATTGTGAGGCTCTCTGTACAGAAGTCGGGTAAGACGCAGAACAACTTCTATCACAAATGTGTGTGAAAAACAATATGCGGAAGATAGAGCAAAATAGATGACAGCTGCAGGACAGTAGGAAGTCAAATAGGCCCTCGCAGAGATGTGATGAATGCTGATACACAGAAAAAAAAAAAAAATTATTCTAGCAATTCCCATTTCCGCTGGTGAAATTAGATACAAGAAATGGACACTGAAACAATGAACTGTATCATTGCTTTATGGGATGGGGAATTGTCTGCATGGTGTAATAAGATGTTACAAGTCTTTGAGGCAGAACAACTTGTGCTATTCTCAGCAGAATAACTCAGGGCAGAACCGCAACTCCTTTCCTTGGTTTTTAGCAGAGGAGTCTGCATAGTTCCCTCCCTGCACAAAATTGTGCAGAGGATACGATACAATCAGTAATTCTCAAGATTGCTTCTTTCAGCTGATGCTTCTTTAATGTGTCACATTTGCAGTTCTGATGGAAAAACTTGATTATAAGATAGGAGGTACCAAACACCTAACTCATGTTAATAGGGCAGTAATGCACATAATTATACCCAGTGCTTTACACCCTCTTCCCCTCCAATATTGGCAATGCAGCAGCTGACAATATTGGCATGTTTCCATTGGCACCACCACCAACTACTCATGCTCAGCGCTGTGCCAACATCCCCTGATGTAAAATTAGAACTGGAAGACCACATCCTGCCTTCCTTTGTTTGCTCACCTATTTAGGCAGCAGTTTCAACTGAGACTGAACCGTCCAACTCCTCTGCACATAGAGGGAATGGTGCACAAAAGAGTCGTGCTGTCCAGCTCTCCCACAGCACGCTGTGATAACACAGATTGATACCAGAGGAGAGAAAAACCTCCCTGCAGCAGTCACAGGCCACTGCAGACAGACATTGGTGTTGCTCTGGGCAGCACTGATGCTAAGGATTTTCTTTGCCAACAGAAAGCCCCCTATAACACTGCTGTCAATTCTCTGCTCATGGAATATGTACGATAGAGGCTGAGTCTTAGCTGTAGCCAATGATTAAATGATGTGACATTTTCCCTTACCCTGGGTACCAAGACTGATTTCTCAATAGTTCCTTCAACATCAGTAGAAAAGAACAAATACTAGCAATCAGTCATCTCTACTGGCTATGATCATTTCCATGGCAATGCTGTTATTTGCCTAGTGCTTTGTGTGTGCCAGGCACTCTGTGAAGAGGCAACAAGACAAAGCCCAAACTATATACAGTTGGATAACCTGTGTCTGCAGCCCATGGTAGCACTTCTGAAGTAATTCCAAAGGCATGCATGTGTGTGTACATGTGTGCACATGTTCATGGAGGAGCTGGGGGGCTTGCTTCATTTTTTGGTAGATCAAATTTGGTTCAACAACCAGCCAAATAAATGCTATCATTGGTAAGTGGAGGTAGGAAGAACAAGCAAGTGTTGAATAAAGAGCAGCAGAGGGAAGGTGATACCATGGTCTTGTGGCATAGACTGTGGAACTGAGGTACCAGCATCACAGTAATCTTGCCTTTTTGTTTTAATTGCTGTGGAACAGTGTTACATCTGCTGCAGAGATGCAAGCAGGACACTCATGCAAGTATTACTGCAGGTAAGTGTGGGCTGCGGAACCTGAGGACAAATGCACAATACCTAAAAAATTTAAAAAATATTCAAGTAATGAAACAGAAGTTCAATAACCTGTAACAAACAGCAGATCCATGCTGTGTGGCATTTTTGGTGGATTTAGACAGCCACACTGGAAAGAGCAGTAAAAAATTGCACTTAGAAAGAAATAGAAAATGAAAACTGTCCTTTAGCAGAGTGGTAAGGCAAAAATTGCCATTTTTAACTTTGAATTACTAACCTCTAAGCACTTCTAAGTCTTGAAGCTGAACAAACCCATTATCAGTAATAAAAAGCCAATGAAATTGGAATGCTTAGAGTTTACTTTCTTTCCTATCTTTCTAAAAATAAAATATATTAAAAGTCTTTTACCACTTTGTGGTTCTACCAAAATGAATATTTAACAGTAATTAAATTTATCCATATCATATAAACAATGGTCCCATATCTCACTTTTTTGTAGACAATTTTTATCTATCTTTTTATTTGGCAAGGATAGCAACAAGTCTGGCTTTTTCTATAGCTACCACACAGCAAATCAAAGTTTTGAACTGAACCTGTAAAGTTCTGAATGGTTCAATCCCAGTTTTATCTGTAATGCCACCAAACAACTACAGTAGGGTGTTGCAATTTAAATAGATTACCTTTGGTTTCTCAAATTCAGCTGGGAATGCACAATGTCTGTACCCTGAAAGAATCCGAGTAATGGCTAGACTTTTTCATGTAGTGTCATATCCAAAGATCACTAATTAGATAGATGAGCACTGAACAACGCACCTTTCCAGAAAATGTTACGGTTTTTAATACTAGGCCTTTGTCAACAGACCAGCTCAGCTGTTTTGCTATCTGGACTGCACATGAAAGAATGATCCATTTGTTTCTTGCTCTTCAGCTGCCCTTCCAGATGACAAACAGGTTTCTGTGCAGGACCCAGGAATAGAAGAAGGAGGACTAATATATAATATGTAACTTGGCATTGCTGCTTAGAGAGTGGTGTTTGGAAACAAGGAGAAAGTGAAAAACAATATGTTCAGTGGAATTTTCCTTCATGTATATATTTTATCTGCAGCTGCAATGTACAGAGGCCAAGTTGTT
Organism: Turnix velox; assembly: GCA_013400935.1. NCBI lineage: Eukaryota > Metazoa > Chordata > Aves > Charadriiformes > Turnicidae > Turnix > Turnix velox. Next base: position 1,020,272 of record VZTY01019773.1, read on the forward strand.
TGAGGTGAACTGGAAAAAAAGCAATAAAATGCCATTAATTTTAGTACATTAGAAGTTGGGGATGGAAATTACCCATAAGACCTCTGCCAGAGAAAGATTGCTCCTTCCAGGACTGAGATAAGTATACCAAATAGGAAAAAGTAGGAAGCATATGATCCCTGTTTTAACCCTGCCTTTCCTCTTGCTTGTCCATCTCCCGGGCTTTGTCTCTGTCTTCATTCCCAGGTGGCACACCACCATGCCAGCAGATGCTGCTCTGATCCCATCGTTGCCCACCCACAAGCTGCTCTAGTGCAGGAAGCCAGCTGCATGGAGGCCAGCGGGGAGTGGAGTGGGAAGTGGGGAGTGGACCTTCAGAAATAGGCTGATGAGTTTTCCTGGGGACTTTTCAACAAACAAACAAATGCTTTAATATGAGAAAATGAGAGGCTTTTCCTCGCTGAATATGGATGAGAAATTTAATACGAAGAAAGCCTATTATCAGTGTATAGTTGCAGTATTTTCGTGAGGATTTGCCCTTCAGAGTTGGATTATACAACTTTTCTTATTACAGAAATGTGAAGATTAAAGATCCCAAATGCTCTATATTTTTGAGTTGTTGTAGTAAATGTCCTAGGAATCTGGGGAGATTTCCAATATTTTAATCCATAGTAGCTGAAAGTTATGCACTATAAGCAATTTTTATTAGAAGCAAATATAAATTACTGAAGAATCAGAAAATCCTGTTCCAACTAGCAGTTTGCACAGTATTTCAGTTGCTTGCATACAGTCTTTTAGAAGGGAGGAAGGCAAAAAATCTGTGATAAACTACCACTTAATGACGCGCTTTCAAAATCTAGGTGTTGGTTGCATATAGAAAAGCTCTTCCTATATCTCCTAAACTGCACAAGCAGCTTTTCTGTATGCAAACTACCATCTGCAGTCCAAACACACCTATATCCAGGATGGTGCATATGCAGAAATAGATGTGAAAATTGAGACTTGGAATTCATAGAATCATTGTAAAGGCCAAGCTGAGGTGCCTTTGAAAGTTTGTTTTCAGGTACTAATTTCGAGTCATAAAAAGAGAAGAAACTGGAAGCTAATCTTTCTCCTCTCCCCACTGTACTTGTTTCAGACTTTCACAACTGTGCTAGATATGAAAGGGTCTGAGAAGAAAGCATTATCAGAGCTAATGCAGTGCCCAGGGTATGAGTCACAGACCGGAGTGTGCCTGCTCCTGCCTGTGGACAGAGGGACTGGTAACAGAAAAGGCTCAGAGGAGGAGGAGGAGGGACAGCACTTTAGCAGCCCCCAGCTACTGCGAAGCTGGAGGTGGAGCTGGCTGCTGATAACTGGATAGATTGTTTCCATCACATGGTTAATGACTCAGCATCATTATCCCGAAGCATTTATTTTTTCATCTCTATCAGCTTGTCCAGCAGACTTGTGTGGAAAAGAATGGGGGGCACCTGGAGAAGGGATTAGGGTTTGTGGCCTTCACTGAGTGAGCATCACACATATTTTCCACTGCTGCTGTGCCATCTCTAGGGTTGTCGCACTATAACACCATCAGAGAGATTCACATCAGTGAATCCAAGCTCCACGGAGGCTTGGATCAGGGTTCAAACACCCCTCAGTCAATAAATACAGCCTGCAAGGAAGAATTTTAACCCAGTTGCCTGTGTACACTTGTATTGCTTCTGCACGCTCACATACACAAGTGGAAGCCCCTTGCCTAAGTTGACAACAGGGGGGGTACAAAGCAAACACTGACTACCCGGTGGCCATGTTCTCCACAGGAGTTATGCCTCTCCCCAGCACTGGCAACTGCTGACTAGAAATGTCCATGACAAGAGCAGGAGTTATCAGTGTATATCTAGTATATATTGGCTTGCAGCTGCTGCAGCCCTCATTCCCTTCAACTGGCTCTCAAAATAAGAAAGTGTTAGTGTATGTAGGTTTATTTTAAGTAGGGCTGGTGTTCATGTATAGCTGGCTCGTACACAGTCCCCTGCAAATACTGCTGCTCAGTGGGATATATTATGTCACCGTGGCCCTAAATACCTCTTCTTTGCAGACCAAATTCAATACATAACTTTTGGAAAATGGTAACACTTAGAGGATCTTTCCTGTGGTCTTTGGAGAGAGGATTTTGGTGTTTATCTGTACTTACCACTAGCCTGCTGGCTCTCCGTGAATGTCCATAAAGACACACTGGTGAATGTCCATAAAGACACCCACCACAGTGAACAGAGGAGCCTTGCTAATGCCTCCCACCAGCCACATGGCATGCAGAGCTTAAGGTTGGAAGGTCACGTATTCCTTCCCTTTGTTTTCATTCCCCATTTGGTGACAACTTACCATGCAAGGGCACTCAGTTGCCTGCACTGTTTGGAACAGAAAGTCTTTTTCCAGCGGGAGGTATCACTCACTCCCTAGTCTTTAAAATGAAAACAAATCAGCAAAAAGAAGATGAGCTCAGTCCTGCATAGAACTATTTATAACAATTGATTGTTGTCATTGAAGTGTTAGGGACCATCCTGACCCGGCATCCTGCCCCAGTTTGCAAAGAACAGGAGATTCTAGTTACCCAAGATCTTAAAGAGCACAATCACTGAGAGCTGGTTTGGACCAGGCAGCTAGAAGCTCGTTGCTTCTCTTTCCACCACCAACTGATTGCACATTGTATCAGCAGCTGCTTTTGCTGCTTAGGACAACGTATGCATATGCTGACACAAGAAAAAGCCCATTAGCTATTTTCTAGCCACTAAGAGCTACCTCTGTGTGCAGTCTGCTACATGAGCAATATCTTCTAGTGCAAAGAGCAGATTTGTTGGCAGGGCAGTCACACTGCATGTAAGGTCACTACTATACACTGAGCTTTGCTACCATCTGTGCTTCTCCGCTCTCTCATTTAAGGGGGGGGCAGCCAAAAGCAGAAGCCAGCTCTTAATTTAGACCCAAAATGTTATATAAAAGTTTTTTATCCCAGATGGACTCGATCCCAGAAGTCACTGTTATAAAAGACTTGTTAAACAGTTTTACAAATGAAGATGAATCAATGCCTCCCCATGTTACCAGTATGTGGTTCCTATTCCCTTCATCTAGGCATGGGCTCACTTAATAACTCAAATACACACTTGAGGAGTCGGAAGAGACCCTTTGAACTTAACAGATAGTCTGTGTTAGCAAGTATGAAAATGCAGTTTGTGCTTAATTTGAATTTGCTGAAGTTTCACATATTCAGTCACCTTGCAAACTAAACAGAAACATCCCAGAGAGACTAGAAAAGCTATCAGAGAAACTATCTCCTGATAATATTTGCACATATTCCCAGGAAGAAAAGCAAGATGAAAGTTAGCATTTTCCGAAACAGCACCTATTCTGCATGGCTTCAAGCAGCGTTCTCTTAAGCCTGAATTTCTGCTGGGCTGCCATCAATAACAGGAAAACTGAGGATTCCTTTGGTCCAGAAAGAAAATCCTGGATATCTCAACTTGATATCTCAGAAATGAGGCATCCTAACCCTTGAAAAGATGTCTCAGAGTCAGCCCATACTTGGGAATTCCAAAAAACTCTAAGAAAGGAAATGTCACCTCTGTGTTTCATTCTGAAGAATGAAATCCTCATGCATACCTGATGCCATAACACACACTTGTGCCTACCTGATCATGAGCAAGGTTACCAGCAGTTATAGATAAGATGTGCATAATGGCCATATCCTCACTTACACGGATAAAATCTTGGTAAGTGGAGGAAAATATCAATTACATTAACAAGTACGGTATTTGTCCCCCCTTTAACCTAATGTTCTGAAGTGAGTGTGTGAAAGATTAGCATTAAGGATTGCCACGGGCCATTTGCAGTAACTCTAGACAACTTCCTGAAATAAAAGAACAATTTTCAGCTCCTGAGTAGAAGCCTTCAGGCACATGAGATTATTACCAAAGAATAGTTTGCCACAAACGTGGTCCACGTGTAGAAGTGAGACAGATCACTGGCTTACTTGACTTAAGAAGAAGAGGTTCTGAAGGCAAAAAGTCTCCTGAAATGTCTGCATTCGTCGAGCATAACCTCATCAAGGAATCTAAGATTTCATTACTGTTTCCTACTCCAAGCATAAAAAACCACCGATGTTTTACTGATACCATTACATGATGGCTATGGCTGAAAGATGCTTTTTAAATATTGAACACCTTACCCGGCAGTAGCTTTTCCTCTCTTTTCAGAGAATTAAAGAAGAAATTCATGTGTTAAAATTGCTTGGAAAAGTAATCACGGGGCTGAGGTGTACATTAACATCCCCAATGCAGCACAGTGAAGTGGGAAGCCCACTAGTAGTTTCACAGTATCAGACACAACAGGTTGCTAATTTAACAAGGTTCACTAATATAGGATTTCTTCGCCATTTCCCCCTAAGTAGGCATTTTTGCTAGTTTTAGTTCCCCACTAATTTTGATTCCTCAGACTGATTTTTCTGATCTTTTTCAACATGCTCATTTCCTACGTATTTATCTGTTTGACTGTAAGAAACCCATCTTTACAGTGAGCATGATTCTTAATACACCCGGCATGGATTATAGGAAGTGGGCTCTCTGAATCCATAGAAACTAGGGGACTCTGGAGTGTACTGGGAAGACACTGGCTACTATTCAAAGTGGCTCTAGATGCCACTTTGTTGCCAGTTATGCCTTCTATAAAACAAAGACTTCACACTATGTGTTTTCAGACATTCATAATAAGGTGACTTGGAAGAACCATCACTGCCCTGCAAGTCCATTCATATTACGGTGTGAACATCTGAGCAGAAAATAATCCAGCTTCTCCAAAGCAAGCAGTAAAACTTCCATGAACTCACTGAGATGGTTCTGCTTCCTCTCATTAATGGATCTGCAATTTCCTTGTAATTTTGCTCCATGGTACAAGTGGGACAGTGCTGCCTTCTCCCAGCCTCTCCATGAACACAACCTGCTCACATTGCCTACCTCTGGCACTAATTAGCAGCATCCTCAACCTGAAAAGGCAGGAGCATAGTAAGGCTGGCAAGGAATAAGACCAGGACCCTGATGCAGGAGAGGGGGAACAGCCTTTGCAGAAGCAAGAGGTTCAAAAGCAGGAGATGAGAGGCTAGGACTTTCTGTTCCACAGGAGGGTAAAGGTTTGGTTGAAACAGAGAAGAGATAAGGGAACATTCGGGCTGTCAGTGAGAACGAAGAGGTGGGGAAGAGCAGAAGTTGACCTTGTGGGAGTATAATTTATTAGGAGATAGTAAATTTTTTTCACCAGTGATGGCAGGTTAACACATGTTTATGGCATCTAACGTACACACAGGCTTGCAAACCACACACAACAGCATATGCCTTTTTCACTTGCAAAGGTAGCTTTTGCCCATGGATAAGAGATAGTGTTCTGAGTTCCAGGCCTTCCTCGCTCTGAAAGGGATCAGAGTGTCTATATTGGCTTTTCAAGAAGGAGTCAGATTCATCTCCAGACAACCACAATCCAGGTGATTTGCAACAGGCAGACACCTAAGGGACTGTCATCTAGAATGAGATGGCTGGAAAAACTTCTGGCATCCAGGACTCTGTGAGTATCACACATAACAGAAGACCTTCTCTCAACCAACCAGGACAAATTCTGGAAAGAACAGTAAGTAGTTCTCCTCCTAATGGAAGAGAAGTCAGCAAGAGAAAGCCTGTTGTCTATCCACCAAGTAAGAATGAGATCAAACTCAGCTGCCTCTGCTTCATCAATGGTTTTAATGTTGTTGCTCTGTCTTCTTCCTGCCTCTAAGCTCCTCCATCATCCTAGTTATCTTCTTTGCTGACTCCCACTTCTTGCAGACATGATGTGATGAAGCCTCTGGGAAAAACATGCCCTACCAACTGAATACATGACTTGTTTAGATCAGATTTACACTCAAAAGGTACAAGGACCTCCTTCAGACACATCCAAGCACACTCATGTTCTGCAGAGCTGTCTACTGTTACCAGAAAGGCAATTGCCTTGAATCATCCTCCAGAGCTTCACAAGAAATGGAAGATCCCAAGGAGACCTTCTTATGAAGAGGGCCTGTTGGCAAATCTAACCAGTTATAATATACATATACATACATACATATATATATATATGTATGCATGTAATACATATATGTTTTTATATGTGTGTATTTTACATGAGATATATATGTAGTGTATATGTAATATATGTATATAATTCCTTTCTATTCCAATGGCTTATGCTTTCAGTTATGTTTGTATCACTCTTTTCTAAGGCAGGGTATAAAGACCTGGGCTGTAATCTGAAACACTTCTGGTTCAGAATCAAAAAGCCCTGATGAATGCAAAGCCTAGAAAGGAAGGCTTCATGAAAAACATCCTTTGGAATTTGCAGCTATCTGATGATACTGACCCTGGGCCTTCCCGATGGCCAGTAAGCATGTTTTGGGTTTAGTCAATACTTTACATTCACATCCAGGACAAGTGGAGTTCAAATTCTTCCCAACAGACTAATTAGGCAAAATATTTAGAAATGCTGTAATTCCATTCATGCTTTTGCCATAACATTTAGAGAAACAACGATGCTGTTCATATTCTCTGATATCAAGAGTCTCTGACAGTGTCTGCACTGGAAAGACACAGTCCCCCCCGTGTACACTTACACCGAGCTTTTACAACAGAAATACCTGCTGCACCAATGCACATTCACCATCCAAAATTTGCTCATATGGGCACACCTGAGAAGCTTTTAATTGGATTCAGAAGGGCTCACATCTGTTCAATAAAAGGACAATATCGTTTACAGCAGCAGCCGAAAGATAATCAGACAGGTTTATTCTCTGGCAGAATGAGCAATGTATATTTACAAAGCTTTTCTAGTTCCTTTGTTGGACATTCTTTCCACACACCATTACAGAAAGATCATGTTAACTGCGGTGGCTGGTGCATGGCATCATGTTGCCTTTTTATTTTTCCAAATAATTAAAAAAAAAAAGAAAGGAAGGAAAGGAAATCCTGGAAATATTAAACAAACTATTCTATTTTCATTGGGTTGTAACAAACCTATTAAAAATCTATTAAAAATCTTTGGGTTGGGGGGAGGGGAAATACAAACATTCTCCTGCTTGGATTTTATTTTTTGGATTAGAGCATGTCATGATTAAAACATCACTGCGTCATGACCAGCGTGCTTGAGAGTGCAGCCAGCCAGTTCCAAAAGGGTATAAAAGCTAATGCCCAAGAGTTTATAGAGTGACAGAGCCAATTCTACTACTGATTTATTGAAACTCAAATTGGAGCACTTAGATTTCATTTCTGCCAAATGATGTCGTTGGAATGCCTAGTTATTTTCTCATGCAAGTAACTGAAAAAGAAAAAAAAAAATTTAAAAAAACCTCCTGGAACTCTTAAAATTAAAGGCTTTCTCTTTTTGTCAGACTGCAAAAAAAAAAAAGAAAAAAAGAAAAAAAGAAGCTACATTTCCTGGTGCTTCTCTTTTGCTAGTGCTTTTTAAACCATTGAAGTGTTATCTGTCTGCTTTTTTTTAACCTAAGCCCTGAAAGGGTTTTCTGGGTCCAGGTGTGTGATGCAGCGATCCAGGGAGGCATGGGCTCCTCCCTTGCCCTATTCCGCTCCTCTTTTCTGGTGTGTGCCCAATACTGTAAACACCTTAAACAAGAGCTGGCTTTGGATTCTGCTGTTTGTGCTATCAAGTGGGAAGGCATTCTATTTTTTTTTTCTGAAATGAAAGAGCCGATTTATGCCCTTTTATGGACCATTTGAGAACTCGCTGCAGTGGAAACTTTTCTGCAATAAAGGTTCCCTTGTTTATGAGCCCTTTGTGTTGCAAGTTGCAGTACCACTTGTTAGACTCAGTAACCATCCTGCAGGCTCTGGTAAGGAAATCAGACCTTCTCATTCCTTCTCACTGGAATCCAATATGGGTTTTCCAATGCTGTCTTTAGCCTGACATCAAATTATTACAAAGCTGGTGAAAAATACTCTAAACTAGTCTGTTCCATGCATGGCATGGAAAGGTCTTTCTTGGTATGAATAAGTGTAAATAATGCCATGAAATCCCTTACGGTAAAATATCTTTTATTTGAAAGGTGAAAATTCCTATCACCCAAAGCTTGTCCATGTTCAGTTGAAAACCACTTACCCCATCCTGTTTACTTGGTCCCCTAAAGCTGTGAGATAAGCCAAAAAAGGTATCTGCTCTCTGCTAAACCAGTTCCATCAGTATCAATGCTGCAGTAAGAAAGTGGTCTTTATGCATAAATTGGTCTTTCCCAAGGTGTTCTTGTTGCCTTTTCTGTTTTGAAATGGCTTTTTTGTTTCCAGTTTACAAAAAGCTGCCTTCACCCCTGAGTGAAAGACCAACCTGACAGCCAGGAAAAGAGAAAAAATTAGCTAACAGGTTCCATCAGATTTATAATAAAACTACAGAACCTGTTTGTATAGAGGGAAAAGAGACAAAATACATATCCATCGACATGTCTATTTAATTTTAAAATCTCTATTACTACTTAATACAGCAGTATGTGGTAAACGTTATTTTTGAAGAGGGAACATAAAATTTCAGTCAGTAATATTCTTTTGACAGTATTATTTAACCATGGATGGCAGATAATAATCAAGTAGTGGAACTGGGGGTCTTTTAATACCATTAAGCTATGAAGTTATAGAAATGACAGTGAAATAATTACTGTTGTGCTTGTTGAGTCGTAGGAGCTCAGCTCCATGTTTCCATGGATATAGAGTTTCCGGTTTGGTCTTTTCCTATTTAAAGATCAATACTGTGCTAAGGAGAAAGTGGGATTCAATTCCACATTTCTTTTGGTGTCTAAACATTAGTTCTCCAAAGCACTGGTCAGCCTGAGCATGCATATACAACTTGGGCTTGATCCAGAACTCCTCATTCACATGATGCAAAGTGACTGAAAAACAATTTGGCCACCTGGCAGAAGAGACGTGTCCTTTTCACAAACATCTTGTCCCATATACTAAAACCTCCAGGGCATTTTTATTCCACCTGAAAAATCATAATAAGGCAAGAGACAGAGGTGGCTGTGTCACCACTGACTCCTTTGACTTCCAGGAAGATGTGTGGAGTCACACACCATCTGTATGTCAATCTTTTCTCTCTGGTGTACACTCCTGCCTCTTCCCTTTCCCATCCAGTATATTCCCTGTTGATGTTCCCCTCCACCTCAATATCCTTGTGCTGAAACTAGTGCTCAGGTGGCCATGTGGTCACTAGAGTGACCACAAGGATGTTGAAGAGGAGGGGAACGTCAACAGGGAGTATGCACAGAAGGAGGCTACAAGTGTAGATCAATATGAAACTGTCCACAGGGTGGTATCGTGAGTCCTTTAACTTACACAATCGGCCCTGAAGATGGACTTAAAGAGCCCAACGTTCACTTTGTGTCTAGACCTATCCCACACTGAGGTCACAAAATGGAGAACCTCGTACTACACAGGCAAATACCGTTATTGCTGGTTTATACATTCTAGGCTTACAAAATTAGCTGGCATTTGGTTGTCGAGGTTATTATTCATTAGAATGCTTCACATTCAGAGCAAAGCTCTACTATTCAGTATAAAGATGACCCTCACTAAGTCAACAGGCTGCAGGGGAGCAGTGTCTGCACAAAATAAATCACACCTCAGAAAGACATGTGCTCCAGACTGAGGCACTTCCAAAGCTGCAACCATGACTCCAGCAAAGGCAAACAAGTCAGGCAAGAGATAATCAAAAATCACTGCAGAAAATTAAAATGGTGAGAATTTATGGAGTAGGTGGACAAAATACACTTTCACATCAGGCACTTGGCAGAAAATGGTAACAAAAGCTGTTTGACATTTAATGGTGCAATTAACTTGTGTGGGGGCAGAGAGTAGCTATAGCTTGCACATTTTTAACTGACCTAACTCCAGACTCTCAGCAGTGCCATTGGTGGGGTGCAGCAAAAACTGTGTCATGCCAACATCTGTGAGCATGAAGAAGGATGGGGGTGTTTCCCAGTAGTTCCTGGCACCCACCTGCTGGCAGCCCCTGCTGTCTATGTCCTTTCCCAGTCAGTCCTCTGTGCCTTACTTTCCCCGCTATGTTACCAGACAGAAGGAGTCAGGAAAAACAGAAGCTTTGAAGGCAGTAAGCCAGCCAGCTGGACTTGGAGTCCTCACTAAGAGTAGTGGTTTAGATAAAGGAGCACTAGCAGACGAGGATTAACATTATCGGTAGCCATCACTTAATCAAGGACATGTGTGTGAGAGAGAAAGATAAATGGTTTTAGCAGAGTGTGAGGGACTGAACTTCAGCTTTTTAAAGCTTCAGAAATACCACGCTCAGAAACTCTGCAGGTGGGGTGGCTAGACAGACGTATCGCAGCCCTAATTTGCTTCCCACTCTTGATCATAATACACAAGCAATGGCTCCACTTCAAGCTGCAGCACTGGTTTTTTGAATCCTATTATCACCCATTCCTATATTTCTGAGCAATTCTCTGCTCAGGCTGAGGTTTCTTCTCTGTCTCTGCATCAAAAAATTATTTCATTGGATCTCTTCAGCTGCAGATGAATTTTGCAAGAGCAAAAATTACATCTGCAAGACACGTGGGACCCAACAGCCCTTCCCATCTCCTCATCACACCAAGGAGCACAGCCCCTTGCAGTGGTCTTCAGCGAGGCTGAGCGCCTGCATCTTCCCTCTCCCCTCATCTCAGTAGGTTATGTATGGTGCTCAGCCACTTTGGAAAAAAATCAGGCTATTTCCACAGAAATTAAGTCATCTCTTGGCTAAATCCTATCATATGCTGTTCAGCAGATGTAGAGGGCCTCTTTTTCCAGCCCATATAGCTGATCAGGTTCTCCACACTCAAGAAAGCACTAGTACAGAGGACCAGCTCACCATGTGGGCAAGTTCACGCAAGAGCTTACCGCGGCATGTGGGTTTTAGGGGGTGGCTAGTTTATTAGGCTTGCTAGCACGACAGCTGCCTTTGGAGGAAGGCCTGGGTGTGTTTTTTGTTTCTAGAATGTACTGTCTCAACCATTCTGAGGAATCTTGGTTTGGCCAGGAGGAGCTCTGCAACTCAGGACCTTTCAGCAGCTTTTCTTCCTCCCTAATTTGGGCAGGATTTAGCTCCGCAAGAGCAACGTGGCTGAACCTTAAGACCATTCTTCTTTTTTTTATCATTATTTTTAATTTTTTTTTNAAATAATGTAATTACACGTGGCACACAGGCTTATGAATCAACCTGATTTTGTTGTGACAGGTTTAACTCTGGGTGTGTGATCGGTCCTAGGAGACCACATTTTTTTTCCTTCTTATCCCTTTTAATACTAAAGTACACTTGTTTGCCCTGCCTTTCTTATTTAATCACCAGCTATTAAGATGACGTGGAGAATAACACCTCCACTTTCCCAATCTATTCAACCTGTCATTTGACATCTTTCTCTGTCACCAAACAGTTTCACGTTTGCCCTCCTCTTTGGCATGAACCTTCCAGTTCCTTCTTTACTTTTTCCTTTTTGTGTGTTTAAAGTACCAACTTGTCTACTGCTGTTCTGCTCTGGCATTAAAAAAAAAAATAATACAGCTAAATGTTGTATCAAAAGAGCCTTCTTTGGGAAAAAAGAGGCAGCTGAACAAGTGCTTATGCATGCAAATCAGCTGAAAACAGGCAGGTAGACAGTAAGCCAACATCTGTGATCACTGGGTTGATCCGTGTTGTTTCCCTTGCCTCCCTCCTTTCTTACTGCTCTTTCCTATCTGCATTTTTGTCATCTGAATAGATGGCCACCATAAGGTGTTTTGGACTGGACCTCCTTTTGTTATGTGTGACTGTGATGTACAGAAAACCAGGTTCTTGAAATGTAAGCAATAAACTGTACTAATTTATATCACCCTGTGAGACCTTACATGCAGGTAAATTATCATTGTGCTCCAGATCTAAGATTCACATTCACTCACAGGATTTGACCTCTCCAGTACTGATGTACACTGCACAATTCAGTGTACCATAGTTGTCTTATGACCTTGTGATACTCTTTTTTAAAGATCAATGCAATTCAGTTAAAGGATTTTATGAGAGCAGAAATAAACACTGCAAGCTACCAGCTGTCTTCATCAGGCAGAATGAAAAAACAGTCCCATCATCACAAATATGAAAAGATCAGATGGTAAAGGACAGAGTAGTGTTGAAGAGAGAGTAATGGTATCTGAACAGCCCTTTCAGTGACCTTTACAGCTACTTGAAGCAAAACCGCCAGCCTGGAGGATATGTAAAATGCTGCTGCGATGTAACTCGAAGAAAAAAGGGCACACTCTTGAACTGAAGCACTTTCCATGTAAGAGATGAAGTATGCCCTGTTGTCCCTGTTGTTTCTGCTGGGCTGCAGTCTGTGTTAGTCTGCTACCTAGGAAGCTGCAGAGGGTGGAAAATCACCAGGTCCCGGAACTGTCCCACCATTGATTTATGCTGAGGCATTCATTATTGAGCTAATCTCGGCTGTACAAAGAGACTGTCAATAATGCCCTTGGAAACAGACCTCTGCCTGCAGAGCAGGCACAACCCTGCCCCTTCCCCAGGCAGCTTGGGACACAAGCTTGGGGCCACCTCACCTCTCATTACCACAGAAATTTGCTGCCACCAAAAGGGGCAGGGGTCTTTCTCACTCTCCTCCACACATCCCTTCTGCGCTCCAAACCTTGCCTCATTCCTCACCTCAGCCCTTGACAATCAAGTGTGGCTCACTACACCATCAGAAGAATCTGTGCCGTGTTTGTTTCTCTCCACTGCCTCTTGGATAAGACAAGTGAGCAGCCCTGCCCTGCAGACTGGGCAGTGGGAGCAGGGGAGAGGAAGAGAGGAGGCACAGCTGACCTGCTGGACTGCTGGGAGTCAGCCAGCTCAGCCCAATCTTACTCAGCAGCACACTCAGATCATGGGTCAGGCTTGCCATAACAACCCCATCATAGAACTGCATGTCTTTCGCCTCCTTGGCCTCTTGCTCTACCTTGGACCCCATCTTGTAATTGTAGGACCTTACCTTCCCACTGGCAGCTTCAACCTTGTTGTGGAAAGCAGTGAGAAATCCTCTCCATCATGCCAATACACAACCAGGCCCATGACACCATTGTGGCTGTGTACCCACAGAAGCCCCATGGAAAGGGACTGGAGTGCTGTGGGTCAGCCCTTGGAGCTGGGGGTCTCCTCATCTGCAAAACCAGCAGCTGGCTCCCGCTGCCTGGTCTGTGGCCTGTCTTTGTACCTTGACATACTTTGTTCTGACCCACCAATATAAATGACAAATGGCTGCAGTAAATTTTCATCACTGCCCTCCTATTTTCTGTAAGGCTGTTAATTGTACGTGGCTGAAGTTATGAATCGCTGCAATAAACTGTCATCATCGAGTTATCACCTTCGAATTGTTCATCAGTCAATAGCATCCGAAGGATAGCCAGAGTGACAGGGAGCAGATTTTATGGCTCCTCTGTTTGTACCTACAAAGCAGACATCATCTGCTCCACCACACACACAGGCATATCAGCACACAGGGACACCCAAAACCACTCCATCAAGGACAACCATAGGAAGGAGCAGTAGCAGAAGTGTGCAGCAGAGGGGGAAACTACATATGGACTACAGCTTTTCTTGCATCCCATTGACTTGGTGCCACCAACAGATTTCACTAGATCTGCTCTCATTTCATGAGACCCGCTCTCTTTTAGGGATCACACGTCTGCCAGACTAGCAAAGATGCCAGACCTTGCCTCTCCATTGGCCGCTGCCTTAGCCAGAGGTCTCCTCTGCTTGCCAGATGAAGGAACTGTCTCCTGCCCAGGGAAGCACGGCTGGGTTTCCCTGTCACATGGAATAGAATGGCTGCACTCTGGCCAGAGCCAAGCTTTAAAAATAATAGCTACACTACCGCAAACTATCATGAGGTAAATAAACAAGTCATCCAGAATCAAAAATTGTCAAGGAGCTAGTCTCCTGCTGCTTCTCCAGCACTGAAATAAAGTCCTGCTACTTTGGATTTATACCAGTTATATTTGAGGCAAGTTTTAGCCTCAGGTTTCCAAATCCTTTTATTGAATTAAGGGTAGAATTCCTGTTTCCAAAGTTTCACATCAACATGACAACACTTGAGCAAACAAGAATAGTCTGTTTAAAAAGCAGGAAAACATTTCATAGATGAAAGACAAACACTGTAGGTATTTATTAAGGCCCTAATCCAACCAAATCTCTAATCCACTTAATAAAATACAAAAGCTTCAAACAACCGTTTTCAAGATTCTCAAGAACTCCAAGACATGTGAAATACTTCATCTTCTTCCTCAAAGGCATCCTCTTGATGAAAACTTCTTGCTTTATCTGGATACTGCTGTGATGAAGTGCCACGGGACCTGTTTGTGTTTTCATAGCATCACAGGGACTCTCTTTGCAGCCCTCTCACCCCATTGCTCTGTTCTTTTTCTCTTAAATCCAAGCTAGTTTTGAAAACCCCTGTATGTGGTTGATTCAACTCCATATTTTGGAATAATCTTGCCTCAATTTTTTTTCCTCCACAGCTTTTTCATACAAGTGGCTGAGAATGCCTACATAACTTCAGTCCTACTGGAACAGTGTTTCTGAAGGCCATAGACACCACCACCACCAAGTATTTTCATTTGCAGGATGCTCCCTCCATACACATAGCAACCATATATGGAGGTTCCTCTGTCCTTGCCTTTCTTCTTTGGGCTCTTTTTGCTACTGCTGTCACAGAGCTGCCACATCTCTTCTGGGACAGGGTGGCAGAGAATGTGGCTTAAGGGTATGAATTCCCATCTGATGCTTGTTCATTCTTAGTCTGACGACCCCATTGCAGCCTTTCAATACCTGAAGGAAACCTACACCCAGGAAGGGAGTAAACTCTTTGAAAGGGCTGACAATAGCAGGACTAGGGGAAATGGATCCAAGTTGAAGGAGGGAAGATTTAGGTTGGATGTTAGGGGGAAGTTCTTTACTAGGAGAGTGGTTAGGTCCTGGAACAGGCTGCCGAGGGAGGTTGTGGATGCCCCGTCCTTGGAGGTGTTCAAGAGCAGGCTGGACGAGGCCCTGNCCTTCCAACCCGGGTCATTCTGTGATTCTGTGATTCTGTGTGTGTGATTCCTATAGGTGTCTTAATTTTTGTCTTCTTCCGGCCAAACTAGGGAGGCAGTGATGAAATCCAAGTTCTCTTTCTGTGACAAAACACAAGAAGTATATTCCTCTGGTGCCTATTCTGAGAACATAGGGAACAGTTCTCCTCAATACAGTTGGTGTGATAAAAGAGCTTATATACAATTCAGATTTTTTTCATTCCAATGCCTTTCCTCATAACAAATACCAAAATTTAAGTTTTAGGAGAAAAGCTGTTTGAATATCTGCCTAAAATATGAAGTTTTCCGGAATTGCCTCGTTTCCAAGAAGAAAAAGAACATTTGCCGGTTTTTAGATTAGCAGAGGAATAAATACAGATGATTAAATATATCATGAGTCTGAATTTATTTTTATTTTTCTGATGGTCAGATGCTGTGAGACTGACTTTATTGTGCAAGGTTTTTCCCATTAGTTATTTTTAGGGGTTTTAGATTGTATTTTCCCCTAACTGGTGACATAATGTCTTGTTAAGACAATTGACCCAGATAAGACTACGCCAACTTCATCAGAATTGGTCTTATGCATCTGGATTTTTGATATTTTGGTGGGTCACAGACCAATAGTCTCTGTGGCATGGAAAATATTTAATTTTTTTTAGACTGCCAGCTTCAGAAAGACTCCTCCAAGTTGACATTAGTTAAGAGTGACCTAATTCAAGCTTGATGGGACAAAGATGCCTGGCCTTAAGGTAAAGAGTGCAAGGCAACCCACAGAACTCAAGGGTGAGGCGTAAGGGCCTTGTCCTATGGGTCAGTAAGCAACCTGACCCCTCACATCTGTATTGCTGCTTCCAAATATCACCAGCTATCATTTGGGGAAAAGCAAGTCATTGCATCAACATTTTAAAAGCTCCCTCAGTAACTGACACATCAATCATCTTCCTTCTCCAGATGAAAAAAATTCCTCCTAGTGGAAAGCAGTATGCCAGCAAAACCCTGCCACATCTGCTCTGCACTTCCAGCCTCTACTACACAAGAATGCAGAAGACTCTTGAGAATGCAAGAGCATGCATCGCCCTCGTATTTTTAGTATCTTCTTTCTTACTTTTCTGTTCCTTTGTCTCATTTTCCAAGGGCACAAAGCTACAGTAATTACATTTTTTACCCAGCTATTCCCGCAATAGTTCCCACAATAATATTGCAACATCGTGGTCTCTTTCTGCTAAAACTGACTGAGAAGGATAGGCTTCAAAGAGGTGAGAGGTGAAGTTTCTGTGCTTCCCTTTTTATCTAGCAAGGGAGATGTGAGGGATCAGTGCCTCCATGGGAGCAAATAGGCAGAAGCCACCACGTTGTGTATGCCAAGTGGCACTGGCCAACCTGCGGGAACCAACAGTGAGGCTGTCAGCTCACCTACAGCCAGCTGCTTGTTCAGCTAAACAGGAAAAGCATTTAGGAAACTGATGGCTGAGAGAGAGGGGGCATAAAACCCACAGGAAGCAAAGCTTCTTCCTCCTGGAACAACTTCAATCATCTTTCATTTGTAACCAGTTGTGTAGGCAGCCCAATCTTTTTCATAGAATCATAAAATGGCTGAGGTTGGAAGGGACCTTAAAGATCATCTAGTTCCAACCCCCCTGCCATAGGCAGTGACATTTTCCACTGGACCGGGTTGCTCAGTGCCTTGTCCATCCTGGCCTTAAACATCTCCAGAGAGGGGCCATCCACAAACTCTTTGGGCAACCTGTTCCAGTGTCTCACTACCCTCACCTTAAAGAATTTCTTATATCTAGCCTGACTCTCTCCTATACCCTTTTACATCCATTGTTCCTAGTCCTGCCATCACATATCCTATTAAACAGTTCTACCCTTGCCTTTCTGTACGCCCTCTTCAGATGTTGATAAGTTACTATGAGGTCCCCCCTGAGGCTTCTCTTCTCCAGGCTGAACAACCCCACCTCCTTCAGCCTGCCCTCATAAGGGAGGTGCTCTAGCCCTCTGATCATTCTCGTGGACCTCCTCTGGACCCACTCCAACAGCTCAATGTCCTGATGTTGAGGGCTCCTTATGTTTTAAGGCGCAGAAGTGAAAAAATAGCAGTATGCTTATCTTACTTACAAGCATAACACAGATTTTTAAAATACAATCTTCATCAAAAAGAAAAAAAAGGGGTACTCAGATTGGACACCTTTGAGTATGAAATAAGCAACAGATTTAGATCATTAATTGAACAGTTCAATACAATAATTTAGATGAAATTTACAGCAAAGCTTTTCGTTCTGCCTTCTAGAGTTCAGCCTGGAATCGCTTAGACCTGGTATTCATTTGGTGACTTAAATTTTAGTAAGATTGATTTACTTTCTATTTAATAAAGTATTTTAATCCTGGATTGGTGTAGTTTTACTAATAGTTGCTTCATACTGATCATGTGTCTCTCATTTCTATTTTTCTTTTAAAAAGCATTTTAATAGCATTTCTAAAATAAAAGTGGGCAGTGAGTCACTTTTATTTCAGTTTTTAACACAGGTCCAGAATGTTGCAGGTCCTGCTATGGAGTCCAGGTTTCCATCTGACTGGGTCTCTCTAGGGGTTTATAGCACTGTTATATTTTGTTCATGCTTTTAGAGTTGGCAGCAAATTTCTAGGGGCTGTGGTCCCCTGCCTCCTGCCACTGACTCACTGGATGACTTGCATTGATAACCAGCTGCTCACCCACAAAACCAGTAAGATATCTAGTTATTGTTTTATTAATGTGATTACATGAATATTCTTCAAGCAATGACCACTGCAAGAGAATGCAAAGCCACCTTGATCCTCACAAGCAACTACCCTTTTCACTAGATCACTGCAATTTAGTCACAAAGTAATACAAGCTGTGGAATTCTTTGGCTTAAAGTTTAGCTAGAGTGCAAATCAGAGGAATAGTTATGTATTGAGCCTCCAGAATGCTGGCAAAGCCCTTTCCAGACTTTCCAAATTTGTCCCTAGACAAGTCTTCCACCCTTGACTGTGGTGGAATATACCATGCCCTTTTTACAAATTAAGGGCAGTGAATTATTTGAAATGTGAACTATTTTTGGACCTTGCCTGTAGCCTCGACTGTAGCTTCTGAAGAAATCTGGGCAGGGCCAGAGTGTCAATATAGGTAAGTTGCACGTGTCCAATTACTGTAGTAACTCTAATGTTTACTCTAACAGAAACAGTGTCTCCAGGTATAAAATCCAACTTACTTATTTTATGCAGCCAGGAATAACAATGGTGTAAACTAACTCCTTGGATATTGCCCATCCCAAGAGATACACTGTTCATGACCGGCCACTGTGAGTAAGATCATGATGCAGAGTACAACCCAAAACCCTATGAGGATGAAACATTCCAAAAGGGAAAAGGTAAACAGCAGAAGCATCCTATATGTGAGACCTCCAATCAGAGGAAGTCAGCAGTGCTCCACTAATATCTGCAGCTTAGTTCCAGGATGGTGGAATGGGCACATTTTGCAGCAGGCAGCTCTACTTACACAACTGTGGTGATAAATCTCCAGCTGATCATGAAAAGGTCATCATCACTGCCCCTTCCTGGATACGGATGACTGCCACAGTGGGCACCTCTAAAGCTGGTGTGGCACATGCTTAGAAGCCTTTAAGCACTCTTTGTCACACTGTGTCACTCAAAATGCTGCTGCAGAGGTTGATGCGTCCTTTGCCCTAAGCGCTCTTCCTGCTCACGTGTACATTATTGCTGCTTTAAAGCCCCCTGCCCTGAATGGATACTTGGCTTTAAGTCATGTAAGTTCAATTTCAGTAGCCTTCAACTTGATGACCTTGTTCCAAGTGGTTTCTGTGATGGCTTATGTCAACCACTGGAGCCCAAAAATCACAGATTAAAAGCTAACCCACTAAGGAAGAGCTGTTTCTGAGGATTTGGAACTAATTTTTTGCAAGGAGAAGCAATAACTGAGTGCTCAGGAATGAGTCTAGATGAAACACATGGACTACTCAGAAAATTTGTGTCTTCTTGAAAAGGGCAAAAGCTCTAGAGCACCAGAAAGATCCTTCAAACTCAAAACCAAGAAAAAACACTCTGAAGGCCCAGCAGTGCCTTTCTGACATTGTTTTTTAAGTCTTTTTCTATATTATAACTTTGTAGTGCATCATCATTCCAATACTATTAACCTTCATGCTAGTATATCCTTTACATCACCATATGAAGTACTGTTTATGGTAATGCAGCTATTCCCAAGCACTAAGTGGGATACTTTCACCTCAACAAGTTATTTTTACCTTGGTATAACTGCACTCCCACTAATGACTGTACCTTTGTTACAATTATTCCAAACTGTAAAAACCCACACTTCTAACCAAGACAGTTATATTAGGAAAAAATGTAAATAAAGTCCAGTCCTTAGCAATGACAATGGTGAAACACTGACAACTTTATGAACAAATGAATACTCTGTTGAAAATACTGTGACTAAGAAGGCTGAAGATTGAGAGTATGTCTCAGTGGGATCTGGCTAACACCCCATAAAACAACATCACACTTCCCTTATGAAAACCCTGCCACTGAAATACCACCCAAACATTAGAGTGCTTGGAAATGAGCAATAAAGGAATCAAACTGCTCCCCTTCTGCTGGATATAATCCTTCTTCACTCACTCCCACTGCATTAGCTCAGCTACTCATGGCCATGTATGAACTGCTCTATCTTAGATCATAGTTAAGTCTTCCAATACTCTCCAGTTCTTGAGTGATTATGTATTTGCTGCTCAGTCCTGCTGCTCCTGCACTTCCCATCACATCCAGGACCTCTTCTTCAAGCCTCCACCATTCTCTCATTTGTGACCTTTTCTTCCGTGTGCTCTTCACAAATATCACCAGTCTATGTATGGCCTTCCAGCAGATTCTTTCCATTTTCAACCTCCAACAGGGCCCAGATCGCCAACTGTTCAGAAGTTCTCAGATGCTTCACCTCCTTCAGGAGACCCCAAAGGTGGCTCTCCCTGAGTCTCTGTATTCGCCACACTGTGTCACATTCCCCCTGGGGCATTCATCCCACTCAGCATCATTATTCCTGTCTGCAGTAAAGGATTCTGGGGCACTCACACATGTAGCTTTGGAAGACTTGACACATTTGCTGAAACATTAATGCAACACTTAGAAACATAAAAGCACCTGCCAAACATTGATTAAAAATTTACCACAACCACTTTTGAAAAACATAAATGCTTGTTTGATATAATGCTATAAACTAGTGAAAAATGTTGCCATTTCATTCGTTGACTGAGTTAACTTACCAAGGTTTTTTTAAGCAATGAGCTGTGGTAAGTCACTATCCACTGCTTTAAATTAGGAAAACCCATTTCCTTCTTCATTCTAAAGACTATTTCATAAGGTTTTATATCCCAATGATAGGGGGGATCTAATTAGCCCTTTACATAAGCTATTCTAAACACATTTTTGCATACCTGCTTATCTTAATGTGAGCAAATAAACTCCAAAGATGACACAAGACCATTCACATGACTCAGGTTACTAACCCCAGAAAGCCACTGCTATTTCCAGGACCAAAACCATGGTGTGAAGATTATCCCATAGTAAGACCATTTAAATATATGTGTACTAGCCTTTTAGTTAATATTTAGAAATTACTCAGAAATAAGCTACTCTTAGGATAAAAACTGACAGTATGAGGATAATCTCCAGTTTTATATAGTGCTCAGCCCAACACAAAACTAAGGACCTCAGGATTTACAGACACACATATAGAGTTCCTTCAGATCTGTTTAACTTAATCCAATCTTTACAAACCTCGTCTGCTATTTTATACACTCCCAACTATATTAAACAAAATCCTCTTGTCAGTATCATTCCACATAGGCCATTAGTCTTTGCAACTCCTTGTAAGAAGTATGTGATTGAAACAATGGAAAGCTGATCAAAATTATCACTGTCTAAAATGTCTCTCTCTTCCCCATGGGTTCTTGGCCAGTCACTGCTTCCATCCCAGTTCCCTGAGATCCTCTGCTCCTGGGGACAGCAGAGGGGCTACAAGGGGAGGAACAAAGGTGGCTCCAAGCCACTTGCGTGTCTCATAACCCATGCCAGGCCTGCTTACGCTGTGCTGGCTTGCAGATAGTCCCTCAGGGGCCCTGATGTCAGCTGACTGGTTGCAACACATTAGGGTTCCTCATTGCCAGCTCCTCTTGGCCCCACTCCCATACAAGGAGGGGGATGGCAGTGAGTCCCTCTTCCAGCCCAGGAGCTTCCCCTGCTGATGTCCTCACCCTAAAGGCAGAGAGTAGTCAGGCTGCCCTGCTCTTCCACTCAACCTGCACCAGGCAGTGGGGCCAGTTCCTGGCAAAGGTTGTGGGCACTTTGTAGCTGGGAAGCAGAAGGGATGGAACAAGGTAGTAGGTCCTGTTTTCTGGGGAAATTTTCCACTCAATACTCATAAAGGCAAAAAAAAGTCCTGTTTCTATGACATAGAACATCATCATCCCTTAAAAGCATTTGCAAACAGGATACACAGTATTGCAAAATGATTTCCAGTTTAATAAATAGGGGTCATCACCAGGGTGAGATAAGACAAGTACCGTCAGTCTTGCTGGCCCCCATATGTAAGCCAGTTGGTTGCTCCAGCATCACTTCCAAGTACAGCTGGAATTAAGCTGGAAGCCTTGTTTTCCCAAAGAATCTGAAACATTAGAAAATGTTGAAACAGAGAATTTCTTCTCCCTGCCCTTTTTGTACCTCTGTTTCTTTGCTTGGTAATTATTACTTCAACCATTTGTTTTGCAAAAAGTTACCAATTCAGCCACTAATAAAAAAAAACCCAATCAATCAATCATTGTGTTGTTTGAAATCATGGGATCTACCCTCCCTGTTCTAGCCTGGTGCTTGGAGACACATGTTCAGTTCTCTGTTCTGCCACAGACTGCCTGTATTGCCTTGTCCACATCCTTCTCCCTGTGAGTGGCAACAGAAGGGAGGTGCTTGTGTTTTCTCTGGGGAAAGAGAACATAAACCAAGAAGACATCCAATAAAACTCAATATTCCAATACCTTAGGCAGATAGAAATATGTGTAAATGTAATGTGATCATTAATTTTCTAGTCACTGGATTAGCACTCTGAATAGGCAGTGATAACATTTGCTACAGCACCCCATTACCTGTATAATCAGCACCGGCACAGGAGGATTACAAAGCCTGTGACAGTGATTATAAAGACTCCTGATTTCTGGAAGCTTTAAATGTCACTGATAACACAAATCTTTGTTAAGCCTTTCTGGTTTATGTGGTGATGGTGTCAGTGGGGAGAGGGGGAGGAAGATGAAAAGCTGGGGAGAGGGAAACAGGAAGGGAGGGGAGGTAAAGTGTGTGTAAGTGGTACACAGCCCGATCAGAGTTCATTGGAATAGATGGAAAGACTCCCACTGATTTCAGAGGACTTTGGACACAACTCCAGAAGCTTCAAAATGTAAACAGATATGGTATGTGTCTGCCAGTGTAATTTCCCCTAAATAAAACCACTTCAGCATGAGAAGAGCCCATCAAACACATGTTTGTGGGAGGCAAACTTAGGGAAGAAGAACATGTCAGCCTGCAACCATGTATCTGTAACAAAAGATCCCCAAAAAGCTTGGGTTCCCCAGTTCTGAACAGAGATACTGGCACTCAAGAATGCCTTGGCCTGTGCTCCCCTATCACACACCCCATAGAGGGACCTGGGGAAGCATGTACCACCTGCACGTGGCCAACAGCCTTAGCTTCTGTGTAGCCTTCCTCCTGGGTGCTGAGTGGTTACTCTACTGAAAATCAGCAAAGGCTTCAGCCAAGCAGAGGGGAAGCTCAGTAGGTGGGCTGGCTTGGCTCCAAATTACTACCAAGTACCCAAAAAGGAAGGGGCCTCGTAGTGTGATCTATTTCATCAGATGAGGCACACACAGTATAAGGGGAAGAACAGGATCAGCCTGCAGTTCCCAGTGTCCTCCAAGCCATTAAGTGCAAACTGTTGCTGGAGACCATTGTGGTATGTCCTTCTGTTTCCTTTGAGATGGATCTAACTTTCACAAGACCAAGCAAGGGAATGGGGATGGCTGAAAATTAGCCTGCGAAGCAGCTAAGACAACCCATGACCACACAAAAACTTGTGCCAGCATGGGGAAGGGCAGTACAAACTGGCCAGAGTCAGAGCCTGGAGCACAAAGTCCAAGGGTCATGCCATTGTCCTTTCAGATGCAAGCAGAGTAGAAGTCAGGAGGCTGAGGATGGGAAAAGATTTCTACAACTGGACTCAAAGCATGTCCTCCACATAGGAAACAGAGGGAAATGGTAAGTTTGATCCTGCTTCCAGTGAGACTGTCGACTGCAAGGACTGACAGCAAGAGCAGCAAGACGGGCTTCAGAGAGGATTGTCCAAAGATACATGTAGTATCTAGGAGCTCCAGGCAGAGAAGCTAGATGAGCAGGCTCCTAGACAATATAGCAACTGAATGCTTGCTGAAGGGCATTGCCACTGCAATCACCAGGATTGTACTCATTCTCTCAGGGTTCACATTGTCCTTCACAGAGAAAGTATGACTCTAAGAGTTTAATTCAATGCTTTGACTGCAAAGGATATTGTGAAATTCATGTCAACACACCTCATGTTAACTTTTGTTGCTCCTCCAGCCATTTTGTGCTCGTGCCTCATGAAAAGTAAGTAGCAGTGGAAAATACCCAAATATTTTTGAAAGGTCTGAGACTTTCTATGCAACTCCAGCTTCTATTGCACAATTTCTTTAGGAATTTTACACTTGTCTCAGTCAGTCTATTAACTATAAATATTATAACAATGAGGAGAATATTCGCAGCAGGAAAATAGTTTTGACCTGGCATTAAAGACACAATGATTAATGTCCATACTTAGCTGTTCATAGTAAACATTTTTCTTCTGCTTTCAGAACAGAAAAGTATTTCAACACATACCAGGATTCATTGTAGCATCATTAATCATGATGAATTACCCTAGTATTCATGTGGATGCAAAATATAATTCCTTGGGAATTTCACTGTAGCTTAGCATTAATTTGTATTTACGCTATTACAGATTCCCATTCCCTTTCAGTTGTTCTCTTTTGCAGTTCCCTCAGGTTCTCTTGTGTAGTCACATACTTTAACATTTCATTTATTTAATATTGCTTTCTTTGACTTTGTAATCCTTGTTTGTTGTTCTTTGCCGCTTTCATCCACTCAGCCATTTATTCATTCCTGTTAGAAATTAACAGGCTATGGCAAAAGCAACTTGTCCTCAGTGAAAGTCATAAATTCACCACCACACTTCACTAAGGATACAAGACAACAGTACAACACCATTGTCTCCTCTCTCTATCCCAGCTCCCCAACTCAGATTTTCGTTCCTCAGTCTTGCAAATCTATGTTGCACATAAGCATCTAAAGCTCCCTGTCACCAGCTGGCTCTTATGGCATCCTGCTCTTAAATTCAAGCACTACAAGTTAATAATCTTAATAAATCATAGATCTGAAAGTGAGGGAATTCCACTGTATGGGATCAAACAACATATATCTTCACTGGAAACACTAACAGCAACAAAGTCTTTCTCTCCTTCTTTAGTTTTAAAGTGGAAATCTGTATAAAACCCCTTGGAATTAACAAAAAGCATGAGTCCTACATAAGTTTATGTTAAACAAGCTGTCCTGAGGGCAACTACTGAAGTAATCTGGATGGAAAGACCAAAGAACAGATTACTTTGAATCAGTGCAAGAAAAAAACATAAGAAAATTTCCACTGCCCCAGAAAAGGAGGACATCGCAAGGATTTGTCCTCCAGTGCTAGCTATTATGTTTAACATGAAAAAAAATCTTTATTCATAGCAGAATTAGATAATATACCTCAAAATATTTCCTGGGTGCATAGAAGTGCATTTTGAACATCTGATTAAGACATTCTTAGCCACAGGCACTGTGTATTTTTCTTCATACGTCATCCTTTTTACGTAATTATGTTGCACGTTGTACATATTTGATGCACAGAATATTTATGTGAGAAGATGCCAGCAGAAACATAGGCTCTGCCATAACAGATGAGGCAGCTTGTCCATCAAGCCCCAACAGCCAGCCTGCAAAGAAAACATTTCCTATTGGTGCAGTAGAAAAAAAGTTACTGTCCAAAAGAGGCCAGAACCAGCAATCTGGATCTAAAAACACTCACATTTGGAGAAAAAATGGACCCATCTCCAAAGCACTCATTTGGAGCTATTCTCAAAAAGCTTCTAATTACAAGTCCCTCTACTGTAGTCCCTTAAATATCAGGAAAGATTGTATACAGATTCAAGAAACAGCTTAAAGTTCAGCTGCTGGAAGCCCTTAATTAAATCCCTATATTAGAAAAATTAAACACAGAGAAGGAAAATATCACATGGGAAAACTCCACATATTATTTTGGTATGAGTAAAGTCAGGTTTTCTGCTCTTTTTTTGCCTTTTATCCCCTACCCAAACCAATTTCCTGCACCCTTCCCTGTGAGATTCCAATCAAGCAAGAAACATCAGCTTGTCCACAGCTCTGTATGGTCTGATCGGCCCATAAAATGCTCACTATTAAACTGACAAACTAATGTCTGAATTCTGCCTGCCAGCATCTCAGTGGTGATACTGAGCTGACCTTGTCCCTCTCCAGATTCTGATGTTCATGAAACTGATAGGAATTTAATGCCTTTGAAAACTCAGCCCTTCTATCTCATCTAGCTGAAATTAGTCAAAGGGGTCAAAAGTGGTAGTGAGGGAAGAGGAGACTGATCATGATTACCTTTGCCATTGTTCCTTGGGAAACCGAGTTACAGCTCTTAAGAACTGGTGTCACTTCTGACTTATACAGGCACTGGCTTATCCAGGGTGGGGCAAAGGGTCTTTACCCTCACCTTTCTCTTCCTAGTACAGTCCTTTGTCTGTCTTGGTGCACATGACATTGCCACATGCCTGCACTAACTGCCTTGTTAGGTAAGAGGTTCTTCCCCAGCTAATACAAAGTGTATCATCTGATAACATTAGATTGCACTCTGCTATCAAACGTTAGATCTGCAGTTATCCATAAATCTTTGATAACAACTTCTATTACACAAAACAGTGAGCAATTACTTAAATATACCTTATGACTCATTACAATTAGTTCATTAAGTGAGTAACCCCTCCTTGTTCATTATGAGATACAAACTCATTCACGTACAGCATTTCACTGTATCTACATTCTTCTCTTAACTCACAAATGTAATTAATACTTATATAGTAGAGATACTCGGGGGTATTTGTCTATTTGCAACTTGTGAAATATCAAGTTGTTTTGAGATACTGTTGTGTGGCTCTGGAATTCAGCATTTGCTGACAAGGAACATATATACCTTATTGCAGGACACAGAAGTAAAGCTGGTAAATATATCCTAACAGTTGGTCCCACTATCACAGAAGGGCTGAGACCAGAAGGTACCTCTGGAGGTCATCTGCTCCAGCTTCCTGAGCAGGACCATCTAAAGCCAGTTTCCCAGGGCCATTGAAAGATGTTCTTTGCCCCAAGGTGGAGCACTCCACAACTTCTCTGGGCAGCCTTTGCCATTGCTCAGTCACCCTCAAAGTAAGAAGTGTCTGTGCTTCTCCTGTACTGAGTGCTCCAGGTGTGGCCTCACCAGGGCTGAGTAGAGTGTAAGGATCACCTCCTTCAACTTGTAATACTCCTAGTGCAGCCCTAGATACTGCTCACCTTCTTTGCTATAAGGACACATCACTGACTCATGTTCAACTTGGTGTCCACAACTACCCCCAGGTCCAGCCTATTGTTCCCCAGCATGTACTGATCTATGATGTTTTTCCTTTCCAGGTGGAATATTTTGCACTTCCCCTTTTTGAACTGCAAGAGATTCTTGTCAGCCCATTTTTCCAGGCTGCCACCAGGGCTCTCTGGTATATCAGCCACTCCTCCTAGTTTTGAATGTACATTCTGCCCCATTAATCAGATCATTAATGAACAAATCTAACAGAATCAAATCTGGTGTTGGCCACTGTGTGCACCAGTAGTCATCAGCCTCCCAATGGACATTGTGCATTGATCACTACCCTCTGGGTCCAGCCATTCAGTTTTCAATCCACCTCAGTTTTTGTCTACTCAGACATGAACTAAGTGAAGCAAGTTTTCTTCAGTTTGTATTGTTGAATGCTCCAAAACATGGCAAAGGAAGCAAGGTACTGATACTAGCCTTCACACTTTCATGGAGGGACTCCCAGATCCACTGGAAGTCAATGTTCTCATAGTCTAGTTCAGACCACTCAAAGTTAAAAAAAGCTGACAAGATGAGCTGGGACTTCTGCAAACAAGCACAAAGCCAAAGCAGAAAAATCACAGGCATCCACAAGTAAAAAAATTATTCAGAAAACTGAGGCAGAGAAAATAGAGTATTATGTTTTCTTTGGGGAGTGAAGGGTAAGGTTAGTAGGTCAGCCTATTTCTTGTGCTCTCCAACTAAAAATTGGGCCCTTTTAGACTCTAATATGTCCTGCACCTAACTCACAAGCCTGAAAAACTACATTATAATCATAACACAGGTACATTGCTGCTCTGGAGGAATGTGTGTGCATGATAGGAGGTATGGAAGGCATTTACAATAACTTTATAAAAGAGTGAAAAAGAGGGAGCCTCTGTGCCAAAAATGTGCTAGTGGACTTAAGCCAAAATGTTTATGATACCATGGGACATGGAGTAGAAACAAGTGGGAAGTCTTTTACTCCCTTGACAATTTGTTCTTGACCTAGTACATCTATGGATGATTTGTGAGATTTAAAATTGGTCCAGTCTTTGATGTCCACCAAAGACATAGCAAGAAACACAGCTCAGATTGTAGATTTCCTCTCTGGTCAAAACAAGGACCATCACTGCTGTCATCAGACAACCAAAAGCCAAAATAAAGGCACATACCATGACACTACTAAACTTTGAGCTTCCACATTTCCAAATGAAGGGCATCACGAGGCCCTGGTCTGGTATCACAGTATTGACAGGAGGTGAATGTTCTCATGGGAATATCCGCCAATGGGCAAAGTCTTTCTCCTTAAAGATAACATCACCCAAAACAGGCCCATTTCTTTTTTCAAATAGACTAACGAGACACTGTATCTGGGTGGATCACACGGCTATTGTGTGACTCAGACCTTGAGATTTATTAAATTATTACTCCATTAAGACAAACTGTCAATGAAGTCAGTGGGAGTTTAATCTGAAAAGGGAAGCGGGAAGTAGAACAAGGGAATCTTATACCCCCTGGCCATGTAGATCTTATTTCAGTCATATTATATGGCTGAAGAGCACCTCAGGTGGTCCATGAGGCTCTTCTTAGCAGCGGTATTTTCCTGTGAACACAAAAATGCTGCACAAGTTTTCACATATGTTTAATTTTACACTGGAGTAACCCCAAACAACCAGAAGAGTTTAAGAGACATACAATAATCTGGTGGCCAAATGAAAGCATTTTATATTTGGACGAATTTTGGTAATGCTTGTTTGTCTCCAAAACATAATTTAAGAACAAATCACCTTTAGTCTTCAGTTTTTTTAAGTAATCTTCTCTTACAGCTGTAAAGCAATTATGTCCTTCAAAAGGTCTGGTTCTGCTTGCACAACAGTGGCTGGCTTTACTCTTCTATTAGAAGAACTGACCTTAATGCTCCATTTGATCAAAGTGATGGTGTTTTGAAGTAAGAGTTAAAGGTAAGATGAACTAAGAAGCCTCAAATAATTGCACAGGCATCTGGCCTAATAAATCGTTTACTTGCTATATGCTTTCTCCCACACACTCTTAAGCTGAACAAACTGGCAGGATGCTTATAAGCTACACCTCTTCAATAGCAGTGTCCAAAACAAGCAAACTCTGCATGGTTTGGTTTGTACTGTTCTTGTTTAAACTGGAGCAATCTTGTTTTAAAAAGAATTGATCAGTGCCCAGCAAGATTTTTTTATTAAAACCAAACTAAAACATGTCATGTCAAGTCAACCCTCTCCCTGATGTCATTTTAATTATTTCAATAAAACAACACTAAAAATGCCTATGGTCTGTGCTACATACTTGCCAGCAAACACTGATCAATGTACTACTAAGATAATAAACATAGTAACGAAAAAAAGCAGAGAGTGAAACTGGTCACTTACCTGCTCCCAGTGAAGGCCTGCCGTTTGCTTGGAACAGTCAACATGAATAATAGCAATTGCTTTATTTTCACTTGAAAAGCACTTTGGGCTGGATTGTGCTGCCTTTCACCAATTTTACAGGGTTGTAGTGAAATTATGTGACGTTTATGCTGTCATAGAATCATAGAATAGTTTGGATTGGAAGGGACCTTAAAAGATCATCTAGTTCCATCCCCACTGGACACCTCCCATTAGATCAGGTTGCTTAGCGCCTTGTCCAGACTAGCCTTAAACACCTCCAGAGAGGGGGCATCCACTAGTCAGAGACTAGTAAAACCCTATCTGTAAAATTACACATTGATGCTCATTCAATGACAAATGCATAAAAGCTAGTCACAATTCCACTGGAGCATATATCACTGTTGGGAGCTATGCTGCCAGCCTCTTTGGAAACCCTTTTCCACTTCTCTGCCATTCCACCTAGTATGAGGTGGACTAGGACATCGCAGGCCATTCCTGAAATCTAACTCTCAGCTCTATCACACACTTCGATACCTTTATCCTATTTCCCATCTTCCTTAAAACATGCCCTAAGAGGTGCTTTAAGGCTTACAAAAGAAAACCTTGATTTTAAGAAGAGCAGACTCAGGCAAGAGAAAAATTTAAACAGTTACGTTCTCATACACTCGTAGTTGCTTTCAGAGAGGACAAGAACCAGATACGCTTGAGTCAGCTGTGATTTGCTGACCTTGGAGGAGGAACTAAGAGCAGTTACCCTGTTTCTCTTGGCATTTATGAAAGACACAAAATCATATAAAAGAGGGGGACTGAATGAAAGAGAAGCACTCGTGTCATGATTAAAGGTTGCATCAGCTAAAATTGGATAGTTCATTTCATTGTGATTCAAAGTGGCTCATCCATTTTGAAACATAAAAGGTCTCTTGCATTGTCTTCCAGGAAACAAGGGAACAGTTGTGGTGCAAGACATTTGAGGGGATTAGGGACCAGCTGGGAGGAGCTGATGGATGTAGAAATGGTGGAGACCTGTTGACCCTAGTTATTCATTACTTACAGAAAACTCTCTACATAGAGGCTGCCATTGCTATTGCAGTCTAAAAGTAAGGAGAATAAAGAAATAAATCAGTAAGAAAGATGGGGTGTGGGTTTTCAGGGAATGACACTTTAGCTGGTGTTAACTGAGTCATATCTTGACAAGCAGTGACCTGCTATAATTTCTCACTTTTTAACCCATGTCTCACACAAAGGGTACACGAGTAGGAAAGTAACAGAGGGGCATGTTAAGGTATGTGTATGCATATGTAAGTAGATAAATAAATAAACATGCAGAACTATAGGTATGTGCCTATATATGTGCATGCATATATATTTTACATTTTATACTTAAACACAATTCCACAAATTTCAAGGTGTCACAGTCTGCACCCCTAGAAAATTTCCAGTGGGGCTGCAGATCTTTCTGCATTCCATTCCCATGCCAGTGGGCTCACTTTCTATGAACACCTCTCCATGACTGCAACAGAACAGTCAGAGACCAACAAGAAGCTCACAAGCTGCAGGTTGACAGTTGCTGCAAGCATATGTACCGTGTTCAGTGATGATTTCCTCTCCTACTTGTCACTCAAGCTGGTGAGAAGACCCATACCACCTTTTTCTACTTGCACATCCACGTCAGACTCCCATTCTTCCATCTGGAAAATGTCACCCACAACAAGGACATCCAGTGCTGTAACAGCTCTAGAGTAAATTTGGGCACACAGATCAACCCCAGAGACCCAGAGCAGTGTTCTTAGCACAGCCCCCTACATTCTGGACTCATCACACAGTTCTTCTGCACAGGCGCATGCCAGGCACATCTGCCTGGCAGCTGGGAGTTCAAGGCAGATGCTTACCTTCTTCCTTTTGGGAAAGTACAAATGTTTCTCTGTAGAAGAAAGTATACCTGGATGTTTGACAGTTCTGCCTTTGGACAAGATGTTGCACAAATTTTAACTGTTACATTTCTGCTGAAAATAAAAATATTCACTTCAAATCCTTTTTAAATCTTGTGTTGGCCACTATGTTGGCAGCCATTGTTTATTCATTTTTCTTTATGTCACTTCACAGGTAATTAGCACTTGAACTATTCCAGTTGTAAAGCATCATCACCCTTCCAATATTTTTTTGCAATTACACAGCCATAGAATTTGCCCATAAAAATCATATGATCATAAGGTTGGAAGGGACCTTCAAAAGCCATCTAGTCCAACTTCCCTGCAGTGAGCAGGGACATCCTGCATTAGATCACATTGCTAAAATCTTTGAACAATGAAAGGAAAAGGATAAGGAAACTCAAGTAAAATTTTGTCTCCCGTAATAGTTAGTTATAACTACAAATCTGAAATTTGCAAAATTTCTTCTGTCCAGTCTGTCATACACCAGCACTGCAAAGTATTTAACAAGATTTGGATTCGGAAAAGATTTATTTCTAGACTTCATTTTAACCAAAAAATTTCTTAAATCCAGGGCTAGTTTTGTGTGGAAAGAGGTGTCAGAATGCCAATACATATGGCCAGGGATATTTTAGCTGATTGAGAAATACATGTGCTTTTTTTTCCTCTCTTTTTTTTTTCCTGGAAACAGATATGCCCTTTCTGGAACTTTCTGTTCCAAATTTAACCCCATTTATATTTGAATCCTGGAAAAATTTGTCCCAGAAATGGGGTCTTTATCTTCCTTCTTCGCATAGCATTGGCCAGCAATTTTGTCATGTTCTGTACTGATTTTCCTTTATTGGTACCTTCCAACAAGGCAGCAAAGCCCAAAGAAGGCTCTTTGAGCTCAAGGGTATTCACAGCATTTATTGCAAAGGACAACCCCCTCAACAGGAGCCTACATGGGAATGTTTAACCTGACCAGTTGGAACAGGCCATTTAAACATCAGCTAGAAAAAACACTTGACAATATCCTGTGGAGAAGCAGCTGACTACTGACAGAGGCTGATGAGCAAATAGATTTTCCCCAACCCTGTTTCATGTGACTGTTATGTGGATTACAATATGCAGCTCATTAATATTAAGTGTTGTGCTTCATTTATACCTTCACAGTGGTTTGAAAGGCATTTTGAAGATACATTAAATGAGATTCCTCTGAACAGGTCATTGTTCATCAGATACAAACCGAACCTACAGCTGAACACCTGGGAGGAAGGGCTATGTGCCAGATACAATTAATAGCTCTTGAAATCTGAAGAAACCTGAAGAAACCACCTCCAACCCGAAGACAGAATTTAATAGAATTTCAGTGGACCGTCAAGGCTGGAAGCAGGACCACAAATCTCATCAAGGAGAATTAATTCAGTGTGGTAAAAGGACAGCAACAAATTCTAGACTCTCTATGCAACAGGGAGCCTGGGCAAAGTGTTGGAAACCACCATCCTCTTCCAATGCTTCTAACACCAACAAAGTTGCAAGAGAATGACTGCTATGTAAATAAATCCATGACTAAATTCTTCAAGATCCTCTCTGGTTCTATAGCACTGTTAAGTCCAATGGTTTTAACTGAATTACCTCCAATCTCCATGGGGCATCTCAGGCCCATGTGCTCCATGAGATCAGAATCAAATTCTCTCTTTTTCCAAACTAATAGGAAAAAAACAACATTGACTATCCACTACACATTACAGGGATGGATGTACAATTTGCTGGAGTAAGGAGCACCATGACATGCTGGCTAAAGCATAGATTACCATCACTTTTCATTGACATGCTGTCAACGATGGGTTCACATTACACCTGAGCACAAATGTCACAACAGTATAGTATCAAAAGCTAGATCACATTACTCACCCAGCCTGAAACAACAGATTTATTGACTGAGAGTAAGCTGGCTATGGTATTGCCCCTGATCAGTACAGCTATGTTCATGAATCAGAAAGATTTCTGCAACTGTTTTTCAATAACTGAGTTTTTCACTGAATTCTGAGTTCACAGCAACAAGCATGGTTTTCGACTGTGAGATGGCAGGACCATGAGCACGATTTTAAAGAACAAACGAAATGGCACCAACATCTATAAACCAACAATCAGCAGCCTCCCCTGTACTGGAAAAATATCCAGGAGGGTGTTACTGTCACTGATCCAGAACCCTGGCAAAAAAATGCATGCCCAGATATTTCTGTCATGCATCTTCATTTTCCAAACCAGCTTTCCAATACCAGGACTCTGGTATTAAAAATTACCGAATAAAGGAAGGAATTATACTATTTTTACTTTAATTTTCCTCTCATTTAAAAATGGGGTGAAATGTCTACATTTTCTTTTTCTCTGCTTAGGAGTTTTCTTCAACCAACCAAACAAACAACAAAAGAAAAAAATCCACTTTTTTTGTTCATTTTTCAATGCAACTTAAAATACAATCATTTAAAAATGTTTAAACTAAATGAAAAGTAAACAAAGTAAATAAAAATACAAAAATTCAAAGCACCATAAATGTGAGACTGCTTCTAGCAATATTTAATTGCTTTGCATACAATGCCTTTGTGTATATCTTTGTAAGCAAACTTGGGCTGGCTACTCTGCAACATCAAATCAAATGTGTGAGGCAAAATGCAAGTAGAACATTTAAAAGAAGCATCGAAAGATTATGATCACAGTAAAGCTCAAAGAGTAGTCAGAGGGCAAAGGGAGGATCAGTGGTTTGAATTTTGCAGGAAATCTGAGAAGATGATCATGGTGGCCCATGTAGGTTTAAGTAGCCTTTTAGAGCATTTGAATTTTATTACATGATGAGATATTCTTTTATTTAAGAACACCTACCACATTCAGTGCTTGGCACTCACAGCTCAGAGGTAAAGAATATCTTGGTATTTTTCTTTTCATCTTCACTAGCTGGCTTATGATTTCCACATTATACTCTATTTATGTGTACTTCCAGTCCTCCACTGGGAGACCTCCAGAAGGTGTTCACATCCCCTTTTCCCCCAAACAAACAGGGGTCTCAAAACATTGTTAATTGACTGTTAACTTTAATATAGTTCTTTGAAGTATCAGAGTCACAGAGATTAATATCCCTACAAACAAATACACATCCTGTCTGATTGCTCTTAAATTTATTAATTGTTGGCTTTCACTTTTTTCCCCAACTATATTAATTCCAAGAGTTCCTCCGGGTGACTCGTGACCTCTCTGACATACCACATATTTGTCCACATCTTTACAGAAGAGCTCTTCTGCTTCTGAACATAACTACATGTTGTCCCTTATCCATGCATATTAGATAGACATACAGGAAAGGGAAACATGCAAATACATTTTGGAGGAGACCATCACTGGGTACAGATCTAGTGGTTTTATCTGTGAAGAGTTTGTTCTGTTAAATTGTTTTTGAGATTACATTGACCCTGAGTCATTTAGAGAAAGAAGACTGTGACATTTCTTGAAGCATGAAACAAACCAACCTTACGTCTTGTGAATTAATAAAAGAAAGGGAAAAATTGAAGCTGTGATGTTCAGTTTAAGAAAGTAGAAGAGAAATGTTGCCTCTTCTTTAAAAAATTAATTGCAGTTTTCCTGTAACTATAGTGGGGTTTGTAGCAGCCTTCTCCCTTACTTTCTCACAGCAGATTCCTACAAAACCATGGATCCTCTCTTCACGCCAAGTAGTAATGACATGATGATACAATATTTCCAGCTCTTAGCACAACCTGCAACTTGTAAAATGCTGAGGTGTGCCCATAAAACACAGACAGAAGTATGTGAGGCTATTATTTAATAGCACTCATAAGATATTAATGATAATGAAAACTGAGTGGTATTTACCCTGATACTCATAGAGAGAAAAAGTCCTTGGGCAGTTTTTTGATTTCATTAAAGATTAGCTTGTTTCAGTTTTTTACTCCTGCCCAACACAATACTGTTATACTTTATGCACAGACTTAGAATCTTGCATGGGCACCATTTCACAGTAAAATGTAATTTATCTTTTAGATTTTGCTGTGATGAGTTTCAGCCTTCAGAAAGGGCTGAGGCATTTTGTCATTTGTATTAAGACTCTAAAGAGTTTTCTTCTGCAGGTATAAAAGACATTTATGCTCACAGCACAGAATTGTTCTGCTGCTGAAGTCCTTGAGCTGGCAGGAACCAAGCATGGGTCCTGGCTGTCAAAAACAGGCATGAGGTCTGGCATTCTTCTACCACTCACTGACATCCTCCTGAAGAAATTCACAGCTTTGCTTAAATAAGAAGGGGAAGACATTCCATGAGACATCTGTGAAGGCACACAGTTATGGGCCTTGCATTTTTTTGCTCGGTTTTCTTTCACCAAAAGTACAGCAGCTCCATCCATTGTCAGGGGGCAGTTGCTTAGAAGCTTTGTGGAGTGACAGGAAGATTTGCAAAGGGATAGCAAGATCCTGCAATTTTCCCCTGCACCTTAAATTTCACTGTGACTGTTGTCAATATTTGTTGAAGCATTTTATGGCAGAAATATCTTCCTAAAAATCTAGCAATAAACCTGGGCAATTGTTCCAATTAAAGTCCTTTGGGTCATTTAAAAAAAGACAGATTATAACTATTCCTTTTTATCTCACCCGACAGAAAGGCTGCAAAACCAGGACAGGCTTGTAGATGACACTTGTTCCTGAAGCAGAGGTACAAGAGGGATGGTATTTCACTTTCCTGTAGCAGAGGTTTTCAGCCCAAAGTGATACATATACTATCTGCAAATCCTGAATGTCTTCTCCTAGGATTAAACTGGCCTGATGTACAAAGATTGAGGAGCCTGACGGAGAAGCTGAGCCTTGGGCACTGAATTAGCCTCAGCCTGCCACGATTCGGTGAAAAACATGAAATGGAAGTCCCGTCGCTCTCTTTGTTCTGCTGTTGGACAAATGCCATTGAATGCCACAAGAACAGTTTCTGTATCAAACGGCGGTTGCTGTGCTCCTCTGGGATCCATAGTGTGAAGACACACCATTCTCTTGTAGAAAAGTCTGATTTATCTGGTTCCACCATCAATTCCAAGACACAGGAAGCTGTGCCTACAATTGGATGCATTAAGCTAAAGCTAAACTCCTGCTCTCTTGAAAAATAATTGCCAGGGGAAACAACAGTTTGACTGACTCCATCACTGCTGCCCATATCTGCAAGCATAAATGAAAGGTAATGCAGCTGTTCATCTCGCAAACCGCTGTGTATTTTGACAGTGTGGTTTTCCTCTCTTGCTTCCCTCTTTGCTTGGCTCAAACAATGAGTCTGTCTGCTGATGTCCAGAAGAAAAACACAGCATTCAGATGCCAGGAACTATCCACTGCCTTTCATCAGCAATTTTGCACACCCCCCTTCTTGTGACCCACAAACACTATCAGTAATGACACATCCAAAAACATTAATATTTTAGGTGTGGAGACATCAGAACCATCCAAACCCTGTCCTGTCCGTACCTCCGTACCCTTTGCAGAGGTCTCTCTTGCTTTCTGACAAGATAGCTTCCCACTTCTGTCTACACACCTGAAGCAATGTCACCTACAAATGCCACTTTCTCCATAGCTCTGGGGATGTAACAATATCTTATTTTCTTGCAGAATAGGACTTTTTTCTTCTTTCTTTTTTTTTTTTTTTTGTGTGTCAGTATGCAACAGCTGGTTATGCAATCATTTCAGAGATGGGGGCCTGGCAAACAGGCTCCTCTGAACTTACACTCACTAGCCTTAACAACCACCACTGGTGTTTGTGATGTGAGCTCTCATCCAACAATGCCACGGTGTGGAGCAGCCTCAAAAATACCCCAGAATGTCAAGTAAATGTTTCTCTCTGTGTACACAAACGCGCAGTCCTCACAGCAGGATTTGTTTATGCCACTCAAAAGAAAAAAAAAATTGTAAGGGGGTGTATGTTACATGTATTATCCTGTTTGTCACATCACCTTCGCTGCTTCATTATTTATTTATTTACCTTAAAGCCAACCTGTATTCTGTCTCAGGCAGGGCAAGTGTTTATATCTCAGGACTCGTGCCCACATTTATACATATCAGGAGCACGGCTCAGCCTGGAGCTGCCTGTGATTCGTTACAGTCAACAGGAGCTGCACATGTCCACCCAGGAGGCAGCACCCCTGACCTCCTGGTGCCGTGTCTGCTGGCGAGCTGAAAATTAGTATTTTATAGCAAAGAAAAATAACTGGGAGCAGCCCTGCTGCACCGTAGTAGCCGGTGCTGTGCGTGATGTATAGCATGCTGCCTAGCAAATGTTGCTAAGCAACGCGGCACCATCCAAGAAAATCCTGCATTCAACTTGTAGTGGCTGGTGGGGTGGGTTAGACGTGACACTTTGCACACAGAGCTACGCAGGGAGAGATGTGCCTTGCTCCAGACTATCACGGCCACCTCCGATGGCTAAAAATTATCTTCTATTATTTTCCCTGCACTGATGAACTACTTCATCATTGCAACGGGCGCCGCAATGATTCTCTGCTGAGAAAAAAAATAAAACCTCTCCCCCCCGCACACACATACATATACCCCACCCCCCACGCTTCCTGTTTCTTAATGCTCTTCAAACCTGATTTAGAGAGTAGCAAGTAGTGGAATTTTACAGCTACATCCCATAATGCTCCCGTGCTCGCTCTCAATCCCATGGCCTGGCTCATACCTCAAACTAACCGTAAAGTCAGATCACAATGATGTGACTCACTATTATAACTAAAGATAGATCTTGTCAAAAGCAGTCATGAGCCCTGGATGCTAGAGGTTGTTTATTCAGCGTTGTGTTTTGGGATGGGCATTTTTCCTCTCTCTCCCTAATTTTTGACATCCAAAGGTCTATGCTACTTTAGTGAGCAGAGGGGTGAGCTGTCAGGTACAACACGTGCTTTTGTTGATCCAGGGGAAGCCACAGATGGACTGCACAGAATTCTAGCTGTGGGCATGAGTTCAGTCTCACACAGGTCCCAGGTCAGAGCTTCACAGTGGCACAGGCTGGGGACTCCCAAACAGTGTGTGGATACAAGGCAGGATAGCCACAGAAAGGAAGGAGAAACATTTTTAAGAGGGGTATCTTCTAAGCTTAAAAACCTCTTTTTTCTTTTTTGAATAATGTTTACATACCAGCTGTTTTCAAGTGTGAGCATTCATCTGGAGCGCCCACACAGAACAAAGCAGCACTGGTGCTGAAGGTAAAGAAAGGAAATGTAGACACCAAAACAAATAAGAGGGGCTCTTATCTCAAGATCAGCAGTTCCTGCTAAGGCCACAGAAGAACTCATCTTTGGACAGGATCGGTGGCAGGACAGACAAGACCTGCTTTGTTATTAGGCCACCATGGCCACCCCTTGTAGCAATGGGGACATGGGGAATACAGGCTCTGGTGAAGCTCTGTGGGCATTACAGCTCTGTAAGGCAAACAAAGCTGGGATGTGGGGAGATACTGTCCTGAAGGGGAGCAGCTCCTGCTGGTACAAAGCAATCTGAAATCCCCCCACCCTCAGACAACCAAGCATGGGGAAAGAAGATTGACTGCGATTACACCATAAACATAGATGTGGAAACTGGCAGGTGAGGGAGCTGGGGATTGTTCTTTTTATGGACATGTTGAATCGATTTCAGCCCTGTATAATTCCACTAGTGTCAAAGGCAGGGACAAAACCAACCCATTATTTTTAACCTGGCCATTTCCTTCTATGCCCTTCATTCAGGAAATCCCTATGCAAGTGCATGATTTTGGTCATGTGAATATTCTCACTGGAGGCAGTGTGACTGCTCATGTACTTAGAGTTGAACACATGCATAAATACACGTGGGACTGGTGCCTAAAACAGCACTGGAGGGAAAGACAACTGAAAAGTAATGTGGGAATATCTGAAATACAATATCCCATGAGGGTCTGTGAAAGGTTTCTGCCCACCTGGGTAATGGTAAAATTTCTGGTTGTTTCCCCTTTTGAGCATGACAATTTCTCTGAGACAAGAAGCATGTTTAGGAAAGCATTTTAAGGCATGACTGCTGTAAAGGGGGTCTGGTGTTGTGGAGAAAAAAATTACCCAAAGGAATCCTAAAGTATTAAAAAAAAAATTAAAGCTCTCAACAGCAAAAATGTCCTTTGGGGACTGCAATCTATGCAACCTTTAACAACCTTGCCCTAATTACCTCTCCTGTACTTGCAGGGAGCACCCCAGGAGTCTTCATAGGAAGCCTCAACATACATGTTTTTCTGCATAGCTTCTGGCTTCACATTTCCAACGCTTCTCAAAAATCATGGCTTCCAAACACCAATAATGATGATTTCCAGTCATTATCACGTCAGCAATGTCCTAAAAGAAATCTTCTGAACAGTGAATCTCACATACTTGTATCTTGCAGCAGTCTAGAAGACAGACCAAGAAAACATCAACCAAAGAAGTTTGGTTAAAGAATCCCCATTTGGTTTCTGTGTTACACCCAGACTATTTTAAAAATCACCACTCACAAAAGCACAGCTCTCACTTTACGAAGACGTTGTTCAAAAGGCTGCATGCATGCTATAACATCTGCAACCACAAATCTTGACCTATCAAGTCTAAGCCTTCAACATGTGATCTGAACAAGGGTGACTTTCACAGACACTATACCTCAAGATAAACAATTCAATGAAGTTCCTGAAATCAGCAGTTACTCTGGCTTGCAGCAGAGTAAATGAGATCGGGTTTGCCACAATAAATGAATCCATCAAGAAGCTGCTCACATACATTGCAAAATAGCCTAGCAAGAGTCAGAAGTATTGCTGAATTTATTCGTCATTACTGTGGGGTAAGAGCTAGTGGAAATAGTTATGTCTATTACTCCTAGAATAGTCTCGAATTTCTCATGCTCATCCAAATGAGGGAAAACATCATCTTCATTTTCTCAAGCACCATGCCCGCTGAACTTCCCCTTACTTGCAAGCGAACTGTTTAAATTTGCTAAGAAAGCAACTGGCTTAGTTTCTGTCTCAGTTTTATGTATTTGCCATTCAAATGAGACAGGAAAATCCATGAAATTCATTTCACAGGACATTGAGTAAATGGAATGTGGAATAATGTTCTTTAGTTTCTGACATATGAACAAATACAAGTTTGCCACAAGGAAAGAGGAGAAGACATGCCTTGAAATGGATAAAAACATTGCCCCAATAACCATAGTTAATACACAAATGAAGTTATATTATTAGTATTGGCTTCCCTCTTGTGGTAATGAGTATGCTGTAGCCCTAATATGTAACCAGAATCTGCTGATGCATCAGTCTAACACTAAATGCTGCAATATGCTCAATGGGCAAGATCCTTGCATCTATGCCCAAGACAGCTAATTTAAGCTCAAGGCAGATATGAAGATCTACATGTGGCAAGTGGATGGAAGGACAGGGTCTTGGCTCTACAGAAATACCTCTGACTTTAGTATTTTCAAGATCTACTCCACTATGACTCAAGCCACCATTTTATACTGAAGGTAGAGAGATCTTCTTGAAGGTGCACTTTTAGTCCTGGCTGAGAGGGTGGTATATGTTCTAGATCTGTTCCATCAATGGCCTCTGTTGAATTAGAAGGCATTTCTGTGACAGGCCTCAAGAATATGGACCTACACCTCTAATTCATTGTAGGTTGCCATTCTGACACCAGCAGTGAGTCTAGCTAAACATTTCATTTTCTGCAGCACTGATGGAGTAGGCATGACGTTCCTCCTCTTCTCTGGTTTCTCAATAATCACTTTCACATTACCACACTTTGACTGACATTTGTGAATTTATTTTTTTTCTCAACAGCAACATGTGCAAGAAGGTATCACTGCTATTAAAAAAGTGTCTTTCATCAACAGAATTTAAAACTCTTCATAAAGAATGTTGATCTCATTCTTGCTTCTTTACAGATGGAAGAACCGTGATGCAGAATAATTAGAAGCCAATCAGCAGGCCCAATGCAGAGCTGGAAATAGATCCCAAATCTCCTGAGTGTAATGTTTTAACCATTCCTCTGCCGATGTGTTAAATGGTAAAGCTCAGCTATAAATCCTACCACCAGCCAAGTATGCCTATGGTTCACATATTTTTTCCAAATCAGTTCCTTTTACTGTTGGTAGTTCATGGTCAACCTCTAAAACACATCACCTTTTCTAGTACAAAGCCTTGCAGAGTAATGCTTCTTTCACCAAACTATAAATATCATTTAATAGCTCACCCTTCAATTAATTTTTCAGGTTTTCTAGGGTATCTTAAAAGAGCAGAGAACTTTTTAAGTCTACATTTTTAAAGTGCAGATATTTTGCCAGGGAAATTACAAGCACCTACTTACAACAGATTATTATGATAACATGGAAAAGAAACTAGATGCACACGAGCAGCCCTCAAGTATCACACGCACAATAAAATCATAATGATTAATCATTTTACCATATAACAATGCTAGACTGAAACCTCCCTTGGAGGGCAGGAAAATGTAGGCATAGATGTCTGGTCTTACAAATATCCCTACTGAGAGCTTTCAGTAGAGTTTTCTGATGCTAAGGTCAGCAAGTTCAGTCACCTAACCCAATTAATAATGCTCCTATTTGGAATGCCCCTAGCCATTTCTGGGAGTTTACAATAATACTTTCCAGTTGGGAGAAAAAAAATAGATGCTTTCTGTTTGCTGCCACTGAGTGAAAAACCCTTTTCTTAATGCGAAAATGAGTCAGGTCTTCCCTAAGCAGCAAGATCTTAGCCCATGGGTCTCTCTGCCTGTAAAGGTTCAGTCCATGCAGAGTTAATGTGACAAAGCACTTGAACTTACCTGCCAGAGCGGAACTGCTCATGCAGCAAAGGTATGGAAAACCACCAAGTGAATTAGATTTAGTGAGAGTACCAACTGTTCCCGTAGGAAGATAAGGAGCAGACCCTGTGA
This sequence comes from Turnix velox, assembly GCA_013400935.1. NCBI lineage: Eukaryota > Metazoa > Chordata > Aves > Charadriiformes > Turnicidae > Turnix > Turnix velox. The sequence continues at coordinate 1,062,436 of VZTY01019773.1, forward strand.
GAGAAGGGAAAACCCCCCCAAAATAAAAACCACCCACCACCACAAAACACAACAAACAAAAACCTTCCTTCAGCAGCTGCAGGAACCAAAACACAGCAGCAACAGGGAGGTGAATTGGGTCATAGATTTTCTGTGCCACATTCTCTGAGCAGCACAAGAGGAAAACTCCCCCACTTGTTGTAAATAACATCAACTTTTTACAGAGGTCAGGAACTTGTTTGCAGCTACGCCCTGGCTCCTCTGGGACTCTCCCATGCTGAGTCTGGGAATCCCAGGCCCAGCCAAAGGGAAACAGCTGGGTGCAATTAGAGAGTAGCAGGTGCAGAACGGCATTCAAAAAAGGCCAAAAGCTCATGCTTCAGGTGAGTTGCAAGGTGAGGCAGAAAAGTATGTGGTGTTTTTAGTAGTGTTTAAAGATTTGGGGTTACTAGTATAATTACTAGAGAGTTTTGTGAGTGATGGGGGTTTTGTTGTTTTTTGGTTTTGGGGGCTTTTTTAAGGATCTGGCCATATTCTGATGAAGGGTAAGTTTGGCATGTGCTGTGGCACTGATATGCTCTCATTACTGTGAGGAACCCAGATATGTTGTTACAAACCTCATCTCTTTTTTACTTCTACACACTGCAAGTTCTCTTGTGGAACTTGCTGCAAGTTTTATGACACTTCATGCAGCCAGGCTTGCATCTGAACACATCCTTACCAGTACTGCAGCTGAATAATCATCCCATTCTTTCCAGAGACATGAAAATGCTGATTACAGTGACTCTGTGGCTATTATGCCTGTGTGAAGCCCATGTGTCTTCAATATCAGAGCAAGGGTGTGCCTAAATGTATCTAACCTCAGACCAAATATTTCCAAGATTTCTCAAATAAAAGGAAAATGCATTTTGCATGATTTCAGTTCTAGTCTGTCTAGGACTGTCACAGGACAAAAATGTAATGTTTATTAAGTGACCACATTTACTAAGAACAAATTTTAAAGGTTACAATCCTACAAGCACCAAAATGGCAGACCCACCAATGAATGTTCTTCCATGTGTTTCTTGTGGAAGACCTTGTAAGTGCTTACGTGCTCACCAAGTGACCAAACTAAAAACAGGGACAGAGGCAAATATAAAATAATTAGGAACTAGCAGTATTAGGAGTTTAATTGCTTTGTAGGAGGGAAAAAACACCTAAAAAATTCCACATAATGATGGTGAAGGAACCCATGATTGTAACAGATATCCAAACATAAGAACAGGCTTTATCAGGGTATAAGTTTTCTTTTCAGTATAGGGCATAAAGGTACAAACTATTTATTACCTCCAGAATTTTACTTGTCTAAACTATGAACAGTGCTCTGGTTTTAATTCTTGAAACTCAATTCCTAGTTCATTGAAGTATCCTCAGCAATCAGTGACTTGACTGGACTCAATAAGCCAAATGTTATGTGTATTAAAATGCTATGGGATCATAGAGCATTTCATAACTATACTAACAAAATCTGGTATATGGAAAGATATTTCAAATAATTCCATTCTCTAAACTCTTCCAAAATTCCAGTGCACGCACATAGTTACAGACACATGAAAAAAGATATGTAACTTTTTGCTAAATGATAACAAACATTTTTCTACATTTTAGAAGTGTTTTTCTTAGTTGTGTAGTTAATAAAATAATTGATAATTGTGATGTTACATCAGGTGTAAACCTGTCATGGACTAGACTTATGCATTTAAATGCCACCACAGCAAATGCAGACAGGGACAGAAGAAGAAGAATGAAAAGAGAAATTCCAACATTCAGAATAAAGCTTTTTGGTGATTCTGTCTTATTTCTAGTTGGACAATAAACTCTATTTCTTAAAGAACCATTTAATTCTGTTTTTGACATAGCCGAAGCGATCTTTCGGCTTTCAATTTGTAGCAACAGCAACACCTAGTGTTTGAATCTGCTCTGCAGACTTCAGGCAGCATGTTTTTCATTGGTTTAGCATCTCAGTAGCAGCACCTATTTGAGCTACCCACACCACAGAAACTAATTACCTCAACTTGGCAAAAGTTCCGTGAAGTAGGCAGGCATTTTACCTTCTCTTATGGAAAAGATGATAGAATCAGGGAGAGAAAGAGTTCTACCGTTCAAGATAGTACAGCAGTAGGTGGTACCTGAGTGAGTAGCTCAAGGTCATGCAGAGAGAATGACAAAGTCAGGGCTGCCTACCCTAATCTTTACCTGGACAATTGCCTCCTTGTCCCAGGAGATTCTCAGATCCAGTTTATCTGAGCAGGAGGCAAAGGAAGATTGCATTTTTCAGAGGAAGTTTTGCTGCATTAGCAGGCGGTAGAAAGTTCTATGCAGAAAGCACGAGGTGGCATTTTGCTCTGTAAATCACAGAATAGTTTAGGTTGGAAGGGACCTTAAAGAGCATCTAGTTCCAACCCCCCTGCCATAGGCAGGGACTCCTCCCACTAGAAGAGGAATTAGTGTGACACTTGCTCTCCTGCTGCAAAAAAGGGTACGTGTAGGTGTGCGAGTGACAGGACCCTCACAGGGACATAAGGAACCACAGCGGTTCATTGCACTCTGTTTCAGCGACTGCAAAGGCCCCCAAGCAGACCCTGTTACTTTGGCTGCTCTTCCCATCTGGTATCCATCTGCAAAGTCACCAAGGCTGGGTCTGGGAGTAAACCTATATATGCAGAGCAGCCAAAGGTACCCAAGAAAAGTCACTGTTCAGGTCACCTTAGTCTTTTCCAGCGCCGCCGCCACCACCAGCAGGCTCTCCAAGGCTGTGGGAAAGGGCAGGGGAATGTGTCACCTGGACCTCTGGGAAGCCACGTGCCCCTTGCCTCCACCTCTCTCCTCGGCCTTGCCTACCTGCATCTACTTCGCTCCCCCAGGCGTTAGCAGAGCCTGGCCAGGAGGCTGGACGGATGGTGAAGAAAGTGAGAGAGACGGTACAGCAAAAAGACCGACCCTCAGATACTACAACCCCCAACAGCCATGGCGGCGGGGCGCGATAGTACCTCCCCGGCGGACTACGCTTCCCAGCGTGCCCCGCGGCAGGAAAGGGGAGACGGGGCGGTAGCCGCGCCTGCGCAGTGGCTGAGCCGCACGGAGGGAAGCGGGCCCGCCTGTGACCTCGAGTGGCTGTCGGGCAACATGGCGGCGGCGGTGGGCCGGGTGTCCCTGAAGGTGAAGCTGGCTCGGCAGCTCAGCACGACGGCGGCGAGGCCGGTCTCCAAGCTGGTCAAGGTGAGAGGACGGAGGGTCACCGTCACGGTGAATGGGCGCCGGTTCCCCGGTTTGGGGACGCTGTCAACTCCCGCTCTCTCTGTCTCTTCTTCCCCCAGCCTCCCATCCAGGTGTACGGGCTGGAAGGGCGCTATGCCACCGCGCTGTACTCCGCCGCCAGCAAGCAGAAGAAACTGGAGCAGGTGGAGAAGGAGCTGAGCCGAGTGTGGGTAAGTCGTTTTTCTCCCCCACAAGCCTGCTTTTGTATGAGCTGGCGAGGGGGGAGATAGCAGTGGGCCCGGGCCAATCCTGAGAGAGGGAGGAAGGGAGGTGGGCTCAGGCCTTTGGGAGCTGTGGAGCTTTCATTGATGGCTGGGTTGGCTTGTGCTCTCCGACCCCGGGGATGAAATTGCTAGGATGGGGTGTAGGAGGAGCATCAGCTCTGAAAGAAACAGGCCATAAATGAACTATACCCGAAGCTACCATTTCGCTTCCCATCATCTTTGACCCATCTTCATTTTTGCTTCAGGAATGGCGCTGTTGCCTGTTTTGGGTGCTTGGGTTAGGCCTTTTAGTGCCTGGAGAGCTCCTGCTCTTTATCACATTGCTTATCTTTTTAGACTCTATTGAAGGACCCGAAGCTGGCCAGTGTTGTTATGAACCCTCATACCAAGGGCACAGTTAAACAAAAGGCTGTTAATGATGCCTTAGCAAAAGAGAAGATGTCCCCTATTACTGTCAACCTGATGAGTGAGTAACCTTTTGAATTCTGTACCATATTGGTACCTGTTTTACTGGTACCTAACATAATCTTTTTAATGAGCATATTAAACGGTTTCAATACGTCTGGCTCTTCCAGATTTGCTAGCTGAAAATGGTCGCTTGCGTTACACTCCAGACATCGTGTCTGCGTTTGGAAAGATCATGAGCGCATACAGAGGAGAAGTGCTGTGCACAGTCACCACTGCACAGGTGAGTTAGGAACTTCAGGATTGAGCTGAACTATACCGATTGAGCTGGCAGTATAGCAGTCAAACTTCTTGAGTATAAAATTGTACATTTTTGTAGTTTAATACTTGCTATATGAGTAACAAGGAAGTATTTCACATGTACCAAGGTGGTTTTTTAGCGTCTAACTGGTCAATTGATCTAATAGCATCTAATTGGTAAAAAAATGAGCCTGTTCCTCCTATTTCAGTTTAACCAGCAGTATCTTTCCTATGTTTGAACACATAGTGGCTAATATATGTCAGTGTGTCCTGATAAGTTTTTTTACTATCCTGGTCTTTTTCTGACACTGGGATCATTCATATTAGGTCAGATGAGCTATTAGAAAGAGCAAGACAGACTACCTAATAGGACTGAGCTTGGCACTGTATTTTATGTGGAGCAGCTGCCTCACTCCCTGCAGTAATCAGGATGTGATTCCTTGATCAATGTGGCTACCTCTTGAAACTACAGAAAGACTTTATCAAAATTAGCAGACAGGCAAGACTGGCTGGTGCCATGGAAGCTGAGAGGAGAAAAGTAAATATCAAATTGGAGGCAGCAGCGGTTCTGGCAGTTCAATTACTTCTTTATTAATGTAGTCATGTCCAGATCTGTTGGAGCAGAGAGCTGGTAGCTAGGTATGTAATGTCAATCTGTAGCGCTTGGGTAGGATTGTAGAGAGCTGACTCCCTGGACTAAATGGACTCATTCACTTCGGGTTGACTGACTCTCCATAAGGCCACAAGCACAGATTGTCATTGCAGTTGGGTGGCATTCAATGACATGAGAATTCACAAGCCTATGCAAACCTTTCCACAAGTTTTGCTAATTATTTTACGTGTAAAGTTATTTTCCTGCTACTTGGTTATAGTTAGCTTATTTTGTCTCTCAAGTTGTTATAGACTAATTACTTAAATATCCATTAAATTAACACAAAGCCACTACTCTTTGGTGAAGTCCCTTTTTGTTTCTATCTTGAGTGGTATCCTGGCAACTTGTAGGCGAAGCAAGAACGAATTCACAGTGTGTCTTCAACACTGATGCTGAATTCTTCCATGGTAGAGGAGAGAGGTGTGCTTAGCCAGGAGCATACTGTAAGCCTGCAGCAGGGCTGTGAGCTTCTTGCCAGTGTCCCCAGTTACTGCTTTACGAGAAATTCTTTCTTTTCAATATGATAATTTTAGCAGTTAGACCAAAATTAGTCTTTGCTTATACAGCCTCAACGCTGCTGTGAGATAGACTTTAAGTAAGTATAGATTCCTGCCACTTGCCAACTGAAGATGTCACCATGAAACTTCTGCTGGAAATACTTGTACAAATAACACAATGGTTCATTAAATTGGAAAAGCTCAGAATTTCTGATCTGTCCTTTGGTTATTCCTATGCACGAAGGCTACTTAATCTTCCTTCCTGCTGCAAGTGTCCATCTTTATAAGAATCTAAACAGAAAGTTTAGGTTCTCATTGGATCAATTGAATATTTTTAAGTCCTTTGTTTTCCTTGTCTTATGTTTGTATTTTTCAGCCTTTGGATGATGCCAGCCTTACTGAGCTAAAAAGTGTTCTGAACGGGTTCTTGGCTAAGGGAGAGGTTTTGAAGCTGGAGACCAAGGTCTGGATTTCTGATTTGTAAATTGACTTGAAACTAAGCTGGACTTAAATCTTTCTAACTTTTTTTTTTTAAAAAAATAGTTTTTCTGAAAATAATTGCTATATTAAAATAGTTTTATGTTTTCTTGTAGACATAATGTTTTACTTACTGAAATTTAACTTTGGAATACAGGGACTGCAAAGAGTCATTAAGAGAGCCTTAAAAAAGACTCTCTTAAGGGGTTTTGTGTATTTGTTTGCTATGTGACAGTTGTACACAAAGCTAATGTTTTTGCTAATAGAACTCCTGTTCTGTTTCTTTTTTAGACTGATCCATCAATCCTTGGTGGGATGATTGTCAATATTGGGGAGAAGTACGTGGACATGTCAACAAAGTCAAAGATCCAGAAACTTACCAAAATCATGAGAGAGAGTGTTTAGTAAAGCTGTCCTAGTCACTCACAGCAAAACCTGTCAGATGGAAACAATAAAATTATTCCTTCTCGAATTGATGGTGTAAAATATGTTGATTCTGAGGGGGAAGGGTGATGAAGCTGCAGTGAGTTTCACTTAGTTCTCATCAAGCATTGCATGTCACAACTTGAAAACCTTACTCCCCATGCACATAGATTACCGTTGATCTAAAGGCAATGGAGAATAGTCCTCTAAGAGCTGATGGATGAAGTCACTCCTGCTGAGGTTCTGCCAGTCTCCATAGGAAACCTGTGCAGGATCGTGTAATAGACCTGGAATGGTAGATTCTTTCATAAAGAGAGGAGCTGCTGTTAAACATTAAGTGCATTCTGTATGAGGCCCACTTGACTTCCATGACTTTATCATTGACAGAGTTTTGTATGTTTTACACTTAAAATTACCCTATAAACCTTTACTGGTGAAAGCTTAAGTTGTTTGTAACAGAAAACTACATGCAGAAATGTTTGGAAAGGGCCAGTGGTTCCCAACTAATGAGCTGTATGGCTGTGTAGGCATGACCAGCTCTGTGTGCTTCCCAGTTAGCATTTGAACACAAAATTGTAACCATCCTACTTCTTCCTTGAGGTGCTGGGCCTCTTGGGCAGGCTTATGAAGGAGTGCATAACACCTCCTTCTCATTGTCCATCCTCAGTCAAGAGCTGCTGTTTGCCTTAATTTGGCATCAATAAAAATCTTGCAGTAGTAGACAAGTAGTGCTGGATTGCTCCAGTTGGATTATTATTAAAACCTGTTAGTCAGAAATTTTTTTTCTCTCCACCTTTTTTAGACTATTTTTCATAAATAGAAGTAATCCCTGCAGAGAAAAGAGTTCTTTAGCTCTTTGCTTTCTCCAGTATTTCACACAGGAAGTACGTTTTTGACCTGAGAACTCCCAGGGCTCCTTGGTTGTACCTTCTACCTGCAGGGGATTTTGAAGAAGTAAAAGGCTGTGCACAGCTCTTGTGGCCATTAGTGGTGGGAACGGCTGGGAATGGAAAGGCCTGAAGGTGGAATAAAATGCTGGTTCTGTGGGGAGGGCAGAAGCAGGGTGCGCTTGAGCTGGAGAAGGGGAAGGAATACTGAAATGTGTGGGGTTAGGGATGAAAGTGGGTGAGCCATGGGTGGATTAACACAGTTTGGACAAAGCAGCCTCAAAATGTTGAATTTCCTGTTGAGCTTCTGATGTGTTCTATCACAACAACCACTGCAGTGGCAGTGACAAACCAGCATTCTGGCTACAGCACTGTCCCCTTAGTGCCAACTTGTCCCCAAAACAGCTGGGGAAAGTCTACATTCTCAAAGTGCAGGTGCTAGTAGGTACTGAGATAGGCCAAGGGACCTGCTGCTTAACAGGAGGGTAGCAAGGGTAATGCCCTCAGGGCAGCTGGCCAACATCAGTAATCATTAACAAAAATGAGGGGAGAGATCAGCATGTGACTTCCTTTATTCCCAGGCAGCAGAGACATAGCCCTGTGGGGTGACATGCCTGCCATAGGGCTGGGTAATACACACAAAGTGATGCCACCTGGCCTGGCAAGCATCTGCCCTTGGTTGGGGGTTCTTTTTGGGAAGGTAAGTACTTTTTGCCCCATTCTCAATTTTCAAATCTGGGAAAAAGGCAAACAATGTGTTACCAGAGATGAAAAATGGCTTGTGACAGGCACTTCAATGCTCTAAATTATTTCCTTGCTGCTGAGTCTAGCACATTGTTCATACACACTCCTTTTTCAAAAATACTGACCTGAAGATTTACTTACTGTACCTGACAGTTAAACTTTGAAAAAAACCCAGACTGGATTTATTCTTCCATAATTTCACTTGCACAACTACACATCTGTGGCATCTGTGTCAAAAAAATCTCACTGCCCAAAACCCTTTTCAGTGGTTTCCACCCCAGTGACTGCAACTTAAGAAGTGGCACAATTCAAACATTTTATTTAAAGACTTTTGGTTAATTGATCTGTGTCTGTAAATAGAATTATTTAGCCTGAACCGACCAAGGAAACAAGAGCAACCCAAAACGAGTTGAAATTGTCTTATGAGAAACAGTAGTGTCTGATCATGATCCCTCATTATATACTCAGTGTAAATGCTTTAAAAGAACCAAAAGAAGCCAACTTTGTAGCATGTACTCTTTACTGTAGTTAGATGTGATGTAAACAAACAATACAAATAAGTCAATGTCATCTGAAAAAAAAAAAAAGGTAACTTTTTCTCCTTAAAGATACACACATAACAGGTATTTATAACACCCCTGTAATTTTTTAGGATCTTATAAACACTACAGCCAGTACAATACTTCCTTTTATTAAGAAAATAAGGTGACTAATTGATGAGACTTGTCTGGCAGCTGAAAGTGCACTAAAAAGGGACACACCACCAGCAGGGAGGTGGACCCCCCCAATTCTAAATATTAATCTTGAAAAAAAATATTATTACTATCTTTATTTTCCCAACAAATTAACAACGATGTAGGAAAAACTACCCATTAGACAATCTGCAAAGGCAGCTTGTTGGACCACCAGATTCCTTTTCAGCTACTTGAGGTCTGGGCTAGGGTAATTTCACAAAGCCAAAGCTTTCTAGAAAAAACATGTTCTTATCCCATGAGGCTGGGGTCATGTCACCATGGAGGTAGGCTGTGGCCCTCACCAAGGTGGGGAGAATACAGAGGAAGGAAGGAGGTCAGCAGAGGTCTCTTTGCACCAGCTAGGACACCCAGGTGGTGTTGTCCAGTCACCCCAAGAGTGGCCCATTCTGTAGTGAGGCATGGAATTCTGTGGTGCAGGCATGGAATAGTCCAAAAGAGGTGGCGAGACCTGCTTTGACCATTTCCCTTCCTCCTGTCAAGAAAGGGTCATGGCATGGAGTATGCACCACAGCTGGCAGAGATTTTCCTACCAAGCCATTACCCCATGGACATCCACACTCATTTTTCTGGGGGGAGAAGAGATCCTGCTGCCCACCAAGACCTTTTCATTTGAAGCTCTGCCATTATTTTTTCCCCTTTTCCTCTCTCCCAACTTCTGAGTATGCCAGCCCTTCCCTTTCACCTGTATCCATCACAGTGGGCAGGAGCTGCTGCCTGGGGGCCTGACAGGGTCTCAGGTAAAGAACCAGCACTAAGATCCCAGAACAAACCACTAAAACCAGAGTTTTAGGACATGCCTGCAGCTTTACAAGTAGCCCACCTATGGTCACAGCACAGTCTTCGACAATTATACCAAACAACTAGGCAAGTTTAACATATTCAATACTGCCATTCTTTATTATTTTAAGTTAGGTCCTAATTATATCCTCCTATGTACAGAAAAATAATCTCCCAAGGATGGTCCTTATTTTAAAATACTGAAACGAAGAAACAAAGTGGTGAGCCTATAAAGGGTTTTCTGTTAGATTTACTCATTATTTGACAACAACAAAGTAGCTGATTTTTTATATTATATATACAAATAATCACATATATATAAATAAAAGCACGTCTTTAACTATAGATACATTGATATGCATGTAGGACAAAGGTATTTGGGCTAAACAAATGCCAGGATACACGTGGAATGTACGTACAGAGCCAACCCCTCAAATCCAAGGGGATTTTAACCTGATTCCCAGCTTTTTTTGTGTTTCAAGGGTTTTCAATGCTGGATTTGAATATACTGAAATATCACAGTGGCAAACAGAGCAGTATATATGTAGACAGCACTGTTGCAGTAGAAGTTTGGACTTGTCACATCTCAGTTTCAAAAAATTTATTTAATAATCTACAAAACCTACATCATCCACAATGTTTAGCCCCCCCCTCCCCTAACCCTACTTACATATAACAAAATGCAATGTATTTGTTTCTAAAGGGTAAAAAAAAAAAATTTGTAACATGGACATTTAAAAAGTTCCCTCATAAAAACTCATGTCAAGACAATACCTAATAAGTAAATCTAGAAAAAAAAGTGTTTTGTTATCTCAGTCATTTGGCTTAGAGTCCACTCAGTGACTTACTCTGTCTTTCTAGGTGCCCAAGTCAACTTGCAGCCTGCATGCAGTCTCCCAGGGATTTATAGACTGGCTTTCTACCAGCACCTATACTTGACAAGCTACTTGGTACCGCAGAGGTCAGTCTAGTGAGTTTTTTTTCATTTTATAGTGCTTTGGAAAGTGTTGCTGTCTGCAAGTGTATGAATTATGATTTGCCTGGTAAATACAGTTCTGGTGAGTTTAGCAGCTAAAACTGCTTTGGAAAAGACTAAGAAAACAGATCCAGCTACAAAGTATCTCAGCTACTTTGTTTGATGTCCTCTTGCAGTCTTTACAGAGTTTGAAACAACTCATAATGCAGACTCTAACTTACCATAGCCTTTTTTTTAGTTCTTCCATTCATCCCCAGTATAGCACTTTAGGCACTCAACTGGCTTTATGTATATCTTTGTGCACTGAGTTAGGATCCAAAATTAAAAGTTCAGCATCTGCTGAAAGTACTTTGTGGAGCCAGGGGCTGTGAGGCTACAGCAGAGCTGGCAGCTGCCAGATGAGTAGTGATGAAGAAGCCTGGAAAGGATCCCTTAAACCAGCACAGCTTCACAGAGCTAAGCTTCAGGGCTTGAGGCTAAAGAGAAGGAAAGAGTGTTTTGGGAAATGGTTTCCAAAGGACTTAATTACAGGAAGAAAAGCACTGGTTTTACTTACAGGATGTACACAGGAGAAAAACCACATCAGTGCAAGGTAGTGAGATGAAGCAAGATGCATTTTCCAGTCACCTACGGTGTTCACTCATGCCAGTGAGGCTTGGAGAGAAGCAAATGGCTCAAGCAGGTAAGACAAATCACAGCCAGAAGGGCCCTCAACCCTCCAAAAAAGAAACTGGAGGCTGAAAGCTTGTAGCATGTACAGCAGAAGGAAAAAAAAAAAAAAAGAGAGATATATGCTCAGGTGGGCCTGTCAGCTAAACCTGCCCCAGCTGCATCCAACCAAGCATAGAGGAAGAATGAGCTCAGGTGGTTGCCCAGAGAGTTGTCTCTGAAGGGTTGACTCCTGTCCAAAGGGAGAAAATGCAGGCAGACCATCAAGGCAGACAGACAAGATCAGGCTGGTTTTTACTGAAATCAGAATGAGGAAGGAGAGACCCTAAAAGCAGTTGACAGGACAAACATCCACTCTGCTGATGTGTAACAGCATCACTGACAAGTAGCTCATACAGCTCCAGCCTGGGGAAACAAGTCCTTTAAGTGAAAACTGGCACATTGATGCTGGTGCAGCCAATTCTCCTTATGGAAAGGAAAATATATTCATGGAAAGACACATATATCCTGGAAAGTTGTGAGAGATGCCTGGATGGCACCAGGAAAGCAAAGAGCTTGACAGCAATGTTTACAAGTCCATGAATTCCTTGTAAAAGCATCTTGAAACAATACCTAAACAGCTCAGAGGTGTATCTCAGAAGGTCATTCAGAAGGTGAATGTAAGGGCTGCTAAAAACATTGATAAAACTCCACTTCTATAAAAAAAAATGTATACAAACTCCTGCATAAATAAAGAGGTGAACAAAATCCACTGCAGTTTTCCCAGGCTGAGGACAAACACACAGTTTGTTACTTAACACTATTGTTTATATTATTACTGTTATTATGGGTGCTTTGAGTTCTGAATAATTCAAGTTCTGCTGTGAGGCTGTGGATCTCATTTAAACTAAATCCCATGAAAAAAAAAAAAAAAGAGATTCCTTTTCTTTCTCTGAGGTATCCTGTTCTGTTTGCAGCTACAATGTAGACATTCTGCTCATCCTTAGGTACTACTCTCTTTGAAAAGTCACTTTAATAATTTCTAAAAGTGGTGGTGCTCCTTTCCAGTTTCTGACTGATTCTACAGTTCTATTGTAAGACCTAAAGCAAGAAACACTGGGAAGAAATACCACTATCCTTGTTGAAATGAATGTCCAGAAGGGAAGAAAACAATTCCCAGAATGACAGCTTGGAAACCAAATCACCAGTGCAACTCTTTCCATCACATTTTTTCTTATAGCTGCAGATTTTGCTTTTTCTTCTCTTAGTTTTTCTTCTCACAGTTTATCTAAAGCAAGACCATGGTTTCAATGAAGGCAGTGAATGTATGGAAAAGTCACAGTATTATTTTTAGAAAGGCCTGATTGCCAGCCAAGGAGTTTGATGCTGATAAATTACTTCTAAGCAAATGTTCTTCTCTGATAAATCAGAGCTTGCTTCAAGGTAGAAATTAAACCCCATCTTGAGACCCAGTCCCAGTGGTCCAATTACCAGTTCAATTCAACAGTGCCTCATTCTAAGAATGAATAAAGGTGAGACCTTGTATTTGGCCTCACTATGAGGATGAATTCCACAGAAGGAAATGAAGACAGCCAGTCCCAAGGCTCCATGATATACAGGTTTGCAACCCCTGTGTTTCAGTGAGAATTAGCTGCTTAACTCCATGAATCCACTCTTTCGATCCATAATATTATCAAGTATTATCTGACACTCAACTTTGTTGTTGTGGTGATTTTCCATAACATTAGGAAAAGTTAACACACATCTTGATGGGGTTGGAATGGGAGCCGTGATCTAAGGGATGCTATTTTATGACAATATCCAGAGGCTGATAAGCAGCATCTTAAAAATAATGTTTACATAAAATAGGTATTCAGTACCAGTAGCAGAAGTGAGCAGAGCTTGGCCTGACAAGCAGCACATCACACTTGTAAGAGGATGGGTCAACCTTCCTATGTTGTGGAAAAGCCATCTCACTTTCTAAATGGATGAAGAGATCCCTAACTTCCAAGGCATTTCTGTGTTCCTCTCCCTTCTCCCAGCTCTTCAGAACACCGGTGGTATTTAAACAAGCCATTTTCTCTGTGAAAGCACTAGCAGTGGGTAAAGCCTGAGCTTCTACAGCATGAAGTCCTGGGTAAGCAGGAATGTCTAAGCAGCTACTGTGGGTGGAAAAGCAGAAACCTTTATCCTGCACAGTTAATGCAAAACAATGTGCGAACTGTAGCATTCCTGAGCAGGGAAAACCAGGCAAAAGTAAATTGTTTTCTAAGAACCTCTGGCTAATCGTGGCAGAAAGCAGTTCTGTCTGGGAAGTCAATGGTGCCTAACAGGCTACAGAGCACTCAGGGGGGGAGCAAGCAAATAAACAACCACATCCTGATGCACAGTCGGCTGGCTCTAAGGGAGCCACATTTGGTCCGTGATGCACAGGGATTAGGACAGGCATCCACTTTGGGATTAGACCGATTATGAGGGATTCGTAAGATATCTGTGAGCCAAACCCCCAAGATATCTGTGAGCCATCATCATCATCATCGTGTTTGCATAACTCCAACTGACATTAATGGGAGTTAAACTCTGCTGTGCATCGGGGTAAGTGAGAGATCTCAAGTGATGGTGTTAAGGAGGGTTCTCACTTCTGTTACAGTTCCCCAAATAGGGGCAATTACACATGCCCATGAGAGAGGTTACAACCTGAAAAGAGCCTCTGCAGCTAAGGGTCCCCGACTGCAACACCAGTTGAGTCTCAGAGGAAGATGCAGTTCCTTGAAGCTCCTTGAATCTCCTTTTGAAAACCTGGCCAGGATTTCTGCATTGCACCCACGGTACTCTTTTTTTGTCCTTTGTGTCTATTTATTTGTTACTGTCATCCATGCTGGTGAAATGATATCCTGAAAATGCAATGCTATTTTGTAAACACTGAAATGAATGTCCACCATATTTACAGCTACTGAGTAAAATTAGGACAGCGATAAAACGTTAGACAATGACATTTAATGTTACTCCATTAATAGATTTTATAACTTTTTTTTTTTTTTTAATCCTACCACAACAATGTGTATTTTCATATACATTATGTTTCATAAAATGTATTGATATGGAATTAGGAAAGCATGGGTTTAGTACTATTTACATATTTTAATTGAAACAATTTTCTTAACAACATTGAAAAATAGAAACTTAAAGTTCTCTTAATTGTGTTTTCAGCCAGGTAGTGGTAAACAAGTGCATGCCTAGGAAGTTACACTCCCTCTAAAATGTGGTCAATTGAAAGTTTCTAACTAAAGTGTGTATCTCTGTCTTGTTTCAAAAAATACATAAGTATGTCTGTCATTTCTGATACAAAATTCTACACTATCTTCAATAAATAAATAATAAAGCGATTCTGAAAAGTATGAAATGTAAACTTTGTTGTCCCTCCAACATACTTCTTTTTTTTTTTTCCCATTGCTTGAAACATTACAGTGGTCTTGTAGGAAATTATAGTACACAGACACTTCCCAGCACAGTTTACACTTATTACCATACTGTATCTACCTATCCGTTATGAATATATCCTAATTTCCTAGTGGAAATCAATAAGATTTGTAGTGCTAGAGAACACCGCCTATACGGGAAAGGTGGAAACCAGTACTGAAGGACATGCAAGGAACACCAAAACCTAACAACAGGCTCCACAAGAACGTTCACATGCTAATGAAACAGGCTGACACCTCCCATTCAGAAATAAAAGTCCTTACAAAAATACCAGTGTATGCATGATAGGTCATGAACAAAATGAAGCCAAGCAGAACAAAGAAGAATTTTATTCTTAGGGGCCTATTCTCTCTGGGGTCCAGTCTCAGCAAAGCACTTACGCATTTTCTCAAGGGAGACAAGACATAAGTGCACACTTAAAGCTGGGTGTTTTGCCAAACTGGGGAAATTTGCTGGATGTGGGGCCATACATGTGTATTCGTAGGGTCAAATGGATATATAAGCCTTGGCATTTCCCCAAATGACAAGGCTTTTACTTTGGGTTTACCCACTCTGCACCATCACAAGCATCCAGTATCACTGCCACCGACTATATGATCATCCTGGTTTGCCACAAACACCTTAGGGAGCTACAGTCTGCCTCTGCCATGAATTCAGTAAAATGTTGTCAAACGCAGTTAGTGATGATACCATTTAATAACTGGTTGCCACTGATTGCTTTGCAAACTAGGTTCTGTGGGCTAGAAATTAGCTTCCTGAGCTAGAGTCATGATTTTTTTCTCTTCCTTCCCCACTGCAGGTGACAGATCATCCATTTGCAGTCACACGACCCAGCAGCAGTTGTAAAGTAGTATCAAAGTGGTATAGCACAACATTCAGCAGGGCTCTATATTTAATCCTCCACTAGCTTTTTGAAAACTTACACTCCTATAGAAAATTGCAGCTTCCAAAGGTACCGAGTGGGTGGAATCTTCTGGCGTGTGATTCATCTCTGTGCAGAAGGCCCATACATAATTTATTTTTCGGGGGCAACATGATTCATGAAGTGGTATGTTAATAGAATCTTCTCTGTTTATAGATATAGACTATTTATTTTCTAAGTCTTTTCAGTACCATCACGAAGATCTTCAAAGATCTTCTTACTGCGCATCTGCTCCTTCCATTCACGTTACACTTACACACCACTTTGCTGAGCAATAGGCACAGAATTCCTTAAAGGGGAAACCCTGCAGAAAGCCTCCAAAACTTATCACCATTGCCTTCTTCATGTAAATTAAAGACTAGGGTAACTGGAGCAAGCACAGCAACCTACATGGTATGCCAGCCTTTCAGACTGGAGCATGACGAACAACTAGGCTATTTCACAAACCCAGGAAACTAACCTCAAGTTCCACATAAAGAAATTGAGGGAGATCTCCTCACTAAATTGGGATTCATCTTTCAGTGAGAATTATCAAGGCACAAAGATGCTCCTGTTTGCTTTGATAACCCTCTTACATGCGAAGGGCAAGCGGTAGTTTCATACCAAACCAATAAGGGTTTTGCCTCTGCAGACACCTGTTTCAGTGATCTCAGACTGGAATAAAACATTGGTCCCTTTCCTTCTAAGGCTCATCAAACAATTGCAGGTCTAGTCGGACGACTATCTCTCCTGTTGGAACTTCATGCAGAAGGAGACACTTTGTAACTGGTCCCTTTGATCCCTGATCCTTCTTAATGTCTGCCACACGGATCTCTGTTCTGCCCAAAAAGTCTGAAATGCAAAAAGACAGCATGCTCAGAAATTACACAACTGGTTTGCCTTGCAACAAAATGCTAATCTACAGAAGGAAGTAAGCATCCATCTGCACACAACAAAAGGAGAAAACAAGTCAACTATCTGTTTGCAGTGGGAGAAGGCTAATCTGTATAGAAGAGGATTTTAGCTGGAAAGTACTAGCAGCAGCATTAAAATTGGTCCTATAAGCAGAAAAATCCACTATGTAATTCACACCTGCCTTACTTCTGTAGCGTATTTATTTTATGGTATGTTAGAAAAAAGCCAAAGGCCACTGCACAGTTTAAACTGAGTGTGAAGCCCTCCGCAGACAATGAGGCCAAGGAGTGTACCACACCAATATTGAGGCCAATGGGTCAACTGGTGCTGGCCACATGAATGACAGCCCTATCCAAATACTTCCTGATAGATTATGACTCCAGAACACATGCTCAATGTTCCATATTTTTATCCCAGTTTATTAAATAAGCAGGGGCTGAGAATTCTGGGTTAATTTCTGTTGCTGTTATTGCATATTGCAGGAACTCGAAGAGACATTACTCTTCCTCCTGCATTAATCTATCCATTTGCAAACAGCATCCAGAGTTTTTTTAAGACTTCACAGAATTTTGAATCATACTTTAGTTGTTGTCAAGTTGCACAAGACAGAAAACCTTTGAGAAAAGACACAGCTTATTTTTGCATGGCTCCAATAGGGATTGAGTCTAAGTAGGGGATTCTGAAATGCAAAGGGGTTCAATACTGGAGTTGGAACTAGATGATCTTTAAAGGCTCCTTCCAACTCAAACCATTCCCTGATTTTATAATATATCTCTTCAAAATGGGAGGTTTGAAAATACCATTGTAAGGGCAGCAGCCTCCTACGTACCATCTGGGGAGAACTGGTCCCTCTCAAACACCGTAATGCAGAGCACATCTTGCTCAAGGTCTTTGATAAAGAACTGGCAGTTGGAGTTCCACTTCGGGTTCAGGGTGTCCTGTATCGTCTTGGTAATGTGGCACTGAGAGCCCATTGTCACCTCACAGTAAGGATTACTCTTTCCTGAGAAAAAGGAAACAAGTGAAAAAAGAGAAATTGTGTTTTCAGGCATGTGATCTTCTTCCTAAATGTCCTTTAAATCCTACAGCCAACAGGGGAGTGAAAGACCGTGCCCTCGCTGCCATTGCAGTCAACAGGGACATGCATTTTATGGGAAGGCCCTGAGGACCTTTCCACTTTTTATTTCAAGACTCTGTGGCTTATGATCTCCAATGATATGGCTTAGGTGGAGGAAACTAAGTTTGTCTGAAACTTGGTGCTTAAGTGTAGCACATAATTGCGACCAAACTGTACATAATCACTTTGGCAGCGTATTTCAAGTTCATCAAAATGGTTACATTAAGGGAAACCATATATTAGACAAAACATCCTTCAAAGCTAGTCTGACAAATAGGAATGTCTTCTTCACAGGGCACATGTGAAGAATGGAAAAATCCAAGATACTTACCATGGGACCTGCAAGGTTTTAGTTCAATGCCTTCAACGATATTTACCATCAGCCTTCCAATGCCTGTTGCTCTTTGTGAGCGAACTGTGGTGAAAGAGAAGAGAAGAGAGAGAAAAGGAATTAACTTGTTTTTCTACCTGTGGACTTCTCCAAAATTTATGAGACAGCCCCCACAACCCATGCAGTACCTAAGTAGGCTTTTTCCCTCTTCTTCTTTTCAGTCTCTATGTAAAGCTCTGAAGCAGCTTTGATCTTCTGAACCCAGGCAGTCCTTCAGAAGGAAATGAAAAAAAAAAAAGCTGTAAAATATAATTTCCATTCTTCCTCCTTAGATCAGAGCAGACAAAAGTAAATGTGGACCTCCTCCCCAATCAAGTCTCTGGCCCCATCATAGGCTCTGTTACACTGAGGCTGTGTGCCTGGAAGAGATCCTATGGGAATTTACAGCACCTGCAGAAACTTAACCATCCCAAGCTATTGTATCCCACCACACAAAGAAAAATCAAAAGAATCACAAATAGTATGGACTTGGTGAGAAAGAAAAGGGCATAGATAACAGATTTGCTCTCTTTTGTCTTATCGTAATAAATTAACTTCTTGTAACAAAAGGATATGAGACAGCTATGCTGCAGAGATAAGCAGTTTTCTAGATCCCAGAGGTTTCATATCACATTTTTCTGAGCCTCAGGACACATGAAGCGTAACTCAGAGAATACACAGATGATGAATGGCTGTGGCTCCTTATGGAGCCATTCTGGGAAATCATTTCGTATTTAAGAGAGCAATGGAAAGACTGACAGAGAAAAAGCATAGAAGAAAGGGTCCCATGGGACCTCAAGAGTTTAGAAGAATTGGTGTGACATATGAGGGAGTCTGAGATCTGAGTCAAGGATGAATGGGAGAATCTAGAAGTTCTGGATCCATTTCTGGCCCCAAAATGATGAGCTGCTCCTCTATGGGGCAGTGCAGCTACCTTCACAGATTTCGATCTGAGCACTTACCTTCATTCTGCTCAGAAAGCAGTGTAAGTAAACAAGACACTTAAGGACAATTCTGTCTCCAGCACAGCCCTAAGTGGTAAATGGCAGCTTCAGAAGTATACTAAACCTTTGATGCACAAAGGTCTTTTAAGATCAAATGGTAAAATTAACCACTCATTGATGCTTATGTTGCTCTTAGTTAAAAGCAAGAGAATGACGAAAATCTGTACCACCTAGAATGCTGTATTTATTTAGTAAGCAATTTTAGCATGAAAGGAAGTCTAAGGCTGTATCCTGTGCAAGTAAAGTAAATTCAGATAGCAGTTCCTTTGATTTCTCTCTATAACTCCTGGAGAGAGGCAGGCAACTCCAGGGAGCGTTCAATCTGTGAAGATCTGCCTCCTTCCACTTCAGCATAGGGTGCCTAAGTATCTCGCTGAAGTTCCTCAAGCTAGGTAGGATAAATGTAGTGCCAAGTTAGGTGATTCTAATTGTTACTGTGAGTGCTCTGCCACAGAACAGATGACAGTTGTGATAGTGCAGCAGACCCTAAGCTGAAAAGGCTCTAACCTCGATGCTCATTCATTCTGTGGTATAGAGGGGGCGACAGTATCCCATAGGATCAGGAGGATCCATAGAAGTATGATCTTTTGCAAGAAAAACAATGCATATAAATAATAATGAAAAACACTGGCAGACAGGGTGCAAAGATGTTTTACATATTCTAATGCACCATCTGCAAAATTTTTAAGGGCTAGATATTTGCAAACTTGAATATCATGTCTATACTACAGCTGCATTATTTTTCTGTACTTTCAGCTTTCATATCTTAACAGAAGTTATATTTCAAGGCCTTACATTTGTGCAGAGAAACCTTTTCAATGTAAGTCAGTGGAACATTGCCTCTGTAAGCTTGCTAGAAAAGAATTACCCATTGAAGTTCTGAAACTGTCGTTCTTCTGACTGTTTCAGTACAAACTGAAAGAGATTTGAACTGTCTGGATTTTGTTTGGTGGGCTTTTTGCTTTACATTCTGATTCTCTCCTGTTCCTCAATCTCATTCAACACATATACAAAAATTCAACAAATACAAAAGCTTGCACTGGCACAAACAACCATATGTTAAATGAAGAAGGTAAGACTACATTTTTTGCCCACCTTGTTCTAAAATAAAATGCTTTGAAAGACTTCCTATACATCTACCCTTCGAAGCACTGTTGATCTTACAGGAAGCATCTTTAGTTTTCCCTTCTTTTCACATATTGAATATCAAGATAATCTCTAGCAGAAAGAATTCTCCAGATAAACTACTTGGAGACTGCCCTGCATGTGTACATCATATACATTCACACCAGACTTTTCACATTCAGTAGTAATATGGCCTGTGCCAGTACTTACCTTTCATTAATGCTTTCAGCCCGGAGTGTATAGACTCTATCAATGTGGGAGATATGGAAGATGGGCTCATCTCCAGAAGGGTCTGTGGGTAATTTTACTAGTACCTCATTTAGAAAAATGGGCTGCAAAACATTAGGCAAAGCTAGAGTTCTACTGCACAATTATCTGAACAGGTGAATTCAACATAGAGCAATTTATAACAGATTTTTTTTTTGTGCCTTGATATCTCTCCCCTTCTGCCTGCCTCCCATCTATCTTCAGACATGTCATTTATGGAATTGTTTCGTTATCAAAGCCACAGGTGCCTCCAGAGTCTGTGAATACTTCCCTTAGAGTAAGAAAGTGTGAAGCATAGAAATCTCTCTTTTCTCACAAAGAGCAGCCAGCACTCCTCTTCCCAGCACTCCCTGAGACACGTGGCCTCTGTTGATGAGGTTGTTTTAGTGAAACTTCAAAAGCATCTGCACTTATCTCACTATGGCAAACAACCTGCTTTCACCCCATAAAGCTTTCGAAACTCTTGTATATAAAGATTGTTGCCTGTACATCCAGTATGGGAGCTGCTGACAGCTATATGCACTGTTAGAAACTTACTTATCTTAGCCACCATCAGCTTATCTTAGCCACCACCTAGTTATCTAAGCCACCACTGCAGAGAGGCACTTACAGTTTTGTACATTTTATACTGCAGATTAGACTTGGGGCTGAAGACCTTGTCTGTGCCAGAAGAGCCGAGAGGTTTTATGATCTGAGTGAGCAGGAGGAAATCATTGAAGAGAAAGCCATACAGCTCCTTGTTACTCTTGGCTTTATAGAGTTTCCCACTGTGCAGAAACTTGCGAGGTCCCAAGCAGTTTGTAACAGAATTAAATACGAGTTGCTGCGAAAAGTAGAAGAAGAAGAACAACGCACTGTATAAAGTAAAACAATCGAGGTTCCCCTGAAAGAGATCAAATACAGTTTTGAGTCCTGACGTTGGTTTTAATCTGTGTCGCAGGGATGACAAGTAATGTCTCTGTCTTGCACATGACAAGCTGTGCCAGTCATAGAAATGATATATGAAAATTAAGTTTAAGGCAGCCCTATCAGTTGCAAGCCCATCAGTGGCAGAGGGCACAGCCTGGGCAGTCAGAGAAAAGCCAAAAGCATTTGTGCCACCTTCTGAATTTCTCTGCCACGCACATGCATCTCCCTGAGTGCAACTGAGTGGATGATGACTCCTCCCAGATTCACTGTAATTATGCAAATGGTTACCCTAAATGCTGAGCTCTGTTAACAAGGCCTGTATTTCTGAATTGGGTTTGAATTTCTCCCATTAAAACATACCAAAGGAATTCCAAATAGCCTGACTTTGTGTGCCCTTGAAAACTGGAGCTAGAAGTCAGCTGCTGGCTAGTGGCTGGGAGCTGGCAGAATTTAAGACTCATCTTACCAGATGACTTGGCTTCTCCTTTCTATTTTAAGGCTTCATTTCACTAGGCTCTTGCCACACCTGGACAGGTAACTAGATCTTTTACAAACTGGAAACATCTCAATCACAAAAGGGGGAAGGCCAGGCCACTCCTTGCCACAGAGTGGCACAGAGTGGCTGCTACTGGTTTTACCATGTCAGCAAGCAGACAACTGGTCGTTCAGGTAACATTTTTTGCATTTTAGGGCTAGAAATCATGTACAGAAGACACAAGCAACCATCATCCTTCAGGCAGTCGTTTATAAGACAGCTGAACATGACTCTGACCCTTCTGAAATTGTCACATACCTGTCTTTCCAAAACATTTAGATTTCATAAGATGAAAACCAGTATATTCTGGTTCATAATCTAACCACTGTTTTTTAAAAAAGTCTTCTATAACTGAATTTAATGCATGCTTTGAAAACCAAGTTGTGATCTTTCTGCCTCTAATATTTTTGCCAATAACAGGGAGGCCATGAAAATATTTTCTAACCTTTTGCAAGACATGCAAACACAATATTCTTTATGGCTTCAGTAGAGATGCATGTTACCTCAAAAAATAGTACACAATGGTAAGCAGTGATTCTCTCTGGAAAGTTTAGAGAGAGATTTGATCAGTGTTCTTGAGTTTTTGAAATGCATACAAAGTTTCATCACAAAAAAAAAAAATAAATGTGATTAAAGCTCTCCAGGACAGTCAGGTACAGCTTTGGGATGAGATACAACAGTACAACAACCACTGTGTTATAAGGAGCTAAGAAACTGGAAAATCGTGGTTGAAAATTGCAGCAGTGAGCCTGGCAAGAGTGCAGAGGCAGGCAACAAAAGCAGCATTTATCATACAGAAGGCAGTAACACCAGCAGCAAAAAGGATACCGTGCAGGAGTGAAAGGAAGCCAAAGGAAGATGAAAACAGAGGATTGAAATTTGTATGACTTGATCAATTACACTGTTTGTCCCCTGATGCAGTGCCAAAAGTGAGTCATGGTTTCTTCCCAACCAATGAAGAAGAGTATCCACATTTGCATTGTTCTAGAAAGAACATTTTTTTTACCTCAGACAGGCCTTCACACTGAACATGAGCCTGGATCCACTCCAACCTATCTGAATTTTCCTTCTCACGCACACCTTCATTTACTTGAGAACATAATTCTTCTGCTTTCTCAAGAGCATGCTTCAAGTGACTGTGGTCTGGGTGGTTCTCAGGAGTGTTTTCTATTATCTGCAGATAAACAAAATACATTAGCTTTCACTGTTATCTGCAGTTATAATCTATTTTTAGTGCACTTCCATTTTAATTTTTTATTTTCACCAGAAGAGCCAGCCAACCTGTACGTTTCAAATTCCTTTTTCTCCTTGAAAAACATGAAAAATAAGAAAGAAACTCACAGTCTGTTCATGGATGGCTGAAGTGAATGCCAGCCTGCAGAGCCTTAACATCAATACATGGCTCACTCTCCTGGCACAACCATGCAAATTCCAGCCATAGAATCATACACATAAGTGTGTAAGGACTCTCTTACATGACAACATCTGACTTACAGCTATTCAAGGAGGATAAGCAATAGGCAACAAATGCATGTTAGGAAAGGGCTGTAAGTCATCTGGCAATATAAGCTGTGCAGAAAGGTAACTTGAAAGGATTTGGCATTCAGGCTTGCACACCGAGTGTCATTTATAAGACTACAGGGAGGTAATGACACCAAGGAAAAAGGCAAAGATCAGCATAAGATTGACTTGTTACTCCCGTTACCTGAATTTTAAGTATCAATCAGCACTTATTGGGTTCTGGTTCTTCTGGAAACCAGAGTCACTTTGCTGAAGCCAAATGAGTTATTGCAGTTGCTCCAGTGTGAACATATACAAAAGTATGCTGCCTAGCACATCAGATATCTAACAACAATAAAGCTTGACACAAACGGAGAAACAACTCTGTAATGAAGCTACAAGCAAAGCAGCATCAAAAATACCATCTTTGTGGAAGAACGTACATTTTTAATTATTAGTGGGTATCTTGTTACCCGTTGCATAGGCTTTAGTAGAAAACTTGATAGTGGCATTCCTTTACAGCGAGGATCCATTGCTAACCTCTGAAACATTAGAGAGGTAAAATGGTGTTAGTCAGTTTGTTTAAAATCTTGTAAAATGAGCTCCTCCAAGGAAAAAAAAAAAAAAAGCAACAAATGAGCATCAGGCCTCAACTAAATCTGTTCTTAGATCACATGCCATTATCAGTACAGTTTTGCAGGGTTTAGAATGTATTCTAAGAAGGGAGAATGTATTCTAAAAACAGTAAGAAGGGATGCTTCTTACTGTTCCAGCATTTTACAGCAAGACCATAATTAAACAAAGTCTTTTATTGCTCTGTAGCTATTTGAAAAAACAAATTACTTCAGTGTAAAACATACTCCTTCAATGACTGCTGAGGTCTGAAGATGTTCCACCAGAGCCCAATGCAGAGCACTACTTGAGACTATGTTTTGCAAATCAGCAAGACGATGAGATAAATTACAGTGCACAGTTCAGGGTGATTGCTTCTCTTACTTTAACAAACTCCTTGAACTCAGGGACTTCATCTGTCTTCTGCTGGATGAGTGCTGCCCCATTGAGCTGGCAGCTGCAGAACCGAATATAAGGCTGCATGTGGGGCAGCTGAGCCGTCAGTATGTCACCGATCATCTTGACTGGCATCTTCTCTCCTGACATCTTCTTGCGCACACGCAAAGCCCTAAACATTAAAAGGTTGTGTATGCTTCATGAGCAGACCCCCTAAAGTGTAACCCCTCATTTATGGAAGGAATGCTTTGATTCTTACTGAAACAAGAAGCCCCCCGAACAATAAATAGGTTAGCCACAACATTTATTGCATATTCTAAAGATGCAGTCATCAAGACTGTGCCCTCAGCCTTTTTTCCCCTCTTGCGGTAACCAAACTGTCATTTGACATCAACTTAATGCAATTTCTGATCAGATACAATATTAAATGGAATGTACTTTCCTTTTCTATTAGTCTAAAGACTAATAGATATGCTTGTGAATGAGGGATAAAAACCTTTCCACTATTTTAAGATCAAAGCTACTTCCAGTATTTAGCCTGGTTTCCTAAGAAAATGAGGTTTATTTTCATTTTATCAAGCATTTGTCCTATCAATTTTCAATTTCTGACCCATTTTAAAATACTTCAAGAAAAAAGGAGATATATCAAAGTCATGGAGTCAATGCTCTTAAGGGTCTTTTCCAAAATACACAGGTATAACATTCCCATAAGCTCAATGAAAATTAGCAGCTCAGTAGGGAAAAAGGAAACTTTATTAATCCTTTGCTTACAAAGACACAGGTTTAACTCAGTCCTTACTCAGTTTCTCTGGCACTCACCAACTGAGCATCATTGTGTGCACGTGTCCCCAAAGCAGCCACAGCACACACTGTGTCTTGTTGAAGCAGTGGGGATGGGTGAGGAGGAAGAAAGTGGGAAGACTGGATCCATCAGAGGCCACAGACCATGAAAGGAGAAATTAAGGTACTTGCACTGGTGGAGAGCAGGACTTTGAAAGGAAGAGGTACAGGGCACACTGGACACAAGTCCATAGAAAACCAGGCTTTGTTGGCACCACTTTTAACAAAACAGCTCATTTTGGTGCTAAAAATCTACAGTAGCTAAAGGAGTGCATCAAGTAACTCAGAATAAGGGAGTTTGTTGGATTGGAACTGGGCTGTGACAGAAGAAATAAAGGTCTAAGATGGGGCTTTGAGTAACCCTGGCAGGTGCTACTCTTGAGAAGAGATTAATCTTGTCTTATGGAGCACATGTACACCAAGAGCAAAGTAAGTGTAAATACTTACTTGGCAAAGAACTGTTGGATTTTTGTCAACAACAACAACAATATAAGTCAGCAAGCATTGTTAACATTTTGCTTTTTCCAACATGGAAAAATGGATGGCCCACGTGGTTACTGCTTGCTCAACACGCAAATATTTTCATGCAGCTTAAAGGGGGAAGCAGGGGGAGAGGCCCATGATTTTGTTATTGCTAAGCAAGGAGAGAAAAAACTTACTTCAGTAGTTTTATATTGCACATAATCAGCTCCTTCCAATTAACAAAAATCATAGCAACTTCTTTTTCTGTTAGCAGCTCAGACTCCATTAGTGGTTTCTGGAAGATCTACAGATTCAGAAAATCAAGCAATTTAGAATGGATATGGTAAGTACACTTACATCAGTCTTAGTTAAGACTAATGTTGCTCATTTCCTTAGTCTAGAGGTGAGAAAACTTCACATCAGAGTAGCACTTGGCATCCAGTGAAACAGACCTCAAACGTGAGCTGTGCCCAAGAGAGCCACGGTGTTCCCTCATAATACGTTTTTGAGTCACATATGGCTTTAAAAGTGAGTACTTTAAATTTGTGTTATGTATTAAGCATGATCTGCATGATCTGTTTCAAAACCATCAAATTTAGGAGTCTCCTGAAAAATATGCCCAGGTCACTTTGATAATACAACTCAAAATACATTTTTCTTTAGACTCTTGTATGGATGTTCTCATTTACATAGTGTCTCAGGTTTCCATATCATGACCTCTTTTTCAAAAAAGGGCTTTTCCTCTCTGTCAAAAGAATTGTCGAAGTACCAATTCCCTTATTTCACACATAAGAGATGCACCTTATGACTTCTAAAGAAAATCACAGGAAGTGATAACTGAGTGCTACTGTGAATGTGGAAAGTGGCACACAAAGTGCTTCCAGATTTAAGAACTTACACACAAGAAATAAATATTCAAATTCAGAGCAAAAATGGTTCACTAGATGAACATCAGTGTTTTGGTGACAGCAACACAAGGGCTTAACAATAGTTAGACCCACACCCATGCATGCATACATCTATAGATACAGATGTATAGATGAAAATTCAAGAGATCATCCTTAGTAAGTCAAGCACAGCAATGACACAAAATGAGTTTTCAAAGTGAAATTACTGATTTACTTTAAAATGACAAGTGATTGAAGCCTGCTCCTAAAGCTGCTGAACCATCCATCTTACCTCTGTGACCAACTGCAGATCATTTACATAGTTCTCTTCTGTGACAATGAGCTCATGGATGTATCCCTGCCTTTTCCTTTCTGTAGGAGTCAACATATCCAGAAGATGCAAGTCTGCACACCCTGAAAAACACAAAAGGATCCTAGATTTTACTTTAAGGTCATCTGCAAATTAATTCAGATTGGTAGCACTTCGAATATTGCGTAATAAACATTAACTACTGCCTGTTCAGTCACTGTTCAGTTCACAGGAAATGGCACAACATTCTTAGTGACTAAAAACATTGTATTTAACAAATTAAAAAAAAATAATGGCCATATCTACATGATAACTTCTCGCCGGTGGCAAAGCTTACAAGTCCCCTCATCCCTACCTGCCCCTTTCCCACCTCTCTCAGGAATTCAGTATTCCCCTTGTGTCATTCAACTGGAGCCACACTGTAAAAGACATCACCAAAGTAATGGCTCTTAATAAAAAAAGGAGGCCAAGTCTTCATCTGGTATTATGCCAAAGAAAATGTGGAGATACTCTAAAATGGAGCAGAACTAGGAAAGAGTGTTGCAGTGACCCTTATGTTCTGATGGGCACTTGGGAATTTCAGCTTATTTATGCTCTAAATCCAAGGTTAGCCTTAGCATTCTAATCAAGAAGGTCCTGCAGAGTTCACTTACTTATTTTCTTCAATTAAAAATTTATTCTAAGTTTTGAAGGATGCAAGCCAGAATGTATGAAAGTTAGCAGAGATTTCCCCACTGTTCTCATTAATTTATAGGACAAGCCAAAGGAGTGTATTATTGTTGCCCTTTATCCTTAAGGAGTAAGGGAAAGGCTTGTAACTAAGGATCTTTTTTCCATCAGTTTTGTCCTTCAGACTTTGCAAACCTGCCTTGTGTTTATGCTGTGTATACACTAGAATTTTGGTATAAATTCTAAAATCTCATATTTTGTTTTCTAGTCAGAATAATTCATTACAATTTTGTCTGTAAGCTGGTATTTTTCAGCTGAGCTTAATTAGATTCTTCTGAGTCTGACATTAGTTTCACTTTTAACACTACTTAAATTAGCCTGATGTATAAAACAAAGTGCATTTCAAAAAAGCATTTCAAACAGTATGAAAACATTTTGACTTTAAAATGCACTATTTACAACCACTTCTACACAATTAAATTTCCACAGTTTAATTTTTTTCCTCCACTTCCCAGCCAAGCACAGACAAATTCAGTACATTCCTCACTGAAACCAACTTTCCCTACGGAAAAAGTTCCAATGGAAAAGTATTCAAAAGGACCTTCACCTAGTGAGGTTTAAAATGGTCAAAGCTTTCTTTTAACACTGTTCACCACCAACAACAATGACACCAACCTACTGAGATCTGACAGGGATGTTTACTGGTCATTTATCTACAAACTTTTTCACTGAGTTCACTGCTGCTCCTTATCACATCAGACTTTGGCCAACTCCATCAGTTCTTTGCATGTAAAGACAATGCTTAGATAGTATTTACTGTATTTTTTCAGTTTCCTGAATGCAAATCAGGAGCTGACTCTTTGCTAAGCCACAAACAAAGGTCCAGGTGTATTGCCATTAAATGTTTATGAACTATATCCATCTACTGCTACAACTACTCTGTACTTCTGAAAAGGTAATGATAGATTCTACTTAAAAAAAAAAAAAAAGAAAGAACAGTAGATAAAGTAGATAAAGACAGTCAAGGTAGTTTCATCCGTGATTAAGAAGCTCAGAACTGATTAGAGTGGAACCATGTTGATATTACTTCTTTGAGATACAGTACATTGTCGTCCTTTATGTACCCAGAACTTTGCTTGAAGTACAAAGAGGGTTTTGAGAAATACAACTTTTTAACCAAAAAAATCAAAGCACGAGGCATATTTCAAAAGCCAAAAGTTTAATTTCTGTTTAACAAATTGCTGCATTCAGAGCATTTTATTTTAGTTACCATGCAAATCAGAGGTACAATGAACAGAATTATTTCTCCCCATGCACTGTCAGCTTCATTAAAGGTGAACAAAGTGTTTAATTATTTTTCTCCAGAGAATGGAGAACTTGGCTGTTCAAAGATGTCGATGACCTTGGTTTGAAGTGTGGTTTCCAACTACCCGCCTTTTAGAGAAAGCATTTATCATTCTGAATCATAATGTATTTTAGCAGTGAGCTTCACTGCTAAATTGGGATGTCAATGGACTACTCTGAACTTCAACAAATGGTCTGCTTTTGAACATTAAAAACTTGGGAAAATAGCCTGCTTGCATCTGGGCAGAACACACAGGAGACATTTTTCTGGTAAGGGATTTTCTTCATGAGGTGTACAAGAGCTAAGACTTTTCTTGACTCTCTATTAAAAACATGAAAGAGGAACTGGGTTTCTTTCCAAGGGTCAATGTCAAGCCCCACAGGGGCTCTAGCTAGTTTTTCATGGATACTGGAGTGCTGTGCTTTTATGAGCATCCAAATTCCACTTGCAGTTGTAATAATACAATTCATTAACTCAGTCCACTGGAAGAGACTCCTGCTAGGGGCCAGGGAGTGTCCTTGACATCAAACATTTGCACCAACAGATGGGAAAGCTCTGTCATAGTTTAAGAATGGGAATGTACCTCAGTGTAGAATAGGTTTAATGTTTCCAACTTACAGCATGCATATAGTACCTCATGCATAGAGCCATTCAGGTACTTCAAATCAGTTAATGACTGACTCATTCTTTCAAATTTTCTCTCCTCCTCTGAGAGAGTGTTGGATCCTGTCTGAAAAGAGCCAATTTGCATCCAGAGCTACAAGCAATCTAATAAACTCAGAAAAGAATGAGGAAATTATAATAACTAACTCAGAATGTTCACAGTACTGTGAATGTGCAAATTTATGCCCTTTAATTGAATAACCAGTACAAGGGACCCCAAGCAGAGGCATTCACACAAACTCATCAGACTGGTTAGTCTGGACTTACAGAATCAACACAGCAAATGCTGGAACTAGAAATCAGTGCTTTGACATCCTACCATCATAAAACATGTGGGCAAAGGGATGCTAGTAGGAAAAAAAAATAATTCAAAATACTATTTTAAGAAGAAAACTTCTAGTCCCTTTTCCATACAAAGTAAGCTCTGAAAACATGGATCTTCCAACTTAGCCACTAAGACTGAAAGCAATGTGCAAGAGATGCTGCTTTTTAGAGGGGTGATTCTGCTGTGGAACTCATTGATCTACGCTGATATCTTCCAATCCAGACAGAGTTCCTAAACAAGAAAGGAGTTAACTACCAGATTTCACTGTCAAGTTCATGTTGGCCCAATCCATAACGGCAAGATCACAGTAGACAAGGAATCTGTCTCATTATAGAGAACCAGAAGCAGTCAAAAGCTATGTCATGGTTTTCCACCTAAACCTTAAGGGAGGAGAAATAGCACTCCTGGCACTATGAAAGCATTCCTTCACTCCGATTACAGCTTTTCACCATTCCATCTTCTTAGTGCTCCTGGCACCATGAGAGCATTCCTTCAGTCAGATTACAGCTTTTCACTGTTCCATCTTCTTAGCAGCCAGCTTCAGGTGCAGTCATCAGTTTCCAGTAAACATCTTTTGGGATAGATCCTCCACTGAGAGACAGTCTTGAGCTTTTGATGAAGACAGTGCAGTCTGGTGATCAAACAGATCTCTCCGTCTCAAGTTTTTCTGATGCAAAATGCTATTTCACAGCTATTTTCATGAATTTCAGCATGTTTATAATTTCTCAGCTGGTCTACTCGAGTTTATTGGTAGAGCAGAGTGCCTTCCTCTGAGGTGGATGGAAGTAGGTTCTAGAAACAAGTCCAAAGACTTTAACTTGCAAAATATTGAGCATTACTTTGCTTTTGCCAAGACCAACACAGGTGCTCTTCCTCCTTTTCACAAAAATCTATTATCAGGGGGAGGCATTGCCACTGCCAGTTCACACCAGACAAGCTACAGACTTGAAGACTTCCCATAACCACTTCAATTTGCTTTCTCTTTTTTCAATTCTATAACATGCCTGAGTGCTAAAGTTTTGTAGTCCTCAACAACATACACTCGTGAAATATGCTAACATCACTTTCATTTTGCAATAGCAAAATCATTCAGCAGTGTTTTGGAGTAATAGCTTAGTTTATGTGGAAAAAAAAATGTTTGGGATAAAGAAGAAAAGGGAGACAGCTGGGAAGGAAACCTAAGTATTTTCAGAAAAAAACCCCAAATGTGTGTATGTTTCCCTTTCCAGAATCTGGAGAGAACAAAATCCTTCATATAGAAGGGTATGGATGTATGTAAAGATATTAAACATGCAAGAGTTAACTGATTACTGGATTGGTTTATCTCACATCAGATAACTTTAAATCTCACCTCTGAAGTATGACCCCATATCACTTACTTTACAGCAACAGCAAATGAGCCAAGAGCACCAGCCACAGATCCAAGCTGAAGGTACTGCACAATTCAGTTTTACATTGTCTTCCACAGCAACATAGGTATTTCACTGGGAGTCAGAAATGTAGTAAATAAATGTAGTACCCCAAAAGTTAAAATACAGTATTTTTTTCACTTTCTTGTGCAGACCTCCAGCCATCACCTCACCCTGCTTCAGACCTTTCCCTCAAAAAAAGAACTGGAGTGGAGGAATCAAACCAGATTTATTCAAATACTCATTTGCATCCAGAATTCCTCTGACACATGAAACAAATCCACAGAGAAATCTGCACCTGACAGCATGAGTGTGGTGGAGAAAAAAGGAATCCAATTTCAGCCACCCAGACCAGAGCAGATGAAACCTTTATCCATGACTTTGGTTTGAGCCTCCTTCAGACAGCTCTCTAACAATGTTGGCACCACTTTGCAGCCCTGCACTGGTAGGTAACAAGTGAGATGGCAGCACCAGGAGAGTTGGCTGACACAGAATCACAGAATATCAGGGATTGGAAGGGACGTCAAGAGATCACCTAGTCCAATCTCCCTGCCTGAGCAGGAACACCTAGAATAGGTCACACAGGAAGGCATCCAGATGGGTTTTGAATGTCTCCAGAGAAGGAAACTCCACATCCTCTCTGGGCAGCCCAAGTGCAGAAGCTGGGAACGGCAGAGTGTGTAGGCAGAGAGCAGCCAGGACCAGCTGCTGCTGAGGGCTTGGATCAAACAGGTAGGTAGGGCACAAATAAACAAATGAGAATCTTGTGCAGAAAAACAGAGCCAAATCCTGAGATCGAGGAGTGCCATAAGGGCCATGGGCAATTCAACATCTTCTAAAAGCTCTTCACCCACTTGATGTTGCACAGACACTTCAAGTATAAACATCTTTCCACCTATAGGCACCAGTAGCTACACTTCCCATTAAGGGCTTAAATGAAATTATTCCACAAGATCAAACTTGCTCTAAAACCCAGCTTCTTATTCCATGTTGCTCGACGGGATTAGTAGAAGTTAGAGGAATGACAGATTTGATTCTAACTAGTTTCCACACACTGGAATACTGGGCTTCAGGGCTACTTCTGGAGCTTTGGAGATTTTTTAAAGAAGTTTCCTAACTAAGATGTATGGAAAGGGGAAGGGAATGAAACTGCTCTAAAGCTTGCTGTGAAAAGTTACAGAAATTTGTTGTGTGTAACAGAATTCTATTTCCACACACTACTAACATTACCAGGTTATGCCAGGTAGTTAACTTTCACAAATTCTCCTCACACGAACAATAACTCAAAATGAATCCTTATTTATGGTAAAGTACTTCTTTGAAAGCCATCAAAACAAGAAGCCCATGAAGTCTACATATGGGAAATGAAGCCTTAGTGAAAATAATTTTTTTAACTTTCTGA
Organism: Turnix velox; assembly: GCA_013400935.1. Lineage (NCBI taxonomy): Eukaryota > Metazoa > Chordata > Aves > Charadriiformes > Turnicidae > Turnix > Turnix velox. The sequence continues at coordinate 1,094,920 of VZTY01019773.1, forward strand.
AAACATTCTTGCAGGGTTTGGAATCAAAATGTCACCTTAGCACTCTCTATTTGATTAAATGGCAGGTTGTTACCCAGTCACCAGCGTGCATACACTTAGCTTGCAGTTCAACTGATTAAATGATATTTGAGCTTTATTGTCCCTGGACTTACTGTAATTGTCTAAAAAAAAAAAGTTAAAGCTAAGCCATTTATTGTAATCAAAGAGAATTGCTCATAAGGAGCTATTTAACAAGAAGTTAAATAGACCGAGTCAATAATCATAAAGAATGAAAAGAACTGCTTTAAAACCAGACAACAAAACCAGAACATGCAGTTAATTGCCTCATGGGAAGGTTATGGTAACAGGCAATTTAAAAACATGTTCAATGAATGCATAGGGACTGAAAGATACCACTGAAGCTCCAAAAGAAGTGAAATTTAAAAGAAAACTGGTTCTGAATATAGAACAAAGCATTCTATATAAAACTGCATCTTAGATTCTGAATTGGTCTTGAACATATTTAAAGCACTGGGACAATTATTAACAAATCCCCTGAACAAACATTCATGGAAATTCTTCCTCAGCAGCAGAATATGGAGGAAAGATATCTAGATTCTCAAGCCCAGAGAAGGGCAATTAAGCTGGTGAGGGGTCCAGAGTACAAGTCTTATGAGGAGCAGGTGAGGGACATGGGGGTGTTCAGCTGGGAGAAAAAGAGACTGAGGGGAGACCTTCTCACTCTCTACAAGTACCTGAAAGGAAACCACAGAGAGGTGGGGGTTGGTCTCTCCTCCCCAGTATCAGTACGAGAGGAAAGAGACCCAAGTTGTGCCAGGGGAGGTTTTGACTGTATATCAGGGAAAATTTCATCACCAAGAGGGTTATCAAGCATTCCCCAGTATCAGTACGAGAGGAAAGAGACCCAAGTTGTGCCAGGGGAGGTTTTGACTGTATATCAGGGACAATTTCATCACCAAGAGGGATATCAAGCATTGGAACAGGCTGCCCAGGGAAGCAGTGGAGTCAACATTCCTAGAAATATTTATAAGACAGGTAGATGTGTGTACTTAGGGTCATTAGTGTCAGGTTGATGGTTGGATTCAATGGTCTAACCATCCTTTCCAACATAGCAATTCTACAATTCTGTGAAATTCTCAAGGTAAACAGAAAAACTGTGAACAAAAAAAAAAAANTCACCAAGAGGGGTATCAAGCATTGGAACAGGCTGCCCAGGGAAGCAGTGGAGTCAACATTCCTAGAAATATTTATAAGACAGGTAGATGTGTGTACTTAGGGTCATGGTTTCGTGACAGTGTCAGGTTGATGGTTGGATTCAATGGTCTAACCATCCTTTCCAACATAGCAATTCTACAATTCTGTGAAATTCTCAAGGTAAACAGAAAAACTGTGAACAAAAAAAAAAAATCCACCACCAACTGGAGTAGTCTCAGTCTCCTCTACATACCTCAGGTGTCAGCTCATTTTCATTAGCTCCTGCGCAAAGGAGAAAGGTACTTTGAAAACAAAAACAAATACAAAGGATAGATTCAATGGACTAGGCAGAGGTCAGACTGCTCTTTTACTTAATGTTGACTTAAAATACAAACAAAATGGAAAATCATCTGTACAGGTTCTTAGTTTTGGCTATGAAAACCTTATTTCAGCCTTGACTGAAATCAGTCCTTACTGGCTTTGCAGTCACAAATTCAAGGACTGAAGAAACAAGGGTGTGGACACATTTCTGTTACAAGAGGTGAGTGTTTTTTGGAAATAGGTTTGCTTGCTGCAGTCCAGATTTGCTGCTCTGGGAGGGGATCATGTGCCTTAGGAGGTTAAAGGTCTTCTCAGATGAACCAGGAAGGAGAGAAGGTCAAAACTGGATTGAGCCTGAAAAACTGGGGGATTTTTGAGGGAAATAATCCATTTTTATTAAATTATTGCTGTCGTATTGCCTTTCTCATAGGTAGATGTGTGTGTGTATACATATATGAACAAGCAAAGCAAAATCCAGTCAGGTAAGGAAGAATACAAGTAATATCTTGTTCCCTGATACTCAGGGGAAATAAATGATTATGAGGAAGATTAAATACTATCATAACAAGCTATAGTAGTACACTTGAGAACTTTAATAATTGAGTAAATAAACATTATAGGTACTTCAACAATGTATACCGATATAAGCCACAACAGTTTGGATCTCTTCACTTAGGACATTTAAAATGTGTTTTGAGGTTTGAATAATAATAGAGTGATTGATAAAGCTGTTGCTATGTTGAGTAATATGCAGTACTTTTCTGTCTGAGTAGTCCTGGCACAACATGTGCTTGCTTGTGTGTGTGTGTGTACATGTCTGTCTACAGAGGGACAGCTTCAGGCTCTTCATTTCAACTGCATTGGAAAACTGACTCAAGAACTTATAGACAACGTGATTTTGAAAAACTTTTATGAACCATCACTCATGGCAGTTTTAAGAAACATGTAGCCTACAGATTATTGTAATAGCTTTATTTTTCTTCTCACTTGAACTAATAAAAAACCCAGCATCTGAATCCCCTGTATCTGAAGTATTGCCAATATTTCAGCATTTAGAGAAAGTGTGATTCTGGACTGAAAAAAACAAAATGTCTCTTAGGACTAATGCTTTTTGTCAGGTTATAAATCTTTCAACACAACAGTTCAGCATGGGAGTATAGAGATCTCTTTTTGTTAAAATAACATTTTAATGCACAAAATATTAAAATAATGGAGTAAAATCTGGCTACATCTTTCTCAGTAAGCAAAACAATGGGTACTGAAAAGTATAAGTATTATGTTATTATGTTCTATTCAATTTCTCTCATACCAGGCAACATATTTTTCAGCAAGTGGCTGTGGTGGAGAAGAAAACTTCTTTGTTTTTCTTTATGGCACAGAGGTAAGCAAAAAGTTTGTGCATGTTAAATACTATCCTAGAAAGAAAAAAAATCTGTGCAATTGTGCATGATTTAAGACTAGAGCTTCTGGCATAAAACACAGAGCCTAAGTCATTGTAAACCCATAGTAAAACAATGAAGTATTCTTAAGTCACCAACCAGTATAGTATCAAAAAGTAGCAACTGATTTGTAACATGTGGAAAGCACTAAATAAAGATGCAAAAGGTTGCAGATAATCACTATCACTCTCAGTAATTATATTGAAATAATATTCAAAGAGACTAGACAAGTGTCATTCTGAAATTAAACAGGTGGCCTATAAGGCTATTCTGCTGGCAAATTCTTTACATGCACTAATGCCACTTGGTGAATTCTGTGTGTACACAGCAACAAGACACCACACACATTTTCGTCTATCTTTTATATGAAGAATTTAATTATCTATACATGTAACTAATTTTAAAGGCTGTATTACAGTTGTTAAAGCTGAAGGTTTTTTATATATTTATATAATTTACATTCATAGTGATGAAATACTGAAGTGCAATTGAATAAGGAGCTTCACTTGTTCTTTGCACCGCATGACGGGTCAGAAGGAGGGAGATGGGGTGGGATTAGAAACGCTACAACACTGCCAGCATGAAATTGAGAAATAAATGAAATACAGAAACCAGAACATAACTAAATGGTAAAGTAATTAGAAGAACGGCTATTTTGTGCTTGAGGCAACTGGGAGGTGTTGGGGAGGTTTCTGCACTGACAGCACCAGGCATTTCATCAAGAGCTTGTAACTAATGCTGGAAAGACAAACATGGTTTAGCTACAGCACATCTACTACATCAACTTGACTGTAAGCTCCGTTTAATATTAATTTGTATAAATTCCACAGTCTAGTTTAAAAAAATGTAAACATTGGAAATTAATTGCAGGGAGATATTTCTATACATTCTTTCTTGTCAGGAAAATTACTTGCTCAAAATGTGTTGTTCCATAGTCACGAGGAAGTAAAAATGAGAAATCAAACTTCACGTAACCAAGAGGAAGAATCAAGAAGTTAATTCTCAAACCCCACATGAATGTTGCATTCTAGTGATCTCTGATACGAAAATGCAAAAAAAACAGAGACTTCTGAGACAAACACAAACTAGGGTGTTCTCTAACTGTATGCAGCTAAAAGTAATGTGCAAAATAAAATCAACATAACTGGGATAACAACATTATGCAAGGTTAATATCTCTTGCATTGGAAGGAAGTTAATTTCTTCTCTCCACAATGTATTACACACTCAACAAGGAACATCTGATACATACAGTACAATAACTACAACAAAACACCTTTATCTGTAATTGGGCACATTTAAAAAGTTCCTTAAACTGATTTAACTCCTTCTGTTCTTTCGTAATTAAAAAAAATTAAAAAAAAAAAAGACATATTGACAACACTGGACAAGTGAACAATACAAAAGAAAGATACATAAAGTCTCAAATTTATGGACATTTGGAACAATTTTAATAGCACATGCAGCATTCCTTGATAGTGGGTCTTTTTGCACAAACAAAATTGCAATGAAGGAATTTAATTTATACTTTTCCTTTAAAAGGCTAAAATACATATTTAAAAATAATTTTTAAACTACTGAAAGCACCTGTGCAAAGGTGGAAAAATTAGTTTGGTAACTATGAAAGCCACAAAAGGACCCACTATCCTCTGATTTTTTTTTGTGTTTTTTCTTTTTTTGTTTCATTTTAATTTTGCATCTATATCTGTAGGTAATTAACTCAAACATTGCGATTACATGCAACTAATGTAAAATGAGGTAAACTGCTCTGCAGTGTGTTCTTCTACTCAGAAGGCAGTAGATGATCATGCTGGAAGCCACATGATCAAGGCTGCATCTCCCATCATCCCTCTGGGCAGTGATATGGGATAGTGGGTCTCTTTGAGGACTTTCAAGCCTGAGTGGGGGATGGACAACATATGATTCCTAGAAAAAGGAGGAAAACAACACATAAGCAAAACAAAACAATGAGCAAATTCAAGCTAGGAAAATGAGTCAGGCATGTAAACAGCATGGTGCAAAAATGATAAGGGGTAACATGCTACAGGGGGGATGGGAACTAAAAATAAAACAAACATAAAATAAGGTCTGCATTACAGAAGGTCTTCAAAGAGACTTTGACAAGTGCAGCAGTGGTGAAGCTTTGAGTTCTGCAAACCACAGCAGAATCACAGCAATGCTGCATGTTTCATCTCGAAGTACTACAACAAAGAATCACAGCAAGGCAGCAGAGAGGGTCACTTACATTGCTGGCTTGGGTCCATGTCTGTTGTCAGCTTCACATAGTTGGATGGAAAGAGACCCACTTGTCCATTCACCTCCCCTTTCCACCAGTCTGGGTCTTCCTTGTTAAGGACGTTTATAATCTGGCCTTTATTGAATGCTAGCTCATCGTCATTCTGTGCGGTGTAGTCATACATGCCAATTACTTGGCACACTGTAAGATAAAGGAAGAGGTCTATGGCAACGGTAATGTTTCAACAAAACATAAGCTAAGCATAAACTGACTACAAACACTACTGTGGTAACAGTATAGCCCCAAGAAACACTGACCCAAAAAGGTCCTACTGAGGTCCTATGCCCGTGTAGCTGAGCCCCCGGCAAACTGGCTCAAGGGGATTAAAAAAAAAATAAAAATCCAAGTTTCTTAGCAGCCTTGTTCCCAGTCAGCTCACTGAGGAGTCAGGATCACACAAGGGAGGGCAGAGCACAGCAGTGCAAACTGAGAATGGTGTAACCTGTCTGGAAACACACCCAAAATATTTTTGTTTGGAAGTGCCTGTCAGTAGGAGAAGGTTTTGCTAAATTTCAAAATCTCTTTATATCTTCATATTTTAGCAAAAAGTCAAATGTTTCAAGGATTTTAGCTTTCTATTGACACTACTTTCACTTCATTTTTCCATCCCACAAAGGCACCACATCTGCCATATGTTTATAAAAATATTCTGCATCCTCGGCAACCTGTTCCAAAAGAACTAGTGAATGGACAGAAAAGTCTCAGAAACTAAGTTTCCTGAATTAAGTTTCACTGAAGCCTGAAAAAAGGAACATTTCTAATAAGCACTGGATAGCAACAACACAGATCAATAATTCAAGAGAAAGTCAATGGTGATATCCCTGTACTACCTACTAGGACATTGGGAACACAAAGATCTGGGATAAAATGTGAAAAAAGTAAAAAAATATCCTAGGTTATTTAGGCTTCCTGACTGGCACTGCAGGAGTGCTTCCAGCAGGCTATTTTGTTTTCTTACTGAGAAACTCATAAAATCTGGTGAAAATAAAAATATGATTTGTCAAGAATATGGACATTTCTATTCAATTATAAAAGAGCAGCCTGCTTTTTTACTTATACACACAATTTCCTCTATTTCTGATATTATCTCTCTGGCAAGTCACAGGGCTTCCAGGATATTGCCTTGAGAAACAAGATTTTCATCTAATTTGCCTTGCTGTCAGGTTCTCTCCATTATATTAATCCTATAATTTTTCTTTTCATTCTTGTATTTAGTTTTGTGTTTCATTCTTGTATTCATCAAATAGCCCCTCCCTCTTTCAAATATACATTTCAGAAATCACTCAACTCCTTTTGGTTAGTACACTGTCCCTGTTCACAAAGACCATAATCAAATAAACTCTGCATGTAACAGGGCTCTCAAAATGTCTCTATATCTAGTTCTGTTACTTGCAAAAGGGGGAAAAAAGCAAATTGTAAAAGGAGTGCTCACTGTCATTTACCACACATCAACTAACCAAAGTGTATGTTTCTCTGCTAAACTGGAGATTAACCACTATTTCTAAAGCAATGTATTTTACAGTGCACTTTTGTTTTCAGTAGTTTCGTGCTAACAACAGTTCAAATGCATAAACACCACTGATGTTCACTTTAAAGATTTGTGAATTCATTTCACAGCATCCTTGTAGTAACTTCACAAGAGTGTAGCTGCAACTTCACAAGAGTGTAGCTGCAACTTCACAAGAGTGTAGCTGCAACTTCACAAGAGTGTAGCTGCAACTTCTCATTGAAAACAACAAAAATTTTAAGCTAGAATATAATATATGCAATAACAGATTTGTAACCCTTTCTAGAGTTAACACCTTTCAAGAATTTTTCATTCAGATCATTCTCTTCTATTTCAAAGAATTTTATGGAATTCGGTGCTGTCCAGTAGTATCACCAAAATATCTAAATAGTCCAATATCTTAAACTCTGGGACATAATTTAAAAGAATTCTTGAAGAGGTAGAACCTGAAGCATCTTGATCATATTTATACTTGGTCATAAAAGCTTAGAATACACCTCACAGTAGTCCCAGCAGGGATGCTCTTCACTTACTTTAAACTCCAAATTCCATAAGCAAGCCACAGCCTACCTTCTCTAGCTCCTGTACTTTTCAGACAATTTTTTTCCTTTTTAGAAAGATTGTCGGCTGAGTAATACTACTCCTACAGCAACAGTAGAGAGATCTAGGTTCTCATATAGCACACACAATCAGTACAACCTATGAAGTAGTCTTTATTTAAATAAGAATGGTTGAAACATTTCCTACAACTCCTATATTGTGCACTTCCTTACACCTGACTAGCTACAAGTAGTAGCAACAGTTCTTCTCTTTTCTCAACACCAGGAAGGACACATTCACAACACAAGTTTAGAATGAAACACATACATAGTAGTCAGAGATTAGGAAAAGTTCAAAGCATAAAGCAAAAGCATCATGCAACATAATTAAAAAACTGACCAAATAACAGTTAAAGCCATGCAGTTTGCATTGCAGGATGGCAGATGAAGAGAATACGAATCAAAAGAAAATTATAAAAGAAATATACGGTTTCTGATGCCTATCTTCAAAACCCAGACACTAATAGCACTCAATGTATCACTGTGGGCATTATTCAACCTGGCAGACAATTTCCTTCAGGCTTCCCATCTGTTTTGCTATAGTAAGCCTTCCCACTACTTTAACTATGAAGACAGTTCTCAGTATTTATGTCTTTAACCTCTTACGTTGACCACATTCTTAGTGAGGCCATCTATCATAACTGAAAGATAAGACAATTCCTCTCATATCTGCTTGAGAGTCCAGCACAGGGCCACAAAGATCATTAAGGGATTGAAGCATCTCCCTTATGAGAAAAGGCTGAGGGAGCTGGGTCTCTGTAAATTGGAGGAGACTGAGAGATGACCTCATTAATGTTTATAAATACGTAAAGGGTGAGTGTCAGGAGGATGGAGCCAGGCTCTTCTCAGTGACCTCCAATGACAGGACAAGGAACAATGGGTACATAGTCCCTTGCTGGAACATAGGAGGTTACACATAAATATGAGGAAAAACTTCTTCATAGTGCGGGTGTGAGCTGATCTAGGTGTTCCTGCCCTGGCAGGGGGATTAGACTAGATGATCTTTTGAGGTCTCTTCCAATCCCTGACATTCTGTGAAAATGAAAGGTCTATAACAAAGTGGAATTGAATAAAGATGACTGTCATTAAGATTTTCATATTATGTAGAGAAGTGCTAAAATGTTTATTAGCACATATGAAACCTCCCAGACTGTCAAACTCAAAAACAATTTAAAAAAACCCAAATTTCAACCAAATCATCTCACCTCTTAAAAAAACCATCCCAATGCTAATTTACCATCTTAACTGCAGGATCCAAACACACAAGTCTTTGTAGGAGTCTGATTTTCTGCATCTTTATTACTGCTATCACAGGAGCCAATTCACCCCATTTATAAAATTCGCCTTCTCTAATGTGGTACTTTTATTTCTACCAAAGACACATGAAACTAGCACCTCAGTTCCATAAACCACATGATAATCGTTCACACATATTTTAAAAAGAAAAGTATACTGAATACCATTTTTCATTTAGCAATATTTAATTTTAATAATAGGTAGTCAAAAAGCGGCTTGGGGAAGCAGTAAGCTTTTACTCCCTGCCATCCCCCACATAAATCCAAACAGATGACAGACAATGATGTCAAATCTTTTGGGTGGCATACAGAAGAAAAGTCATCCATTCCACACATTTTTGATTGACAAGAATCCCCTTTCCTTTTATAAACCTTAAAAAATTAGCTATACAGGACAAAAATTTACATCTTTCTTTTCTCCCACTTGACTTCAGGAAAAATAAAAGGTTCTGTAGGGGGGTGCTTCAACTGCAAAACCCACAGACAATTCTGAACCTCTAAAAAGTCCTTTACTACAATTAGAGCAAACAAACAGGACTGATAATTTGGATGTTTAATTTCTTAGAATGAAATGTCACATACCGATTTTAGTACTCTACAGTTCATACCTGAGGGATTACTACCATAAACATTCAGACCAATTGTACGTTCTTCTCAATTAAAAAGAAAAAAGAAACACCTAAGAGTTAAATCAAAGTGACTAGTATAACATATACTAAATATCCTACTGCATAGTCTTAGTTATATTTAGATATCCTATAGTAAATGACACACATTACAAAAGCAACCTCGTTAATCCAGCAATGCTGCTTACCTGAAGGTAATGCTGTTGATTTAGGTAGCTCGGTTGGTGTAGTTTTACTGGTACCAGGGCTCAAAAGTTTTACATAATTAGCAGGGAACCATCCTATCTGCCGTTTTTTCCCTCGTGCCTAGTAAAAAAACAATTCTTTTAAGAAGATTAAGCACATCAATAGCTCCTTAGACAAGGTAATTTAGCCAATGGTTTTAATTACTTGCAGTCATACTGATTATTTTAGACTAAGAAAAATATATTTTATAAGGAAGTCAGCTATTTTGAGCTACTGTGAAAGTAGTGAAACACTGGAACAGTTGGCCGAGAGAGGTTATGGATGTCCCCTCTCTGGAGGTGTTTAAGGTAAGGCTAGACAAGGCATTGAGAAACCTGGTCCAGTGGGAAGTGTCCCTTCCTATGGCAGGTGGGTTGGAACTAGATAATCTTTAAGGTCTCTTCCAACCCAAACTATTCCTTGATTCCATGATCCTATCATTTTTCTGGCAATGGTTTATTATCATGATAGTTCTGTTACATTAAGTAAGCTTTCCTAACATAAAACCAGTAGTTTATGGTTTATGATATCTAAACAGTAGTTATTTACCACTAATTTGAGTCATTTTTCACTTAACAATATTCCTACCTTGCATGCTTCAGAATTAATACCACAACCCTGATCCTTTTGAAAGATTTCTTCTGATCCTGTTAAAAACTTAAATCTAGAATATCAGGCTAGCTACTGCAGTAATGAATGGCAGCATTTAAATGCTTTTTCATTATGCAAAGAATTAGACTGTTATAGCTTAAGTAGAAATCAAGAATCCCAATTCTCCCCTTTTCTTTTGAAGGACCAGCATTTAAACTTTTTAAAAGCCTCTCCTTCCCAAGCAACATATCATAAGCATAAATAACATTAATCAAGTGCTAAAAGAACAGCAAAATATTTCACCAAGAAATAAATGTGTAAAGTTTGGATTCAAATACAAAGTTCCAAACTTAGATTCCAATCAAACAAAACTTAACCTTCAGCAAACACAAATAAATACCACTAGACAATGTCCAAATAATCTAAATTAATGAATGTTAAGGATTTGTAAAGTACATTACATGTTCTCACACCTATCTAATCAGAGAACATCAGTAGAAAAATGTGCTGCACACATGTATTAGTGTGTGTGTGTGGTCCCTGTACGTGCTGAGAGAGCAGCAGGTCACCATACACCTGGTGCACTGCAGCACTCTACAGCTCGTAACACAGCAGCAACGTGTCACTGTCAAGAGACAGGATACTGGGGCAGATGAACTGCAGGTCTGAGCCACACAGTGACAAAGCTCATGTCACCAAAGTAGTAAGACAGAAACAGCATCCCTTGCCAACTGCATTGTCCATTGGAAATAAAATCAGAAGAAAACCCATTACTGTAAGAAAGGTTATTCCGTAACTTTGAATCAAATTTCACCTTCCAAATGTATTAGGTCTATGTTAAGAAGTATTTTAACTACTTATTCTCTTTTAATGCTGCTAGAAGAAGACTGAAATTTTGGACATGTAGAATTTTGTGCCTTTAAAAAAGTGTTAATTTTAGTGGAGAAAGATGTTTGAGTTAGTTCAAGCAAAATTAAAGAAATTACATTCTTTCATGTAATATTCCCCGTTTAAAAAAAAAAAAAAATCAAACCACATGCTCACATGAAGAATACTGGACATATGATCAGGAAGATTCAAAAGCAGTCACTAAAATCCACTACTTTTCTGTGAAAAACTTTCAGGCAAACATAGAAGGGAGTGAACTGCAGGCTGGGTCTGATCCATGAGATAGGTATCTTTGATTTAACAATGAGGCAAAACAAAACTCTGCTGCTGTCTGCCAGTTCCAAGGAATTTGGATGTATGTGCATTTTTGTAAATACATTTTATTTGTAAATGCTTAATTGCAGAACCCTGACATATTCAAAATGAGTTATAATACTTTATGTATTTATAACTATAAGAATTCACTCTTGGTGCATTCATAATCATGAACTATTAAAAAAACACATTTTTTTTTAGATGTATTTTTATTTCAAAAAAAGCAGTAACTAACTTGAAGCTCTCCTTCCCACCAGCCACCTGGATTCTTCTTTCTGATAAGAATCAACTGACCAGGAGCGAGAGTAAGCTGTTCTGGACCCGTTGCTGTATAGGAGGCAATAACTTGGGCAATTTCTGTTGAAGCAGGGGGGAGAAAAAAAATCAGTTAATTTGGAAAAACCTGAACACATTCTGTATAACATTTAGTCAACTATTATGAATGGCACACTATATGAATTTTGTATTTCTTTACATAAAATTGCTATCTATTTCTGTCATTTCATGAAAACATATGGCAATTATGAAAAAGATCAAAAGTTCACAGCACTACAGGAATACAATAACAGAGGTGCAGCATGAATCTGACAATCTCTTAGTAATCGCGAGCTCACAATTATCTCTCCATTAAATGAGCCAAAGCAAACAGCACAGTTTACTCCATTTTACAGTGGTTGCAGAAAGATGACAATTTAGTTACCAAAGTCTGGCAGGGTTAATCCATTTTCTGAATGAATATGAGGTAGGTATTTTGACGTCCTACTGATAGTTTTTAAGTCAGGATTAGGATATCACCACCCATGTTTAAGGTGGTGGAGAATATATTTAATAGTGTGATAAGTAGTAACCTTTCATAAGCAAAAGATGTTAGTCTAGAGAACTTTTTAGCTCTCAGTAAGCTAAACCTATTAGGCTGCTAAATTATTTAGCCCTTTTTTAGTTATGAATTAGGGTGAATCTGTGAGGAAATAATTTTTGGCCTTCATTTAGTTGTAAAGGGCCTCAGACATCCAAAGCATCACAAAAGTGTTGATCCATCTGGAAACTACACTTTAGAACCATAGTACAAAGACATTCCTAAATACTCTCTTTAACAGAATAGCCTAGGGCTTGTTTTTTGGAGGGGGGAGAGGACGTAATTTTTTTGTTGTTTTTATGAAAAACCTTTCCTGGAATAGCAAATTCTGACCCTGTGTTTAAGACAGGGTTTTTATTTGGCAATGCATCAAACAAACTGGGGACTATCAAAACAGCTAATGTGTGTACTGAGTTTGGCCAATTGTGGTCTAAGACTACTCTAGAACAAGTCCACAGCTGAGACAGTAGTACAGAAATCTGTCTCAGCTGCTTCAGTCCAAAGACACAGCAATCTCAGCAACTACTGGATGACAGAAAAATACAGTGCTTGAGATTTCAGTTTCCACTTGAAGATCTTGATTAAAAAAATCTGCATCTGCATTATTTTCACTTATGATTACTATTCAGACATATTTTAAATTTAGTCAATCCTAAAAATACTGGCACTGGAAGATGAAGCAAAAAAGATCACACCTGGCATCACTTTGTCCTTTTATAAAACATCAGAAAGCAATGGAAAGTGATTGTGATGTGGACCTGCAGTCAACACAGCAAGAGCAAAGGCTGAAGGGAGCAAGTACACCAAAGTGATCTCCAGCTTTCTCATGAACAGCTGTACCAAGAAAGAACACAGTGCTGGACACCATCCTACTTGGCCCTTTCTGTAAACAAGCACTGAATTTGCTGTGGCCAAGAGAAACAGCAAAGGCGCTCAGAAACAACACATCACCCACAGGCTGGGAAAGGAGGGGGGGAATCTGCTGGTAAAGCAGAGAAAGGAAGCAATCACTGAAAAGGCAGTTGTAGGCAGTAAAAACCACAAAGCCAACTCCCTTCAAACAGAGAGAGGCTTTGATGCAGAGAAGAAACAATAAAGCAATTTGAAGAATGCCAGGAAAATGATCAGATGGTTTTTTTAAAAACTTAGAAAGACAGGACAATTAGGGAAACAAAAAATGGTCAGTGAAGCATTCAAGACAAAAATGAACAACATTAGGAGGATGAAGAAGCAGAGAGATGTAAAGCTATCTGAGGCCACTGCAATTAATGACACAAAATCAACTACATCAGAACCTCTTTCATGATAACTCAAAGAAGGGAGAGACAGAAACACAGGTGGAACCAGACAGGTGAGGAAAAAGACAGTAGCTGAGAGAAAGACCCTTTAAACCTGGATCTGGAACTTTGACAGCATATGACATGTGAAAGCAGAGAGAGAAGAAAGAATTTCTAAGTAAAATACAGTAGGTGGTGATAGGTGAGCAGAAATGTTTAGACAGAAAAAGCAGCAGCAATTGTGTCTGTGCTGTACAAAGGCAAAGCAAGCAAGTTATTTGGCAGGAAAGATGGCTATGCTGCTAGAATGTCTTCAAGATTCCTATACTTGCAAGTTTTTCCACAGAATACCTCCCAAGAGCCATTCAGGTGGCAAAATTAACTCAGTCAAACAAATTAACTGTGGGAGTTTGTCAAAATAATTTTGCTTTTTTAAAATCAGGCAAAGACCTCACTCCCACAGTAATTAAAATCTTACACTTTGCACCTCTTTTAGAACAAGAAACTTCTTGGGTTTATTCACAGAAAGGTGGCTACAAGGATCCAGATATCCTCTTTCAGTAACCTATAGTATAAAGAAGTTTTACAGTGGACAGTGTGTTTAATGAATTATGTTATGAATTACAAGTTTAACATTCAGCTCTTGCACGTCAGAGAAGTTAGAAAAAAACAACCCAGCTGAAATGCTTAAAAAAATTAAATAGGTTTCCTTCCAAAAAGGACAGTTGAATTTTGATTTCTTAAAGTATTGAATTACTGAGAAGAGATCCAATTCAATTACAATTCAGGCCAAAAAATGTGGCCTCTACAGAAAAAGTTACCTTTAGAAATATAAATAAACACCTTCTCACAGATACAACTGTCCTCATACTGCTGCTTAAATCCACAGAGAGGAGTTTCCTTTCCCATCAACACACACTGTCACCAACTCCCACCCACTCATCCTGCTGCTTCTAGAATAAACCAGAACGTTTCACCTCATTCATTAGAATTTAACTTATATTGGCTGAGCACTTTCAGTTCATTTATAGCAGTAACATCTATGAACCTCCTAGCTGAAAAACAGGCAGGACTGTTTAAAAATTATACTGAAATGCCAAAAGATTCTGAACACAGCTTTTGTCAGCACCCTCCCAATCTCATATGCACTGAAAGTTCAAATCCAGAACAGTGATGATAAGGTTGGTATTCCAAGGTTTAAGTCTTGTCATTCATCATTCTCCCAAGCATGGAAAAAGCAGATGGGCCTATCAGCACCTTTTCACTATTCCTTCCAGGTATCACTTCTGCAGGTTTTCCAGACCGCTGTTCTTGTCTGCCTCTCCCAATCTTTTTATTAACATAACTCTTTTAAATCACATAAATTAAAGCTAGAAAGGGCAGAATACTTATCTTTCATAGGTGGATCAGTAAGATTTGGCAAGAGCCATTCTTAAAATAAACCAAATGAAGCAAGGGCTGTTTCAATCTACATTCCCCTCCTCCACTTCCACAGTGAATCGGTTCAAAGAGACAAAGCAAAACCTCCTGCTCACAAAAGTTGCTTATGCTCATGTGTATGTGTGGAAATAAAGCAAGCTTTGGTAGATCACATCCATGAACCAGTTCACTGTGCGCTGGTTATCAACCAGTGCAACTGAACAAGCCTCAGAGAAAAGTACAGAATAGAAGCACAGAGCACTCCCTTAGTTTGGTTCAGGTCAGCACAAAGTCATCTCTCTGGTACAAAAGCAAATAAATACACTGAGGGAAAAGAAAGAGGTGTTTTTCAGAGAGTTTATATATGCAGGCCAATGGCTGAGGACATGCTTTTCCAACGTTCTCTGGAAACACTCAGATCCAGGGGTCCTTTTTCTAGCCAAAAGAATAACCTGTAACAATCTTCTGCAACAGAAGCAGGCTTGAGACACAATGAGCTATAAGGTATAGGCTGTTGAAAATAAAACCCAGGCACAACAGCTCATAGACTCTGTGCATACCATGTTGTGCAGTGCTTTGAGCAAAATGCTGTAAAGCCACAATGTAAGAACGTGGACTCCATTTTTAGCAGCACTGCCAAACTTGGGCATTTTATAGGATGTGCTGTTTAGAAATCTATCAGGAAGTTTACATTTGTTTTTGAGCAAGTAGATTTTTATTCTCTGGCTACATGTCATTTAGCAACTGATACATGCTAGGCAAGATGACTGACAGATTATACATTATTTTATTATAAGCAACAGTTTTTATCAGTGCAAATTACTACAAAATGACCAAGAGCAAACAAAATTTATTTTCATCAAATAGATTCTGTTGCAATTGAACTTAAATGCTTAAGAAGAGATAAGGTGCTGTCACAATATGACTCACCAGGTTTCTTCCCTAAGCTTCCTGTTTTTCCAGCTGCTCCAGGAGCCTTGAAATAGAAAGAAATTTAGCACTCACTTATTTCTCCAGTACATGAAAATTATTAACTATGCATCACTTTAACATACTAAAGAAAGATATAAATAAAAAAATCTCACAAGAAGATTCTAACAGAAACCCTTACTATATTAGACAGCAATTAACATGCAGGATTAAATACCAAAGCATGCATGAAAGCAGATGACTAAATATGTAAATATCTAGAACTTTTTCTAGTAACTTTTCTTCCTTTCATGGGCTTCCTTTCAAACACCAAGTTAATTCCAAATTACACAGCACGTGAACTGTAAATCTGCTGATCTACAGAGTGTGAACTATGCTTAGTTATAATCACAATAGTAGGTTCCAATACTACAAGCAGTTGGACTGTAAATAAGCCTAAAACACTAACTAGACATAATAATTTCTATATTGTCCATACAGTGGGTCTAAAATTTCTGGTGTGACACGTCAGTTTAGTCACTGTACCCTAACTTTGTAGATGGTGTGGTAGTATAAGGCCCACCAAAGGTGGTAACTGGCACTGATATAGTAGTACCAAGTATTAATTCTATTTGGAAAGTGTTTCTGGCAGAGAAACACTCTCTTCCCTCCTCAATAAAGCATAAGTGTTTAGATCTTCAGGGAATATATTCCTTCAACCTATCTCATCGTCAACATCCACATTGTCAAATGAGGAGGATATGAGTAGGTAAAACAGTTTGTGACATGCCTCTTTACAGTTAACTGGGAAACACATAAAGCTCATTTTAAGAGAAAATCTTCAAAATCACCTTGACAAGGCTGTATCTGAATTATGCTTGAGCATTACCTGAATTCTCAGTAAAAAGGCAGAAGAAATACACAGAGCAGTTCTGCAGTACCTCAATAACTAATTAACTAACACCCACATTTAAGATGGACCCAACTTCTGGCCCACTCAGTAGATGGGAAGTGTTTTCTTGCTGTTGAGAGAATCACAGTGGAGAGGACACACCCCATTCTACTTCCCTTCTGCACACTTGAGACACAAACTGCATTTTGTGACAGGTCATAAAAGTCTCTTGAAACAGCAGAGCTTAGATATTTTAATAAGACACAGCAGTAGACTCGCCAACTATGTCATGCAGTAAGAATCTTAGAATTGAGATTCAATACATTCAGATTATTATTCCTTTCAAACATTTACACAAGGTTTCCTAACCAATTTTTTGCATTTCTGAGTCCAGTGTATATGCTCTATACCTTAATGTAGAGGTAATTATCACCAGTATCAAAAAAGGCAGGGCAGAATAAAATCCTGTTTCAGATCTCTATCCGTCTACCTCAATCTAATGAAAACTTTGAGAATGGACCATGAACCATTGTCATTAGTTATTTGAAGAACAAAGATGTTCACTCTGTTAGTAGGTTGAAACTTCAAGGAACAGAAAATAGTTTAATTTAGCAACTTGATGTGAATGGGTAGCCTGGGATTAGGTAACAGAAGAACAGATTAAAAAAATCTTCTGATGCATATAACACTGATATTTGAGGCTTACAACCATTTCTTTAAACTCTGTGCTTACTGTCGAAAGTGCAGCGCTGCCTTACTTTTTCTTTGTGCCTAAGTCAATAGTGCAGAAATACATTAATTTACTCTTTCAGTTACATTTTCCACAATCAGCCAGCTGTCCAAGCACAGCAGCACATCTGAAAGTTAACAGACAGCCACTATTGTGAAATCCTTTGTAAAATCTGGCTCTGTGAACAAGCTGAATAGTTAAACACTGTACGTGTAATGGCAATTATCCACTTGGAACAAGAAATATGTCCTGTGGGGCATATGAATCACTTTATGAAAATAAGCATCCCGGATATCAAGATCTCCATGAGCTCTGTGCTTTTTCCTCCCTCTCTCATCAAGATTTTATCTGGATATTCAGCAACAAAGAGGGCAGTTGGAGCAGTTTTTGATGAACTGCCCTTAGCTGTTTCAGCCTCAGACAAGCTGAGATCTGAGAAACATCACAGTGATATCTCTAATGGAAATAGTTTTAGTATTAAATGTCTATTTCTGCATTCTCTACAGAGATGATTTGCCAATGTGTATGCCTCTCTCTCAACAGGCAGATCAAGTACCCAGTCCTTAAAGGCATACAAAAGGCAGCTATGCACACCTGAATATAAACTCCCAGGATTTAAGATTAGTTTCTGTTGAAAATAACCTTAAGGGAAAAGAAAACCAGCTCTTTCACAGAAGTTCAAAGGAAACTTAATATTAAATAACAAGAGGTTAAGTAACTAATTAGCAGCTATTAGCATCTACCTATGAAACAGAATTCAAGGGGTTTTATAAGCCTGACAGTGAAAGTTCCCTGTCATCAACTACAATATGAAATTAGAGCTAATACAGAGACTTAAGGCACAGTTTTGTCATCACAAGATATTCCACAGGTTAGGAGGGGGATCTGTACACTGCAGGAGTGATAGCTCAAACACCACACTGCAGACAGTCTTTCATTGAGTGTTATTACATATGCACAGAATTCAAGACATGGAAAAAGTCTTACCAACCAGATTTCTAAAAAAACAAGTAAATTTTACTTATTTAAACTCCCTATTACTCTTAGAGACATAAATAAAAACTCCTCTCATCAAGAGACTGATATTGAATTCAACTATGATTTTAAGCTAATTCCTGCCACTAGATGAACTATCCTTTCAGACATGAGACTATGAAGAGTATAGTAGTCAGTTTGGTAGCTGAATTTGTTTCCTTGATTGCAAGGAAATGGCTATGGGGGGAAAAGACAATAGATTAAAGTATTACTATTTCCTTTATCTTTTTAAAAAAAACTATGGCAGTAAGATACAACCTAGGCATTAAAAACTTCAGTGAGGAGGAAAACAGCAATAGCTATTCTCATTTGTCTCTACAAAACTGTGAAAATAACTATACTACCATCTGCAAGTTTCGTCTTTATATATGATCCACAGAGTTATTTATAATTTTATATTGTAAAACGCAACCATAACCGTTTTCCCTTTCCAGCTTCACATTCAGCAAAACTGCAAAATATTTTTTCTTCCCTTATGATCGGCAGCCTTGGAACTATCATAGCAGCACCAAACAAAACATATCCCACCCCAGCTCAATTCTGTAACATTGCAATATGTCTCTACCTCAGAATCTTTGAGTCTCACATAGTTAGATGGGAAAACTCCTGATTTATCACCCAGTGTTCCTGTCCACCAGTCGCCATCTTTCTTTGTCACAAGAATCATATCACCTTGTTGAAAAGTTAGGTCTCCTTGTTCAGAACTCTCATATGTATACATAGCAATATACTCTGTAAGAAGGAAATAAATACAGAAAATAGGAGTACATTTGACAAAATGCTCAATTATAATTTGTAAAGCCTAACTAATTTAATGCAGTTTATCCACAGGCTAGACAGAAGACATTTATTCATCACTATTCATGGAAACCAATATTTAAAGCATAAAACACTATTTATCAGAAGCAAACACCATCTATCAAAAGGCTGCTTCCGGGAGAATTTTTTTTTTAATAATTTGCTAATCTAATTTAAGTGTACATAAATTATAAATTTATACCAGAAACTACTCTGAAAACATATTTCACAATGGTTTCTGGTTTGTGCTGATGATAAGAATTTTCAGTTTTGGAGATGGAATGTCTCAGTATCCAAGTATCTGTAGATGCAGTCTTCATCTCACATATGCTGCTTGGCTCTCATATACAATGAATGCTTTCATTACGTGAAGCCTTACACGAAGAGCACACATCTCATTGCATCTTACGCAGCAGATGGCTGAGAAATTTTAAGACAAAGCCTGAATCACAGAATCACAGTCAACCTCTTAGTATTCAAGTCCAAAAACATTAAAGTAGACTGGTCTTAAAAAATGCAATCTATAATTCAAATGCAGAACTACATGAAAAAAAGTTATATGAATTAGAAATTCAGACAATTGAGTAACCTTTTCCGATACAAATTCATACATTCATATTTAACTGAGCATTACTACACTTCATATGGGCATAAACCAACTTCTGAAGAATATATTCTCTGCTTCTAGGACCAGCTCTGGACTTAAAAGCAGTTCATAACATTTCAGGGAGTCTTTCATTCATATGCAACACAAACATTCAAGTATTCCAGTGCAGCTTGCAATTGTTCTATTTGCTTGAACACTAAATATGACCAAAAAGCTTAGCTGAGGAAAGTTCAGCAGGAATTCAAACCACAACTACTACCTTAATGAAAGCTAAGACATGATTTGTTGGGCAACTCCAGCAGAAGAATACATCCATTTATTTGTATGCATGCACACACAGAGAAAAAAATCGTAATATCTGCTTTATATATGGATTATTTTTCTTAAATCCTTTAAATATAATAAAAGTTGCTAAACTCATGTTTTATTAAAATATTGCTTTTTTGAGATGTTTTATTAAAAAGTTGTGTTTGTTTTGAATACAAATACATAATGTGAGATATGCTTTATTTTACAGAAAA
The DNA here is from genome assembly GCA_013400935.1 of Turnix velox. Taxonomy (NCBI): domain Eukaryota; kingdom Metazoa; phylum Chordata; class Aves; order Charadriiformes; family Turnicidae; genus Turnix; species Turnix velox. The sequence goes on from VZTY01019773.1 coordinate 1,115,259, forward strand.
ATTCTACAATTGCTTTTCCTGAAATATGTAGTGAGCAAGACCAGCTGAATTCTGAAGTAACTAATTATCTCCATTTCCTTGTAACATGGATCTTTACCATCCCCTCCTTTTAGTTTCTGTAAAATTTGCCAAGGGCAAATTAAGTACATCAGTAACCAAAAGGTTACTCATAAAAGGTGTGCTACATACAAATGTTGTGTTGTAACCTATATTTAGATTCACCCATCTACTTTGACTCCCATTTAAATTACTTTAGCTTACTCTACAATAAAGTGGATTAAGAGTGCCCAAATGGTCTGATAGCTCAGCTGGTGTGGAGACAATACCCTCCAGCTGAAGGGTGGTAACAGCCAGGAATGCAAGTCTTTCAAAATCTTCTAGGGGCCTGGCAAGCAAGTACCTGTCTGTGCCCTAAGTTCCATCTTGAAAAATTAGGGGAAATCTTGACCATAAGGACTAAAATGTTCTATAATAAATTATAATTTCTTTAATTGAGAGCTTTAATGAAACACTGGAAATGAGCTTTGGGTAAAATTGAGACATCTACATACAATTCCTGATATCATGAAGAACACATACCAATGCACAAAGACCCATACCAGACTGGGAACTCTTAGCAAGACATTCACATAAGAAACAGTGCAAACTACAGAAGACATTTTACCAGCTTGTGAAATTATTTCTCCTACATATGTAACATATAGAAATTCCTACAATAATATTTTTAAGTCATTCTAAAGGCAAATTGATTTGCAATTCAATTTTAACAAGCCTGATCTTAAAACAGTAACATCTGATTTTGAACTTCTTTCTGGTAACAAGCAAACTTAGTCTATTTAATGGACATGGCACTGAGCAGCCTGATCTAGTGGGAGGTGTCCCTGCCTATGGCAGGGGGGTTGGAACTTGATGATCTTTAAGGTCCCTTCCAACCCAAACTATTCTATGATTCTATAATTACACAGTAAAATATCATTAATGCTATTCAGTTTGAAATGCTTACCTTCACCTGATGTTGTTGCTTTTGTTGCTGGTGATGCTACTCTTTTCAGACTAGCAGGACTCTCTGAGGAACCAGAATCCATGCTTTAGAAGAAAATAACGGTTATTTAAGAAATCAAAACTCTTCAGAAGAAACAATATTATATTTTAAAACTAAAAAAAAAAAAAGTATCTGCATCCATAGGCAACCCCCTACATTTTAAAAGATACAGTAAATGTGCAAATTAAAGCTTTTAAGTACAGTGGCCAGCTGTGGTTACATTTAGGTAACTGCCTTAAATATGCAAGTTTCTGCATCTCTTCCTTCAAATACAAATAATCGTTCTTATTTGTACTACTAATGCTAATGTTGCATTCACATTACATAGAACCAGATTTTGATTGCTTCACTAAGACTAGTAAGTGATTTAATTTTTGAGGTATATCTTTTTATTTTGGGTCAAATATAATCTATGACTTACATAGCTGTAATTCATAAAATCCAATACACTCATCTGCAAGTCACATAAAATGAAGATCATTCTCTAATCTTTAGATATTTCTTTGATGATGCATGACCCAAGGATAACTGAGGTTAGATTTCTTATTCCTCAAATAGATTTCCAGGATTGGAAGTCAACATCCCCAGAAGACACCCATATTTTAAAAAAAAGCAGCATCTTTTCAGATTAGAGTCTAAATTTCAAAATTCGTGCAACTCTTTGCATTTATTAAACTGCTACAATACAGAAGTAAAGCATGTCAAAAGCTGATAAAATACCTCGTTGACTTCCTAATGGGGCCTGAAATAAGCTTCACATATGATTTAGGAAACCACCCCTTTTGTCCTTGAACCTCTCCAAACCACCACATGTCTTGCTGCTCCAAAACTGTGATGATATCGTTTTTATTGAAATTAAGGTGGTTGTCTTTTTTTGCTCTCCAAGGATACAAAGCCTGTGCTTGAAGCCCCTCCACTTTTTCACCCTAATGCAATTTGAAAAAAAAAAGACAAGTCAGTCATGCACCACCTTTCATAAAGAAAGCCACTTAAGGAACTATATTCTTATGCTACTTAAAGAGCAACAAAACACACAGTCTCCCTCAACTGCATCAAGCAAAGCCCATTAAACACACAAATACCAGAAATGTTTACAGTGCTCCTATATTTCTATCTGCTAACACATAATCAATACAAAACAAGATTATCTTAGGTTTGCTTATCAAGTTAAACAAAGTTTTATAAGCAAGCTTTCTGGAAGTTATTATGGCAGGATGTAAAATAAACTTTATGGAAAATGATCTTTGCCACAAGTTATTCACTGTACATCCCAACTTTTTTTTCCCCTCTAAGATACTAAGTTATTTAGCATTTTTAAAATGAATTAGCTTCCAAGAATAGTACGTTCTTCAGCCGAGGAAAGGGAAATGCCTTAATAGATGGATGGAATTCATCTGATGGGAAGCTTTGGCATTGCTATTCCACTTAGCTACATAATCCACTTTGGAATAAAGGTTATTGTCACATGATTCAGGGAAGCCCCAAGCAAGTGACCCAAAACTGGCATTCTGCCAAAACATTAAGCGAAACGACTTAAAAAAAGTCAGTACAGAAGAAAAGAACAAAAACTACTTCATGCTAAATTCTACCATGGATTCCACAAATTGATTTTAATTACCTGTTCATCACTCAAAATTGAAATAGCTTGCCTATCTCTGGGGACTGTTTCAATGCATGGACAGTGCTCATACTTTGCTTTCCAGATGTTTGGGATGGGTCAGAACAGTTTTAATGAATACAGGTACTCACCTGACCCAAGACAGGAGAGGGAGATGATCCTGTAACAGTGGCAGGAGTGAAGGCTGATCGCTGCCGCAGCTGCCCTGCACTGGGAACAGTCAAAGATGGTTGAGCAGCCCATGCATCCCAGTTGTCAGTCTCTGGTTTCTCACTAGTGTTTGTTGGCCATCTGAAGAAAAAAAAAATTAGAAAAAAAAAATCAGGAAAAAAAAAGGGAACTATGTAATTCTTAACATTTTCAACTAAATAAAAACACTCATGCAGAAAGATTGTGCAAGAAAAAAATATTACACATTGCAAATTAATTCATTTTAATCTAATGTTCCAAGCACATCATAACTCTCAGCTGGAACTAGTGCAAGCAAACACATGGTCACAATGAATTTATCTTAAAAAGACGATCAATCTCTAAATACAGTTGCTTGTCCTTGCTATTTAATGACAGCTGTTCTTCTATTTCTTCTGAAAAGCATGAAATCATGCACTATCCACCTAGGGTAGAACAGCTTTGTCAAAAGTAAGATTTATTAAAAAACAATACAATCTGGTATATACCAGACATCCCCAAGAAGCCAAACAATAAGTCTTATTTCTCTGTCCTCCTCAGAAAAAATGATAGCTTGTAGTAAAATAGAAAGTCTAAATAACTGGAAAAGCTACTGTGATTTATTTCATGTCAGTTTTGAAATAAAACATGTCATGTACTGTACTACTGAACAATGATATTCAGATACTAATTTATATATATGTATTACATGTTCAAGTGATAAGACAATTAGATATACAACCCTATTTGCATAGGAACGATAATAGAGCACAGAACACTAAGTTGAGTTGTTATGTTAAGGAAGGGCACAAGCTCTACTTGCATCAGTCTTACTATGCTGTGATAAAAATTAATAAATCCTCTTTTCATGTTAATTCTGTCTCTTTTTTTTTTGCACAATCCAAGATGGAAAAAATTGGCCACCAAAGATTGCAGTCAACTAATTTAAGGGAAGGGGAACACCTTTGGATTTCCACCTTGTCACCACCCTCTCTTAGGAATGTCTCCTTTTTATTATGCCCTTCCTCATCATTCATGTTGATATGATGAGAACATGATTAGTTTCACAAGGTTGTGATTTTAACTATTTACTATGGTAAAAATATTTTACTTCAAACAAGCTATTTTTTTAAAGTCTTCATGCTCTGTCTTTACTGACATCACAGCCAAATCAATTTAAAAATAGTCCCCCATATTTAAAGTGATAATCACTACTCAAACATACGTTGAACTGAAATCTGCCCAGTTGTTGGCAGTTGTAGTGCACTCTGTGGAAGCAGGAGCTGCTAGCGACGTAGTGGTTTCATGCACAGAAACTTTAGGTGCAGCTGCCTCAGCTGCTGGCTTTACAGAAGCTGGAACTTCATTCTCAGGTATTTTCTCTGCGTAGTTCGCAGGGAACCATCCAGTCTTCCCCTTCAACTCTCCACCAAGCCACCCTGGTTCTCCAGTCTGGCTTTCATCCACCTGCAGGTGCATTGAGTTAAAAATTTCAGAAACACAACATAAAAGGGAATTTTAAACTCTAAACAATCCATCTCATCCACAGCAATGAACTTTCTCTAGTTATAGAGACATAACACCATTACAAATACAAGTTTCATCCAGATAGAATTTTGTTGTTATTTACCTTTGGAGTACTATGTTAAGAGCTATTCCTTCTATTGTATATTAATACAAAAAGGAACATTTTGCAACACAATATTGTTTAGCAATTAATTTTTTCTTTTTTTTCCTTTCCTTATCCAAGACAATATCAAAACCATTTCTTGGTGATAATGTAAAAAAGTTTTATTTCAGTCCTGATGTTGGGTTTTTAAACAGTTGCTTGAAAGCCTGTCATAGTACAGGAGGCTTGGGAGAAGCAAGTTCAAGAGAAATCCCTTAAATACTGATATTTCTGGTTTAACTACTAAAAAATCCAGATTGAATATGTTGTCCTAAATTTTCTCTTGCAGAAAATACAACAAAACCCCACAAAGTATGAAAAGCAACACCCATGGAACAATTCAAAACAGATCCACAGATTTGCCAATATATTTACACAAAACAATTCCATGGCAGGTTTTTATACATGAATTTGCAGGCCTCTCTTCTTTCCTGATACTTCGCCAAGGCATAAAGGACAGGATGAAACAAAGTTACAATTATGCAAATTTTACATTTTACTTTTCTTAAATATTCCACACATTTGTTCTCAGACTTTACTGATAGACTGCTTTCAACAGAGGTGATTAGTTTAAATTCTGTGAGCTGCACCTAACCATATTCAGCTGGAATCATAGACAAAGTAATTCAATATTGCTATCCTGAGTGAATTGATATAATGTCTAAATACTTCCAAGGCAATATCAGCTGCAGAAACTTTTCAGAAGAAAAAAGGCAATAACTGTAGTCTATAATAATTTTTGTAAATTGGTGCTCTAGCTATTTAATCTCTTTGAAGGGTCAAAAGAAAACCCTCACATATGAATAGGGTCAGCACCTGTGACACATAAAGAACAACTACTTCATACAACAATCTCCTGTACATACTTGTAGATTCCTCAACAATGGTCAAGTCGGCAGCAAAATCAGACCAATTATGAAATCCGGTGACCAGTCATACAAAGAGGCTGCAATTGGTCAAGAATTTCTCACATCTGGTTAGGCTTCTAGCAATCAGTATTTCAAAATATTTAAGAGTTTTAAAGGACAGGGCAGCTCACTCTGGAGCACTGGAACAGGCTGGCTGCCCAGAGAGGTTGCGGGGTCTTCTTCTCTGGAGATAGAGCCTGCCTGGATGTGCTCCTGTGAGACCTAATCTAGGAGTTCCTACTCTGGCAGGGGAATGGACTAGATGATCTTTCAAGGTCCCTTCCAGTAACAGTAGGTAACAGTACAGCAGTCAGAGGTGCTTAAATTTGTATTTCTAAATTACTCAAAGCTACTTCATAAACATCCATTAACAATATGAGGGGCTTGTTGATAACAGAATGCTTCATGAACTGAAGAATATGAACATTATGCAAAAATAGCACAGAGTAATGTCTGGAGCTAGATGCTGCAGTTGTAAATACAGCTATGAATTCACTCTATTGATCTTAACAAAATATAACCTGAAGAGGCTTGCTTGAAAAAAAAAAAAAATACTGGCAAAAACCCCCTTAATTATGTTAACACTGCAAACTACTCATTCCAGACTAAAGGTGCAAACTATTCTTTTGCCTAAAACTGAATGAAATTTAGGGAGAAAAGTTTCAGCCTCTGATTATCCCCGGACTACTCATTTGAATTGCTGATAGAGTGTTTTGCTTTAGCACAAGATGTCAACTCTTTCACTGCCTACTATTGTAATTTGTATCCCAAACCCCTCACTTGGTACAACACAATCCATTTTTTCTGCTTTCTCCTGTTTCCATTTTCTGTCTCAGTCCCTATAAACTCAAAGCAAAGCCAGAAATAAACAGACTACATGCTTGACCAGTTCAATGTGGTTGTACTGCAGTGCAGAGCAAAATTTCCACTGCAGCACTGAATGGGATTGTTAAAGCAGCAGTATGAGGTGATGGAAGGTCACAGCAGAGGGGGAATCTTAAGAGAGAGGGAGGAAGAAATGGATTATCAGCACCTGGAGCCAAGTTCAATAATCTTGACAATTACATAGTTTCTACTCTCACTCTAGAGAATCACTAGCATACAAAAGAATAAGGATTGAAAAGCCAAAAATCTGTTACAGTGATGTTCTAAAATGGACAACTTTGAAATGCATCAGTCACACAGAAACCACTGTGATTTTTCAGAAAGAAATGTCCTGTATAAGCAGAGAAAAAAAAAAGGACTACCAAAAGGATTTAAAAACAATCAAATGTCTCTTTAGAAGGCAGTTTGGAGTTAATAATATTAACTCCCTCTTGGGAGTCAAATTTATGCTTATTCAGTAAAATTAAGGTTTTTTAGGTATACTCATAAATATGCACTTTGACAGCAATTTAAAGTCTATCCTTCACAAAAAAACCCAGTTTTACAATTATTCGTATAAAATACAATCTGATTCTGTTGTAGAGTATGCGAACTTTAAATACATTCCTTTGAACCTCTTTAAAATTCACTTGTTCCAATTTCCTTGTGCATTTACAGACATCATCCTTAAGCACCTACAACAAATTACCCCAGATTATTTTTTTCCAAACTACAACTATACTTCAGATGTACACCTAAACAGTGAAAGAAGTATGTGTTTTTATTTATTCAGCAATACTTTAGAGCCAGGGCTTACAACTACTTATTTACAGTGACTGAACTCAAATGACAGGAGTAACAGCAAGATAAATCTTAGCAACAAAAGCAACAAGTTCAGTTATTACCTCTGTCAGCAGTAGGGCTGGTTTTGCAGTGTCATGCTCCAATTTGACCTAACTTTTGTATCACCAGCAGTGCATGCATACACAAGGAGAAGCCCTGTTCTATGGCAGACATGCTACATATGAAGGCAAATCTTAATATTCTAATTTAAAAAGTATACAATTAAAGCTAAACAGAGTACCATCATCTGTTTTGTTCAACTCCCTGTGCATTAAATGACCATTTTAATACAATCCCACTCAGAGGCTTTAGATCTATATATATATCTCAGGAGATAAAGATGTGTTTAGAAACTATCCAGGTGCTTACATTTGCTGTTCCCTGTGCGACTGACTGTCCCTTGCAATGTGGAAAATGAAACAAAAAACTATCCCTGAACCCTATGGTTTCACTTTAAAGTCTTTTATTTGTGTGCAGATGCTGTGGGAATAACCTACAGTATTTTTTATCTTAATAACAGATAATTTAGAGGTGGTAGATTAATGGCTCTGTGCCATTTAAAAATCTTAAAACATCTTGTTTAGGGAGTATCCCAGTCTGTTCAATGATCTGCATGTACCTGTGTTTTGGGTTCTTATCATCCTGAGTGATACACTCAACCTTGTGAGGTAGTGGAGGCTACATAGCCTGATCTAGTGGGAGGTGTTCCTGCCTATGGCAGGGGGGTTGGAACTAGATGATCTTTAAGGTCCCTTCCAACCCAAGCTATTCTATGGTTCTATGATTCTATATTGAGACTACTGGAATTCCTGTTACAGTGCTGAACATAAACCCTGAAGGCCATAGGCCATATGCTGATCACGCCTACACAGGATCTAACATAACAAGGCTGTCTATGTGCCTAATACAAAGAACATTCATTCCAACTCTTATGATCAATAACTACAAAAACCTGGCAACAAAACTCATGAAATTGCCATAGACTCTCCATGTAAGTTTCTTTCTGGATTTCCTGCTTAACTGTGTCTTGCTGTCAGAATCACTACAGTTCAGTATTTCAATAATTCATCTGTATCCCATTGAATTATGCTTACATTTATTTAAATAAGCTGTATTACATATAAATATCCTCAGGAAAAACAGAATTCATTCATTTAGCCCAAGCTGGAACCTAGCAGCAGCAAATCCCTGCAGGATTTGTTTTGTAAGAGTACTACCCAAAAGAAAAGAATTCCATACATTGTATACATATATTCATACACATGATAGAAATTTAACTTCCTGAACAGACAGAGCCCTGGAAGAGGTACAGCTTTGTTGGCTCAGAATATTTGTTCCCAGACAAAAGGTTGGTTAAGTTACAGCTAGGATCAATCTTGCTTACCGAAAAAGAAATCTAAAGTGCACAGAAAGGTAAGAAGCAGAGAAAGTAGAAACAGGTCAAGACAAAATATAAGTACGGTAATTAAAAAGTGAAAAAATTTAAAAAAAAAAATACAGCCCACTCCCCACACATTCTCTAAAACACTACACACGATACACCAGTGCTACAGGTAGTTAACAAGTACTGAAAAGTCAGGCAGAGGAAAGCCATCCTAAAAGTTCTAAACCTACAAATACTTTTCCTTCACTACAAACTCATCCTTGTCTCTCATTTCCACCAAGACAAGTCTGAAGATGCATGCACAGTGTAAAAGTCCATTACATTGCTGCAAAAACTATTTACAAGCTATACATCTATTAAAGCCACAAGTCATTCTGACATAATGAATTCTGCAGTCCTATTTACATTCAGCTTTTAGGATTGGTTTCTGTGTGTGCAGTCAATGGATTTGGGCTTCAGCTGGATTCTTTGCTCACAGCAGTTACAGTCTGGGTGGTACCTTCTGCACAGTTATAGGATTACAGGATATGATTGCACAACCCCACGCACACAAATCCATTTATAAGTGTTAAATGGTGAAATTATATAAATTTGATTTTGTTAGAACATGGTTATTCTAAGCAATACTTACTTAGCTGTACATAGCAAACTCATAACTGTTTAGGTCAGGCTTAACCACAGAGTTGCATTTATGTCTTAAGTTAGACACACTTTAACATGTAAGCTTGTAAATTATTATTTGTCAGAAAAACGTAACCAACTCAAACCCTTTGGAACCACAGGACACAACAAACACTTAAGGACAGAGAACAGTCTAGGAGTCCAAACGCCCATCATCAAAAGTAACTTCTGGACCATTGTACTTGAATTACTTTTGACAGTGTGAGCTAGTTTGTTAATTTTAGCCTAGGTGAATTCAAAAACAAGAAAGCTACATGGTAACATAAGCTGAATTTATGAGAATGAATAAATTGCATAGACTTCCTAACAGTCATGTAGCACACTTACCCATTCCCTTTTAACCTCCACCAGGAAAGCAATGATTTAAAGCAAGGTAGAATTATAACACATTTCACAGAAGAGTCTTACTTGTATTAGCTTTTCTAAGAGTACCCCATTTAAGCAATTAGTACAGAGCAGGAGATACATTCCTCAAAAATCATTCACCAGGCTTAATTATTGTCAGAAGTTAAATACAAAAAATTGAGAGTAGTTACTCTACATCTGTTGAGTAAGTTAAAATAAAGTCCAAAAGTAACACACAGGAAGACTCAGATACCTCAAACTCTATTTCAATGTGTGATGTGAGACTTAATGCCAGGGTGTTGACAAAAATGTTACTTTCCTGCAAGTCTAAATAACAGTGGTTAATCTTGTTCAAGGAAAAAACAGCTTACTCGTATCCCTAAGCTACAACCTACTTCCCGAGAAAACAAGACAACACAGCATTTTTCAATGGCCTGAGGACACCCATGTACCTGTATCCTCTCCCATTTAACAGCTGACTGATCAATACGATTTCTTGATGCAGAACACCACCATACTGCATTGTTATTCAGAGTATTTGGCCTTTTTCTGAGTCATTCAGTAGTGCTACTAATCCAGGATTTACCTTTCATTTTCCTAAAGTAGATTCTAATATCAGGAACACTTCAGTGTGTCACAGTTGAATCATTTAAAAAAAAAAAAAATAAAAATCAACCAGAAACAAACCTGAAAGTCTGAGATGAAGGCTCATCTCTCCAGAATACATGCTTTTTAGAAAATAGTTATACTACAACTTATGAGAATATCTACAAAGTATATTTATCCAAAATTCATTCTTATTGAGCTGTCACAAAACACAACAGCTCTTAAAATGCACTTGATGCAGTAACATTATATAAAGATCATAACGATACTTTCCCACAGTAAACAAGAATTTCTATTATTAATAGACATGTGCATGTTAAAATCATACTAATAATTTATTAATAGTAGTATACACCTTTAAGAACAGCAGTGATTAACAACATTAATAGAATATAGAGATGATTAGAGGCAAAGTAGAGTAACACTTTGAAGTTTAACACAATGATTATAGATTGACCATATCCTTCTATTTTATCCATTACTTGAAAAGAAGAAAATTTTCTCTATTCAACACCTCTAGAAACCAATGTTTAGTTTTTGAAGAAATCCTATTTCGTAGAAATTTTATAGAAATGCTATTTTATCTATTTTGTATTCTCTTCAAAATAAATGTAAAAGTATTTCACAGAAGAGTAAAAAAAAAAAGTTAATTATCACACAAACAACTCCAAGTTCCAATTCTATAAGATCATTATGTCAAAAAAAGTCTTCCATAGAAAAAGTTTTCCATATTACTGAAGTATCTCCATCATGTTAATGTTTATGTGATCATGAAACAAGATCATGAAACATCTTGCAGTTTAGTGTAATTGCTTCACAGATTATCACACTGGACATAATATTCATTTAATAAATGTAATTTTCCAAGTTGAGAATTCTACCCTGCCCTTCTACTCCTTTTATAAAATGGCAAACTTCTTAATAGACACATACTGTATTTCCCAAAGTCAGTTTTTGATTCCACACTGAACAGCCACTCTTTCAATTGAAAATACGAGCAGCTTTTTTCCCCTAGGTATCCTGAAGAACGAGAAACCTCTCACTGAAAGGTTCTTTATAGTAACCTTTTCAAACACCCTGACAGACACACACAGCTCAGCATACAAAAACTGATATATTACTCAGCAATTATGTTTAAACCTTACACTTAAATTAACTGTAGGAAGCTATCAATTTCTTAAATAGGATTACTATGTCATATTACATCATTTTGGTAACCACTGAAACATTCTGCTCAAGTCTGCAAAAAAATCTTGCCATATATAAATTCAACTACACAAGTGCAAAAGCTTCAGTAATTTTTTCAAGTAATATCTCAGTCTTTTCTTACCATGACTATGTCGCCAGGCTGAATAGTAATTTCATCGTGGCTTCTTGATTCAAAAGGATACAGTGCTCGATAGTACACTATTTTTACATCCTCCTGAGCAGAAATAGTTAGAGGAGCTTTTTCTGAGCAAAGGGGAAAACACCAAAAAAAAGAAAAAAAGAAAATCAGAACACATTTATTTTTAAGAATTTGAAAAATAAAATGAAAACAAAAGCAAAAATTAACAAACCCTCCACTGTCTATAGGGAGAATATTATCCCCCTTATAAATGAATGGAAGTAACAAAGCAAATGTTTTAAAATACAATTTTCTTACTATTTTTTGTTTACTAAACATCAGGTAAAACATTATCATTTATTTGACAATATCTGTATATATCATAAAAGTTAAAAAATAGTAAAGTACTTCTGATGTACATGAACTCTCAAATGCTTGAATGATTTTGTAGGCTAAATCTGATTAGTCATATAAGCAATTTAAACAGTAATGTTGTTGCATATGTCAATGGTATCCCAATTATTTTTACAGCCTGCTTATGTCGCAGCTTCATTTGCTGCCTGACTATACTCTGAAGAAAGATGTTACGAAATGTCCTAGCACATACAGATTCACAGAAAATGGCAGAATTACAGATGGTGTTTCCAAAAAAATTAGATGCTAAAGATGCCTTATTAGAAAGAGAAAAATTTATAAAATCCCCAAAGATATAAGCTAAATTGCTTTTGTATAATACAATCCCTCTTTTGCCTGTTTTGTCATAAAAGTGCCCCCCTGATACTCTGCACAAATAAAATCCAGTAAGACAACATTTCAGATTGTCAGTTTTAAATGTGGGCTAAAAGACAGAAGATAATCTCCTCTTTATGCAATATTTGATCAAATAGTTAAACAAAAATTACATTCTCAATCAACTGTCTTGTATTTGTACCAAAGTCAGTTGTAGGAGAAACATGATTCACTATATGGGTAAAAATCAGTTCATAATATAAAGAAAAGAAAAAGCTTACAGTTGAAAGTAATCGTGTTTATAGCAGGGAAAAAAAGGGATTAAATCTTATGTTTTAGGACATTTGTTCAGTAAATAACATGCATGGAAGGGAGAAGAGGGCAAAAGGATAACTAAACTGTGCATTGCTACTACTCTAAAACACTCCAAGCATATATTCTACTAAAACAAGAATTGTAAAGAAAAGTACATAAATAATATTTGAAATCTTGCATTACGGTCTTACAACAACTTACAGCTAAGACTGTCTCTTCAGATGGCACTGTGAGTCTCACCAGCTGTGCTTTACACTGCTAAACACCATACTTTTAGGAAGAACAGTAAAGCCTAAAAGAGCACCTTTTTGGAGTCTATGGCTCAATTCATACATTTTTTACTTCAGTGAGAATAGTAATTCAGTCTTGAAACATAACACTCTTCTATATTAAAAAGAAAGTGAAAACTGAAAACAATAGTTCATCAAGCAGGTGCAACAGCATATCTTATTTTTTTCCTCTACCTGCATTTGACCAAGGAGCCTGGACAGCTGGCTTGGCTGAGTCTTGATGCGGTTGGAAAAGTTTACTCAGTTTCTCTTGCATTTCCTGTTTCCCCTTATCCTCGCTTTCCTTCTTCTTTGTTACTTCTTCCCTTTTTTGCTTTTCTTCATCTTGAATTTTTTTTGGCCACTGAAGTTCTTCTTCTGGCTGCACATGATCAAGCCGCTGTTTATCCAGTTCCTGGATTCGCCTGTTGGACAATTAAGGTATTTTTTCAAACCAACCAAAAGACTACTAAAGTTAGTTGTCCTCGTGTGAGATACATAGTATAAAACATTCTTTTTAGGGCTTTTGCATGCCCTGTAATAACTGTTACTTCTATTTTGGTGACCTATCAACCACTCCATAGCATATTCTTACATAATGGAAGAGGGGAAAAAGAAATTTCCCTTAAAGGAAGAAAACTCATTGGCATCCAAGAACCCAGACACAAGTCCTTTGTTTCTATGTAACTGTAAAACCGCTTTTCAAAGTCTTTGCACACAGTGTAATTCAAGTAACCTGAGTATTCCATTACATTAGCATTGACAGTTACCATTTTCATTTGTCCCACAACGTCTTTTATTTAATTAAGGCCTGTAGATATCATCAGTAATAAATTCTTACCATAAAGTTTTCCCTGAAACCCAATAAGCAGCAAATTATACACTTCAATTTTTATCTGCTCAGCACTGACTTCAGCACTAAAATATGGGAAGATGTCAGAAAGACTGAGCAAACAAATCAGTTCTGCTTATTTTCTCAAAGCCACAAACTTCCTTCGTTAAGACTGTAAATAAACAAATCATAAGAAAAAAGGAAAGCAATAATCAGAAACTACAGCAGCCCTCATCCTCCTGTTGAAGGTAAGGGTGTAAAAATATCTGCAAGCTTCACAGAGCACTCTTGCAGAACTATTAAAAAAATTTCCCATTCCTAACTGTGAATACTAACAAATCCTTCTCTATCAACAGAAGACAAGATAACAAGAAGAACAGAATAAATATTCTCTGACAGAAACATCAGTGAGTATAACTCTAAAAGGCTACAACAGATGACAATGTACTTTGTTTTCCTTTGTGACCTATTCCACTTCTGTACTTTCTGAAACTAACAAAATTAGCAACAAAATCATGATAACAAGCTAGCCATCACAGCCTTGGCCTACCACATAGAATATATTTTGTCCAATGACAAAAAGGAAATAAAGATAAATTAATTCCTTAACAGGAAACAACCAGTTTCCAAAAAGGGGGCAAAAATCTCATCTCCATCAAAGTATGTTCTACGTTGACAGGAATACTTTCTGCAAGATGTTGAGGTACCGAGTATCTGTTTAAGATGGCAGCTGCTAAATTATGAGCTAAAAAAAAAAACACACAAAAAAACTTTGTTTCTCAAATAGCTGATGTCATTTCCATATCCTATATCAGTATACTATGAGTAGAGATTAAAATACTAGTGTGAACCATATTAATTCCTCCCCCATGGAATACTACTACAGTTCTCTATTAAGTTGCTATTAAGTCATCTACCAAATTAATAAATTCACTGTTTTGACAACCTCCTATTCTAATTACTGAATTTGTCCTTCTTATGTTTATTTGCACGTGTTCAGAAGCAATTAGCTGTTTTGTTGCAACACACTGAAGCTGCACCACAGAGCTCAATTTTCTTTTTACCTGTGTGGTGTCTCACCCAGTGGGTTTAGTCTGATGAGCTTTAGATAGGAAATTGAGTTTTTAATTATGATTTTAATAGAGTGATTAAGTATTCCTATACTTTTAAACCAAGATTGCTGTAACTGCTGGAGGGAGTAGAACAGACAAAATTGGGTCTTGGGGTTGTGTGTGGGGTGTGTGTAATTTCTTTTTTCCTTGCATAGGAGCTGCACAATTTTCTTCCTTGATTGTTATGGGAGCTAATACCATGAGCTGAAGATAAGGAAGGGACTAAGAACTGACGGAGAAGCTAAACAAACACACAGCAAGGTATTAGCATCACAGCTTGGCAGAACTAACAGAAAACTTGACATTCTGCTCTTATCATTAATTCAAGGCTCCTGATGTGATAATTACTCTGGAGTATGACTTCTAATCTGAGATTTACCTATATCCGCTTTTCATCTCTTGACTTCCTTTTTTCCACTGATCACCTGCATTATACCACTCAGTAGCTCTTCTCCAAAACGCCAAGAGCAAGCTCTATTCATTTTACTCAAATGCAGGGTTTTCCCCCGCAACCCATACCCTTAATTTAACATAAATATATTATAAAGAGAGGCAGGAAACATTTCCAAGTGTTTAGCAGAAAAACATTTGATCTATTTTACGCTAGTTCAAAACCTCTTAAAAAAATCTCACTAGATGCAGAAGTACATTAAAAGTAACATTGCTGTAATCTGTACTTGTCACCAACAATTAACAGAGTCACACAGAGATGCGGTAGCTCCTTTCCACATCACACTCCTCAATTAAGGATGAGTCAAGAGATTCCTGAATTTTTAGATGGATCACCTGCACTGAAATGAAACTTCATCTAGGTCTTGGGTACTCTTGCTTTTTAGCAACATATTAATGAGAACAGACTAAGCTCCTGGGAATGCAAATTTTATTTCACTTGTTGCAAAAAGCTTCACATTTTAACACCTCCACCGAAAGGGCATTTGCTACCTTTGAGCTTCTTTTTGCTTTTCCAGTTCTACTGTCTTTCTTTCTTGCTCTTTCTGTTTCAGCCTCTCAGCTTCCAAACTCTTTTGCTTCTGTAGTTGCTGTTTGTTATGTATTTCTCTCAGCTCCTAGAGAAAAAAATGAAATATGTGTAAAAATATACGATGAGAATCATATGTAATGGCTGCATATATTTCGTAGTGAACTAATTTGCAAATGGTTGGCTATCTCTTCTCAAACCTACCGCATTGCAAAATGCTTTGTCAGACTTCAAATGTAGATTTCAATGTTCTAACAACCACTTACTGTTTTCCTATTCAGATATCTATAACCTGAGATGTTAAAGGTTAAAAAACAAGAAAGCCTTTGTGAACCGGGACTCTAAAAAGATGTGAAAAGTTTGACAAAGCCTCATCTGAAAAGTCGCTTATGTTTTATTTTGTTTGACAGTTCATTGATTAATAAATTCCATACAAAAATATGCCCTTTGAGCTGTTCATAATAGCAACTGTTTCAGTTAATTTGTTTTATTTTGAAATTAATGATGTACTAAAGAATCTTCAGGACTGTCTTGTACAATCAGAAGATTGTATTCTGTAAATAGTGTCTATGGGATGAATTGTGGTACAGAGCATTCATCTGAATACATCTGAAGTTTTCCTCTAATTAACTTGAATGACATTGTCTGAAACATTTAGAACATAAGTAATAATAAAAGAATCATCTTTTCCACATGATTTGTATTGTGCATGAAGGTCTATTAATACAAATTCAAATTTTATCCTAACTCTTTGTGTAACCTAGGAACTTGTGTCCAAACTCCTCAGTATTAGAAGGATAAGAGGGATCATTTTACTAATGACAAATGAAAATTTTCACTGAAAACCATTAATTTTAAACAGTTGACATTTTTTAATGAACATACAGTACAGATTAAAATATGCATAAAATGTTTGTAGCAGTATAGTTTGTTTAGTTCTTGTATCCTTAAAAGTTCTATCTTAATTAACCCAGGAACAGAAACAGTTAATCCTGAAAGCATTTGGACATTTTTTCAGAAATTCACATTCTACATATTAGTCAGACTTCATATCACTGTTCTCATGCTATAAATCACATATAAGTTTTTTTAAAAAGGTAACTAAATATTTACATGGTCACAATGAGAAAAGCTTCCAGAACTTAATTTCCCAACATTATTAGTAAGTTATTAGCTACGTTTCCATAAATGGTGAAAGTTAGTATTTGTTTATTTTCAGAATATGCTTGTGCTGTATCTAAAAATTTTTAGTTATTCAAAATAATGCATGCATTACTGCTGAAGTGCACACTGTGCAACATCAAATTTTAAGATGTCAAATTAACTATCTTACAAAGAGGAGTAACAATCTTTACAAAGTATTAAAGACATTTCTGATATATAGATGAAAGTTTAACCTCATGTCCTATATCTCAGTTTCATACATAATCCTTACTTTTAAACCAAATGAAAACTGAATTCAACATCATTGAAGAGCTAATGAGTTGTTACAGAAGTTTCAATCAAAATTCCGCCAAAGCCATGAAACTCACTGAAATGCAGAGATAATCTGAGCAGTACCATAGTTTATTAACACAATCATTTTCCCATATTTGCATTAAAGTCTAGTAGATAATTAAAATCCAGAATAGATATTGTAGAATGTAAAATAAACTATTCTTGCAAGAATAGTTACTGAGGCATAAATAAACTATTCTTGCAATCAAGTTACTGAGGCAAGGTATTGCCTTTGTGAAAATTTTTAAACCATGCATGCTCATGTTTATAAACATTCATGCATAATCTAATTTTGGACTAAGCAAAATAGCTACTTAAATGAAAATATATTAGCAATGTTGAACATAATGGTGTTTTAGTACTTGGTCCATAAACAACGAGACACTAAAGGGATCAGGAGACTGCCGTGAACTGGTCAACTGCACCTGGTGCTAAAGGTGGCCTCTGAATGGACTATAAATTTCTGAAGTGCTATATAAAGCAAAAAGTCATTGGTATTAATTAATCTCCTTTAATGTAGCCACACTCATAGTATACTGAAGTACACAGGATTTGATCCTTGTTTCAAATTAACTTCTTCGAGAGAATCATAGCTTTCATCCTCCCTATACAATCACCTGAACCCTAACTTGTACCAGAAAACATGTACAAACTCAAAGAACAAATATACAATCATTAGAACATCAGCAGTAGAGAGGTTTACAAGCATTCATCTGAAAGGACATAAATTAGAAAATGTCACAGCTGAAAGCAGTTTTCCACCAGGACAACAGTATTATGAATTTCTGTACACTGCAGGCATACATTAGTCTAATTTTCTACAAAACACTTCAAGCTCAAAATACTGTTTCCATTTCCATGAAGTACCTGAATATCATTACTCGTGTTCATGATTTCTAACAAGTTGTTTCCTTTTTTGGGAGGGAGAAAGACTGCTATCCAAAGCATAGGTTTTCTGACTCCTATGTTTAGCACAGCTTTAGCACAGGCTTCCTTTCAGAAACCGTTTGTTCTACTTGCTCTAGTTTTCCTTTACATTCATGTCCCTTCCCGTCACTTAACTTCGTGTGCCAAGAAGCTCAAGATTCTGAGTTCTAGCTGATGAGAACTACTCCTGCTATTGAACTGTCTGACACAGTCACATTTCTAATGAGGCTGGTGGTTACTTGAAAAATTTTTCGCTATTTAGACAATATTGCTTTCCAAGTTTGGTTTGTCTTTCCCTCTCATGTTTCAGCACTTAAATAAAAACAACAACTAGGTTAAGAATGAGGAACTAAAAATTCCTGAAGAGCATAAAGGTTATCATAGTTAAACCAATCCCAGTAAACCTCAAAAGCTTTGGAACAACCAAGATGCAAGTATCTGAGGTTGTACACTAGAAAGCATTACTCAGTTTCATCTGTATATGCAGGATCAGGAGGAATCTACCTTAAATTCAAAAGACCAGCATTTTCCCCCCTTCAGAAAAACTTCCTGTGCTTGCTAATACTGAAAATTAAGTTACAAACTGCAAGACATCTGTGCAACAAACGTTATTCCACTAGATGTCAAATTACAAAGCTAGTTCAAACTTTACAGTTTAATTACAGTTTAGACACATCAGTTTATCTCATCATTAAACATACAATAAATGCCATTTGTGCTGTCAAAAAGAAAACTGGGGAAGCTGTAGCTATAAACTATGCCTCCATGTTCGCCAGAAGCAAGCACTTTCTTCTTCTGAGTAGATCTAGTAGGACCACAGCAGTCAAGTGCTGCTGCCACCTAAAACAATTAATTGGTCTGTTTGCCCGTTTAGTCAGTTTATTTTGTCATTTTTACTATATGCTCAGCTAAGTTAGAATCTCACAAGATTTTTTTTTTTCCTATGGACATTTAAACACGCTATTTTTTAAGTCCATGTGCGAGGTTTGGTATTTTTTTATGAGATTTATCTGTGACATATCTATAACAGTTAAAAAGTTTAACCTAGCATATCCTCCCTGCAATAACTTTTGGATTTTGCATTAGCTATGAGGAAATAATAATTTGATCAGCATCTCATGCAACAGGTAGGTGCTCTGTTGCTTTTACCAGAGGGAGAAAGGGTGAGAAAGAATCAGCATCTCCCACAGTGCTATAAGAACAAAATTATAGTAATACTTCAGTAGTCAACCAAACATTTGTCAATTGAATATTCTGCACAACCCTACACTCTTCTTTTTCAGACATAACTTTAAAACTGTATATTTACAGATCTTATATTGTAACTCCAAAGACATAATAATGCTTTGCTTGTTTCTAACATCTAACACAAAGAATGTCTTACCTTAAAAGCAGAGAAAAATTGTTACCTTTACAACTAATTCACAAACAGACTACTAAGAATAATTTTGAGATGTTACAATAACCACATTCAGGTAGCCACATAATATTCAATATGATTTAAAATACCAGTCTCATACAGCAGAGTAATATTCACTATATACAGACAAGTCACATTGCTATGAAAACCTTAACATTAGAATTGATTAAGCCCAAATTTTGTCTTTTGACAGTAAGACTGTAAAACTTGTTATAATTCAGGGATTACAATACAAGATTTCCATCAAATGTACTCCCTTTGAGACAAACCAGAGCATTTCAAACCAGAGGAAAGAATCCTACAGTTCCGTGCTCACTGAGGCTTTCTCACAGAAATACCTTCCTATCCTATTCCCCAGCTCCTCAAATGCCTGCTTTCTCCTTGACAGAGACAGTTCCTCCTTCCAAGTTGAATTATAGCTATGGAGGATTTGATTAAAGGAATGCATTGCCATCTATGTCATACCTAGAATCACAAATGACAGTGCTATGTAGGAATATTTAACGTGTTTTCTTTTGAAAAATTCTAAACGTTGTGAGCAAAATAGGCAATAACTTAAAGTCTTAATTTTTCGCACAAGTAAACACCAAAAATAACTAACTAGTACCTTGCCCAGGTTGCAATTCAAGGTACATTCCTCATCTAAACACTAAGGATCACAAAGAATCAAATCATAAACTCTTCCCTTGACTTATGTTTTAATGCTAGCACCTCTTCTCAAATACTAACTTAGTTAAACACTGCGCACTCATCTGTTTATGGTAAAGTGAAGCACATAACTGGAGGAGGTTCATCACTCAGAATGAGATTGTTGTGTACTGCCTGAGTATGGCATGGAGACCTTTAGAAAGGAGTCTAAGTAGTTGACGCAGCCCAGAAGAACTGCCAGGCACTGCAGCATTGCATCTTCCATTGCCACTGACTGGAAGAAAGAAATGCTCAAATGTAAACAGGCATTCATATGCAAGACTTGTCCAGTGCACACTGACTAGACAGGGACTGACAACAACTGAAACATGACACAAAATGTAAAACATTTTTAAGAAACCAATTCTACTTTTTCATCCCTTTGTCCAGGCACTGAGAACAGGTTCTCAGCAAGACCAATGTATTTCAGAAATACTAGTTGGTTGTCTTCTCCTGTACAGTAACATAAAAAAAGATGTAGATACTTGATTTTTCTATGCCATAAGAAATAATTATTTCGTCTTTAGAGACAAGAACCATATTAATAATTATTATTTCCTTTTCTGAGAACGTGTAATGGCTGACCTTAGTAACATTTAAACATAAATGTCATACTGAATGTAGAGAAAATTTTTAATGGTAAATTATAGTAGAACTACACACATAGAAACCCAATATAAAGCCTTCTACCCTGCAGAATTACCTTATAAAGTAGAAAACACACAAGTGCCTAGTTATATTTTACTAATATCTGTATCAATTTTTAAATGGATGCTAAAATTTTTTAGGTAACAATGATTCAGGACACAAAAAAGCAGTCCAGTCTCCAACCTTGTTACAAACTCAGTCTATAGCCTCAAATCTGATTTCAAAAGATACATGATTAGATGCAGGTTGAGGTACCTATTCCTCAGCCAAACAGGTAGTAACAGTTTCCTGAAACTAGGTTGTTTGGTCTAAGGCTATCCAATAGAGATAGAAATATCTTCACAATACTAATTACATTTTAAACTCCAGATAGTTTTTGCAAAGGAATGAAATTCTATGAACATTTCTAACTTGGAAAAGTAACTGAACTACTTGAGCTCCAAAGGAGTAATGAGAAGAAAGTTAAATCAATAGTTTTGGAGGGATAACAATAGATCCAGGGGAAAAAATGTTTTATCTTCCTAGTCATTCATATATAATATAGTCATATACACTGAAACAAAGCAAAGATGAGGTAACAACACTTGTTTTAAGTAGTCACTTACTGCAGAACATAAAAGCTGTAATAAGGAAATAAATGCAGTGCAATCCACTGTACTCTATTATGGTGTTAACCTGTGACCTGTTGACCAATAGCCTAAAATATATTGGAATATTAGGTAAATTTTATGGTTTTATCAATGAAAAGGCACACTAGATATTAGTCAAATTTTTCATTTTATCTTGTACTATAGTGGCATATTTTTGTATTCACTATCAATCAAGTGTAGACTATTTAAAGAGAATGAATCAGAGACAAGAGGTTTGCATCATTTAAAAATCATAGAATCATAGAATAGTCCGGGTTGGAAGGGACCTCAAAGATCATCGAGTTCCAACCCCCCTGCCATAGGCAGGGACACCTCCCACTAGACCAGGCTGCCCAGTGCCCTATCCAGCCTAGTCTTGAACACCTCCAGAGAGGGGGCATTCACAACCTCCCTGGGCAACCTGTTCCAGTGTTTCAAAACCAATCAGATATGTTTCAACAACAGTAACAAAAGGTTATAATCTAATGTTGCTACCAACATCACTGCCTCTCATAACTTAATCATACCTAGTTTGGTGTATTCTTTGTACTCAGTTCACATATTTACCATTTCGGTACCATTTTCTATTAAATTAAGCATTTTGACTACGTAAAGACATATATTACTCCCCCTCCCTCAAGGAAGTAAGTGCAAAATTCTGGAAGACAGTATATACCTAAAGAGCATTCAAACCTGCTATATCTCTTTCCTGTGAGCAAACAGTTCCATATTATACTGCTTCTTGTCCAGAAGCTAGTTTTATGACAGAAGGCAAAGCAAGCACAACTGCCACTCTATCACTTGTCAGAGAATAAAAGACAGCGTCAATTATAGTGCTGCTATCCAGTCTCCCCATCAAACATTCATCTCAGTTAGAATGCTGAAGCACAAAGTAAGAACATTTCTTTATTTTCCATCTTTACATATTTTACCTTACTTTAAAAGATAAGAAGACTTTACTATTTAGAGTTCAGATGTGGTGGAATTTTTAATATATTATTTTTAAAAGCTTACATTTAAATATGACTTATAATAGTTGATTGATAATTATACAAACGGCAATTTACTGTAGCACCAAATGAGCCTGCTGAATTTATGCACCCAGTTACTAACAAAAAAACTGCTCTGTTAATAGGTGAGTCTATTAATTTGGGAATTATTTATAAGCCATCATCTATATTTTAAACATAAGAGTCAAGTTTCCAGTGGCATTACCTAAGATTCATCACAGATTTTTATTTTGTAGGTGAAAGTGTCTGAGAATTATGCAAACTCACAGGTTACTTTGTTTTGAGCAAAATTACCTAAGAAATAGGTGTGTTCTGCCTTGGTTTAAGAACATAAATTCCACTTCACAGAAATTCTAATAAAACCTGAAGTCTTAGGAAAGCTTTGAACAGCTTTGTACATAAAGTCTCACATGTGAGGTATTCTGAAGGCTCTCTCCACAAAAACAGGCCATTCAATCACTGCTGCACACACAGCATCTTCTAAGTGATTTCTCTGGTACAGTATTACCATTCCATGCTGATTGTACAGCAATGTATAGGTAATGCAATCCAGTAATAAAATCATTCTGGCCCTCCAAAATACATCTTGCACATCTACTGAGACTACAAAAGGAAGAAGATACAACTCTCTCTGAATTAAGCTCCCACTTCCCAGTTTCAACCGTAGAACTGCCTCTCTTCCTTTTATGAACACCTTCTATAGACTATGAAATAAACAACACAGCATCATCAAGTCAGAGTAAGCTTACTGAAGTCTCTCCAAAGAGCTGCATACATTTTTAAATAATTTTAAGCATTTGAAGTGCTAACCTAAATATTAAGATTTGAACAGAAAAATCAATTTTCCCATTAAATGGCAAAATAGTTTACAATTAGTCAAGGTGTTCTTGGATAGATGGCATTCTGATAAATCAATGTTTGTGTCACCTATGCATTTTTAATTAACATTAGCTTGTAAAGTTGAGCCTTTCACTATTTAAAATACTGAATTCTGCTTGCTTTGTTGATTTAATTTCAACAAATAATCTTCAGATTATTCACTCCTCTACTTATAAACTGTCTAGGTTAGTTTATTTAGTTAGTTAGGTCAAACAGAATGCTGACACTAATTTTAAAATCAATACCCTTTTGTCATCAGCAAAACTCAAAAAGACTTAATTTGTTAAAAAAAAAAAATCACCCTCAGAAAACAACAGAGATGTGTCCAAAAAGCACATATAAAAAAATGTGAGGCAAACCATTCTGTTTTCTTTTAAGATGAGCTATACACATTTTGTCTTCTATCTCTGTAAATTGTCAGAGATTTTCCCTCCTATTTTATCTCTCCCTAAGATCAGAAAAGTCATCTTTAAATTGGAAATTAAACTGGTAATAATATGGTATGTCGCTTTTAAATTTTCCTTTAATTTTTGATAACTTAAATAACATAACAAACTACTTGTTGCTTAATGTCAAACACATCTTCCATCCCAAAAAATGTTATTTAATCATAGCTGATCTAACTTCAAAACAAGTACAGAAACATTAATGCACCATAGTGCTTTTCCTTCAAAATAATTGTAGAACAATTTATGAGACCTTGCAGGAAGTGAGTATTTTCTGGGCAGCTTTGGGGAGAAACCACCAGTTATTACAGCAGATAAATTAATTTAGCACAAGAATATTTTAAAAAAGGTGAAAAAATTAACGCCATTTAAAGTTTCTGACCAAAGACTGATATATAATTTCCCACTGAAGAACCACTTCCTCTATTGACCTCTGCAATTTCCGTCATTTTTTTGTGCAGAAATAAACACAAATCACACAGTTTTAACAAAAGACTGATCAATAAAGCAGTAAAGCATGAAACCACAAACAACAGACAACTACATTCAGGAACAAGTATAAGCTTAAGAAAAGCAGATAAGAATTCTGCATGTTAGTAGAAGATCAAGTATCTCAAAGATTTCAATTTGTAGTACTGATTCCAGCATATTTGCTGGCCTAATGAAACCTTGTACCACCTTGATGCAGGATAGAAACTAACAATTTCATTTTTGCAATCATAGATCTGGAACCAGAACTCAAATCCATTGAGTTGGGATGCAAAGTAGTATTTTATTTAAAAAACAAAACCAAACCAACCACAAAACCTAACACCCCAAAACCACAAATTTTAAAATGTTCCCAATAGGAATCAATTCTTCTGGTTCAATATTCTTTCCCATGAACAAGTAGAGAAGATCATAAGCTGAACATTTAGAAGTAAAGGATCCAGAATTACCTTCAGCTGATTATTGAAAATATCAATTTCCTGAAGTTTAGATCTAGTTTCTTTTTCTACTTCATCTAGCTGGTCTCGAAGCTGTTGACGTGATAGTTCCTTTGCTTCTAAGGCTCTTTTGATAGTAAGAAGAGAATCTCCTGTTTTTAAACATATTGTCAAATAAGTATTTTGTTGCATGGAGAATTTCAAGTTATGGAAAGTAACATTTTTCAACATCTCTCAACACACACTAAAAAAAAAATTACAGAGCATACTGCGCAATGCAGCATCATATACAAACTTAGACAAATACAAAAATACTTACTGTGCAAACTATTCTGTTGAACTTGCTTTAGCTGATCATTAAGCAATTGCTTTTCTGGAATCAACCTTCCAAGCATCTGCTGAGATTCCTGCACAGAGGACAAAGAGAAGGGATAGAACAAGAGAAACAGACAAAAAGGTGAGGGATGGCTTTAGTTGCAAGTCCTCTCTCATTTTCATTTCTTATAAAATGATTCTTCATTTTTCTCTCACTAAATTATGTATTATTGCTATTAACCAAGCATTCTCTCTGGTACTACTACTCAGATGCATTTCTCAACCAATAAAGTGAGTATATAGTATTTAAGCACATTACTTGAGAAGTGATTCATATTGAATAGGTAACTTGGCTTGGAATTACTTGAAATTCCGGAGCAAAGACAAAGACAGATTATAGCAGAAAGATATAACAACCACGTACTATTGATTTAATTTTCATATTAATAAATTTATATTAACTTTGATCAGGAATAGAAATATAAATATTAACAGTTTATTTAAAGAAGAGAAAATACAGGCTTTGACTTTAAAGGAACATACTATGGCCTAAAGCTATGCAACACAAGTTCTGTTAGCTGACAACACTTTAGTCCCAGACCTCTTAATTTAGCACACTCAGAAGATTTGTGATCTCTCTCAATTTCAACACACAGTTGGTTGCTAAATTACAGGAGATCATGCAGATGAGAAATTCCTTGTTTGGTGGACCAGATCTATCAATCTCATATATAATCCTTGCACTTTCTGGAGGATGAAGCACTAAATCTTGCAGAAGCTTTGACCTCCAACTTCAATTTGTCAAAACATATTACAGAAGTATGAGAGGGAATAGTTTACTTTATAAAAGCTGTGTGTCAACAATCCATCTTTCAGACAAAGCAAGTAATTTACTTCAGCAGTTGTCTCGAATTGCAGTCTTTTGAGGAATCAACCATCTGACAATTTCAATTTGTCATTTAAGACTGCAAATTGCATAACACAATCCTAAGAATAAATGTCAACTAATCACTTAATACCACAATGAGTCCCATTAAAAGTTTTCAGTTTTTGTTAAAAGAACACAAGTTTGACTATACTGACTTTACTTTAAGTCTGTCCTGCTTTATGCATGACAACCATTTAACTGGGCATCTGCACTGTACAGATCGGGTTTTATGATTATGCAATGATGCAGACTACTGTAATCAGTTTATGTTCCAGAAAACATACTTAGATAGCAAAGCAGAGTCAAGGATAAATTCACAAAGTATAAAAATTAAGATAATTCTGTGCATCTGAATATCATGAAGGCCAGATATTCCTATCATGGGAATATTATTCCCTATCTGAACCAAGTGATAGACAGAAAACATGTAACAAAGCATTTTTCAAATAATCTGCCCAAGTGACTATCTTCTTTCCAATAATTACCATTATCAAGCTCTTAAAGTACATGCAAAACTGTCTTTTGTGTCCACTACACCCTCTCACCTGCATCCCCCATACCATAGTTTGTGATGACAAATGTAAACAGTATTAACGTAATATATCACACTGTGGAAATTAAGTTTTCAAGTAGTGTAATTCAAGAATGGGGGCATCTAGTATTGATGGTCAATCTTCAAGAGAAAAAGGAAAGGAAACTAATCTTCAAGACACAAGGATATTGAAATTGCGTAATTCCAATTCAAGAACCATTTGGATAAGACAAATAGGAGAATGGATACCAAAATTAAAAAGGATTTACAGAAAAATTAGCACTCTTCAAGTACAGAATTAACAAAATACATGGGTGGAATGTAATCCTAACTCTATTTGTTAATTTTAAAGCATCCATGTTTTTCCACATCCTTCAGTTGTGCTGAAGAACAGATGAAAGAAATTAATGGCATCATCAACACTGAAATTTCATACAATGAGTAATTTCCAAGAACTGACTATGTCCCATACAGCAATAGAAGGCAAACAAAGCAATGAAAAAAAACAGTTCCTGTCAATCTAATGAGTGAAAGTTCTCTTCTAATCTTACAGCCTGAGCATATGAGAAACTGAGATACTACTTAAGTCTCTGCCACATACTCTGCTTCTAGTGCATCAGAGGAAAGCCAAATTACTTGGGAGCCGAAGTGTTCATCAAGGAGAAAAAGAATCCCTGAAGGTAATTAGCAGAAGCCCTACAGACAGCATAAATGTAGTTTAAAAACAGAGACAGTTAGGCTGTTTGGAAAGCAGGATCCTTCTAAACATCCCTGGAAATACCACTCTATCAGATACCACAGATTCATATAGCTAGCACAAATTGCCATCACCCAGGATTAGTTGCTAAGCAATTTACTCCACATGTTTAATTAATTTTCACCCTGAAACTAATTAATAAGTTGAAGGATAATTTCTGCTTTGAATTAACTCATCTTTCTTAGCAAGCATCAGATGTATTAAACTGAAATATTTCCAGGTGAAGTTATATCATCCTACAAAGCTAACAAACAATATTGACTTTTTAATCAGTTGGAAAGTTCAGAGAAACAAAACATTTTTTAAAAATTGTCCCTCCTTTACAAAAGGAAAGTGAAAATTACAGCATGTTTGAGAAACTCATCTTTTTTCAGGAAAAAGCTATCCACTCTTTTAGGTTTTCTCCAGATAAGATTTGATCTTTTCTACTAAGTAGTGATACTTCTTTCTGGGATCACAATCAAGCTAAAGTGACACTAACAAATATCAGCGGTTGAGAACAATGGACACCTAAGAGTAGACAACACACCTCAAAGCCACGCTACTGCTGTCAACCTAAAAAAACTGAACCAGAATACCACTTCAAAACCAAAAATCCCAAAACCAACTTCCACAAAAGGCAAGAATGATTTTCATTACAGACATGCTTTTACAGCCATTGTGAATGATACCATTTAGAAAGAGAATAGGCATTAACTAAGCTGCACAAATACCATCTAGTACCAATTGCAAAAATATCAGTGATTCTAAAACAAGGTAGATAACTGTGCAAAATTCATTGTACTTTGCCAAATGCCTCAATAAAGCTTCAGTGTTGCAGTTGAGGTGGTCAAAATGCAAGCCTAAGAACGAAATCAAAGAACATTTTCTCACCTGAAGCTGCTGTTGCAAATGGGTGATTTCTGCAATTCTCAGCTCTCTAGATTTATTTGTACTTTCAATTTCTTGTCTTTGGGTAGACAGCCGACATCTGATATCCTGAAGCTTTCCCTCCAACTGATTTTTTTTATCATTCTTCATGGAAAAAAAAAAGAAAGAAAAACATCTACCTTTTTTTTTTTACCAGAATGGTTTTCTACACAAATCATGATCTAAACAGTACTCTTACTCCATACTTAAACATTGAAATCATAGAAAATAAACTTGGCCACCATATCACAGTAACTTAAGAGTTTGTGTGTTTTATCTGCCATACAATCACTTACCAGAGCTTCTAGCTCAAACTCTAAAGTCTTCTTCTTTGCCTTTAGAACAACTATGTCTTCTTGTTCCTTATTTCTTTGATTTAGTAGCTCTTGCCGACGATTACGCTCCCACTCCAGCTGCCGTTGCCTCTCAAGTTCCCGTTTTGCAGCCTGTAGAATTAAAAAAACCCCCTGTTTTGATAATCTACTTTAATTGCTGATATTCATATACCAATATGCAATTGAGATCTTAAAATAACTGCTAACCAGTGGACTAAATATGCACCACTGTTTAAGCACACAAACTGCCCAACTGTTTAAATGCTCACAAGCACTGGTAAACTGGGCCTTCACTGTACAGCAGGTAAGTAACTAAAGAGAGCATCACTCCACACTAGTAAGTTTCCCAAGAAATTATTTTCTTATTTAACAAGTTTTTTCACATTAAGACTTCAGTAAGTCTCTACGATAACCTCAATTTTTTTCCAACATCCAGAATCAGAAATTCTGCAGCTTTATAAAGACTAGTCACATGCTACCACACTGAACATATCGTTTGGTAAAGCAAGAAAATAATAGCTTTTAAGTTAATAATATGTCTTTTATTTAACAAATTAAACATAAATGCCAACAATGCCCATAAGTTTTGCTTTGTTCATTCAAGCATCTCTTTAGATCAATGAAAACAGTAATAAATATATTTTAAGAACTTAGAGGCTAGGAGCATGTTTTCCTGGATCTATGTGTCTCATACATTCACTTCACACGGAAAATAAAGAGATAGCCTACTCTTTCCTTGCCTTCAAAACCCCAGAAACTTAAATTCATTCTTTAAATATTTGCTTACTAAAAATGATGGCAAAATATTCAGTGTACACATTACATCTTACTCCAATCAAACACAGCAGGCAGTGACATAACCACCTTTCTTCTATCCAGTTCATTACCTCTCTTCTTTCTATTTCTTTCCTCCTTTCCTCTTCTCTCTGCCGTTCCAATTCCCGTTGTTTTTCCAACTGCTTTTCCAGCTCCAGTTGTCTTTTTCTTTCTTGCTCCTGCCGCTCACGTTCTTTCCTTTCCTGCTCTGCCCGTTCCAGCTGTGCTAGACGCTCTTGTTCTTTGCGTTGCTGTTCCAGGAGAGCTTGCCTTCGCTTTTCGAGTTCTAGATTGCCACGTTCAAAGTTCTCCCGTTTTTTATCTTCAAATGTAACTTTAACGTGTGGAAATACAGGGCAAACAAGAATTAAATTCTGCTAATGACTTTAAAAAAAAACCAACATAAAATTCAACATATGCTGAGTCAAGTTTCCAACAACACTAGATGCTGCTCTCAACTACTGATAATATAGCTCTACGGGTAATTCCAGGTTTTATCGTTAGCATTTATATTGTCAACTCACTTAAACACACATTCTTAGGAAACCAAGGTGTGAACTTCAGTTCCCTTAATACAGTCTTCTACATTTCTCCACAAAACACAGCAAAGAGTATAATTTATACTAATATTTCATCAGCCAAACAAACCTCTTTGAAGACATAGGATCGGCAGTTCATCTACACATTTGATAATATTAGCAGAACCAACACTTCCATTACTACAAGAATTAAGCTGATAATGCCAGCAAAAACTCATTGTGCAAATTATCAGAACATATTTAAACTTCATATTCTCATAAGATTACTCATTACTCTGAGGAAAAAACATGGATTGCTCGAATCTTGAGCAGCTAGATTCCTTCAGAATCACATCCTATCCTAAAAGAATGACTTCAGTTCCAGCATGGGTCCCATGACGCATTTCTGCAATATCAGCGATTTTCCTCCCCTGTTCTACATTCTTGGGCCAATCCCTCACAGTTCTTCCAAGTTATTGTTTCTCTTTTTTACTTCATATCTCACATGTCACATTCCCATATTTTATCTGTCTCTACTCACATGAAAAACATAAGCATCTCTGGCATGCAAATCAAGAGATAACACATATTTACTTCAATGATTGCATATGCTATTAGACATATTGACCCAACATCTGCTGAAACAGTTCGATTCTTATCTTCTTCCAAGTTTGGACTCATCTCCTACAGCCAGACATCAATTTTCATAAAACTTAAAAAATTTCACCTCCTTTGATATCTATCAAGTCTTTTTTATATATTATCCACTAGTTCAAAGAATATTAAGGTACAGACTGATAGATACAGAATATGATTCTAATTCTCACTGACTCAGGAATCTAAGAGTTAAAATCTCAGGAAAAAGAGTTAAAAAAAAAGATTACATCAAGGAAGTTAGTTAAAAGGAACAGAAAGAAGCACAAAACACTTCCAAGTAGCATGGACATTAAGATATCACATTCAAGACTCAGTAAATACATACGACTAAGAAGAAACACCTAGCTTTTCAATGGTTTACCAACAGGCTAGTATGATTACCCAGCAAAATCAAGGTACCTACCAGAGATTTTAATCCAAAGAATATTCAAAGTATGAAAATAGTAGAGAACTGCTTCTAGCAATAATGGTTCACATTACTATGCTTAAAGGAAAGCTTCTAAAAGATTGTAAAAGCCAGCAATAAAAACTCTTCCAAATGTCTCAAATGAAAAACAGAAAAAATCCCTAGCCAGACTGAGCAAAACATATGAAGTAGTAAGACAACAACCACTATTGCAAGTGACCTTTGCAATCAAAAACATATTCATCAAATAGAGTAAAAGGCTTAAACACTCTATTTCGTCTTTAACTGAAAGCAGAAACATTTTTAAAACAAAATTAAGAGTAACAAGTTGCCCAGCCCATCCAGTGTTAATCCATAGTTCAAATAAAAATTTAATGAACTACTAGCTGTGGCGTGCAATCCATCCTTTAATCAACGTCAGTGCTGTAAGACTAGAAGATGATATGTGCAACACCAGTCTTTGAAAATAGACAGTACAAATTATCCTGAAAGCTACAGACAAGTCAGTCTACTCCCACACTGAGCAGTAGCAGATGTTACAATAGACAGAGAATTAGGTATTTTATGTGTATTACACATGATCAAACATGACACCACAGATGTACCGAAGCAGGAAAGAGCTACCTCTCAAGTCTAATTGACATAAATCTTTTAATAAACAAGCTGAAAAAGAAGATCAGGTCAACAGAAAAATATTTTTGCAATTCTGAAATCCGAATAATAAGCAAGGCCAAGGCACTAATTGAATTTCCTGACACTTCAAACAGCATACCAAAATCCTCTGAGGCCAAAGACACGAGACTTAAGCCTTAAACAGTCAATACAGGAAAGTCATATCACATCTGTGATCAAATGTTTCTTTGTGAGACCTCAGTAAGGTCTGCTTCATCAGTGCCTGCTATCTCCCTTCATCCTTCTGCAGCCAGGATTACCCAGCAGGCTGCCAACATCAGTTAGTTACAAAATACGAAGCAAAGACAAGTTTTATCTGAATTGCTGACATGTAAATCTCCTGAACTAATCTGTTACAGAAAGAGACAGAAGGTCCTTGGGAACTAATGAACAGTTAGTTATAAGACTAGAATTAAGGGGTGAAACAAATTACTAGCTTTCACAATGACTAAAAGACTTTCACTAGTCCTCTTCAAAGGTCTCTATGAGTGATTTTGCTATTTAGTGTGCAACAATGATCTGGAAGAGATCAAAACTAACAAGACAGCTTCTACATATGATGCCAGGCATTCATAGTGTTGAAATAAAAATCTGACTGTGAAGAGCTTCAGACAAATCTCACAATACTGAGTGATCTGGCAATGAGGAAGCAGAGGAAATTCAATGCAAAGTGCTGCTTCTATGGGTAAGACAAGCAACCCGCATGTTGCTCACATCTCCATTGTCACAAGCCTGGTCTAACTAATTCCTGCCTCAGTTATGCCTCTGACATGTCACAGACGGATATGGAAAGCAAATATTTTCTATTAAGCCTTTATAACTCCACAGCATGTAACCTGCTTTTATCAACTTGCCAATAACAGAACACAATACATCTCTATTTTTGCTTGCTCACCTGGTAATTTCTTTTCAAGTTGCTGCTGCTCTTCTTCTAATGTTGGTTCTTCTGGTACCCTTTGGTCTACAGATGCTGAACTCACAGCAGATATGCCACTACCAGAGCGTACTCTTCTGCCAATAAAACGAGAATTTCAAGACACTTAAAAGAACCTACACTTCCCAAATTTATTTATAATTTAATGATAAAACAATAAATTGAATGCAATGATGTAATGTTTAATGATACTTATTGTTCCCTCAGTGCTGCCCAGAGGATTTTATGCAGACATTGCCATTAAGATAGCAGCACCCTTGAGTCCCGAAAATAGACCTGAGAAACCGAGTTCAAAGTTCACAGCTCCGTACAAATTACAGATATGTTCAATCCAGTCTCCAAAAACTTACATTAAGTCTGAAGCTGAGGAAATGCCAACTTCAACTACACCCAAAGTTACAAGGACAGAAGAAAAGTTCACCATAGACAGACTAAAACCACAAAGCTTTAACAGTTTGCATTTCTTTCCATTGCTGTTACTGTCTTCCCACCCATTTCTTCACAAATAAAGTGAAATCAGGAAACAAAAGTAGTGACCTAGCACTGCTATTCGAAGATACAACTGTATCAAAAGATGTCTGAATTTGCTACAGTGTAAATTCATAGCATGTTTTGAATTCCACTACATCCCATTAGCTCTACAGAAGCATTAGCTTGAACTATAATGCCATTTAAATCTATATGGCCACACTGAATAAGTTTTGGTAGGCATGCTATTAGAAAACATTGAACAAAACTGTATTCTTACAAGAAATTCTTGATACTTGCCGTATCCAGTACTTGTAATAAAAAAAGCTAGATAAGCATTTCTCAATGAGAAGTCACTCTGTGACAGAGATGCAGTACCACAAGGAATAGGGAGACTTTTCAACCTCTTGCACTTTAAAGTGACAGGACAGCTTTCCCAAACAAATGAATTATCATCAGTTACCTAAATGAAGGTGGAATATACTCTGGAGGCAGCACAGGTGGCAGCGGCTGACCAGACATAGCTACATCAATTAAGTGCATAGCCAGAATAAACTCTTCAGCTGTAAGTTTTCCATCTTGATCAATATCAGAAAGATTCCTTTTAAAAGGAAGGTACAAAGTAAATTTTTACATATTTAAAATCATTGTTAAAAAGCATAGTCCTGATGTATTTACTTCCAAATTAATTCACTGAACTTCTTTGATTCTTAACAGCAAGCAAAAATCAAAACTTAAGTACTTCATTATTTCCCACATTTCAGCCTTGAAACTACCCTTATAGCCATGGCTTCTAATTCACCTGCTCGTTGAGTGCTACCTGTGCTATATGCTATATAAGCAACGTTAATCAATGGAGTTTTCTTGAACATCTTGTGAACATCCAATTACACAGAATCATTTAGAAAAGAACTGACTCAGATATTCGTTAGAACTTTTTGGTTGGACTTTCTTCTTCCCTGGAGGCTCCTATCTCACATTCCAGAGCACACATTTGCATTAAAATCAAAGCCACTAACATTCTAGTCCTGACAAACACCAAAACATTTTAGCATTATGAGCATATTAAAAACTATGGAGTTAACACCTCTGGATGGCCTAAAACCAGTGCTTCAACAGACGCACAAATACTTTCACTCATGTTAAGTTGATATTGGTCAAAATTTAACAACCTAAACATCAACTTAGTTTCTCTATAAGGCTGCACTCTAGTCATGCAGGAGAATCTCCCATGATACTATGAAAATCAAAAGGTAAGCAACTGATAGATTATTTAGATGTCTCAAGGTACAGCACTTCGTCGGTGGGCTTTAAATTCTTAAGATAATCACAGTTGCATTTGATCCATGCTAGTGTTACTGAACTGCTGGGGCTGGGCACAAGAATAAGCCATAAGAATGAACACCTAGCATGTCAAGATATAATTGATCAACTGTCTTAACACTTAGATCAGCATCTTTGTTGCTGAAATACCAAACCAACTGCTAGAGAAAAGCTGACATGCTGCACAATAGTACTAGACTTGGTGTGTCTATGAGTCAGTGAGTCAAATTCCAATACAGATTAACAAATATTGCCCCAGAGAACAGCAACGGCAGTTACAGTGCCAGAGAGTATGAGGAAAGGGAGCAACACTTGAGACAACAAAAGCTGTAAATTGCTTTCCTTATCTTGATAGGCTTGGCAATTTTGAATACCAATAATTAAGAGAGTTGTGTTTAGAACTCCTGGAGTAACCTGATGTCACTCCCGTGGCCACATAACCTACTTAAATGATGTCTACAAGCAGAGTATTTTTTGATTAATTATCTGCTGGATGATTGGGTTGATTTTTTTTTTTTCTTACAATTGCTCTGTTAAGAAACCGAGAAGAAAGAGAGCTTTTTAAGATATACAAAAACTAATAATAATAATAACGAATCAGTACTGAGCAAAGAAAGCAAATGCAATTGAACCAATGTATCAGAGCAACAATTCAGTTGACATCCTCACACTGGTGAGTTGACAGTGAAACGCAGAAGTTAATTAGCAATAAACTTCCATGTGACAATAAAAAAATAATAAACTTTAGCAAACAAGTAGTTGAAAGGGAAAAGAGAAGCTAAGACAAAAAAAAAATTCAAAACCATTATTTTAAATTCATGTAGCTCTAGCCCCTTGGAACTAAGCCGTTAGAAACTCACATTCTTCGGGGCAGATGAGCCCCAAAGAAAGTAGGGCTCTGGATTAAGCTTCCTTTTTTCCTACCTGTGCAAATGTATAAGTTTCACCTATACAGTATCACCTATGGCCACAGAAGAGATAGGAAGCTGAACATCCAGTAATCCCAAAAATGCCGTAGCTAAAACACAATTTACAAACATCTCTATGCATAGCTTAAAAGATGCTCTTTTACTTCAGTGGTGTATTATTAACATAATAGGAGTGCAGGCTTTGTTTTATAAAGTTATACATCAGAAAAGCAATGTATAGTGATTTATCAGAAGAGGGAGACAGAAAAGGAAGAAAACTCCCAGAGAATAGAGGTTTAAGTGCACTTTAAAGTTAGATGGGAATTGCTAGATTTATTTTTACCATATTGTTGCCAGTTGAGTCTGTGGTAAACTCGACTGCATCAGAATAGTTCTTGCTTGTGGACCTATGAAAAATGAAACAAAGATTAGCAAACAAATAAGCTTCTTGCATGACTAAGTAGCTACTGTACAAGCAGAGCTTAGTTCTGAATAGGTAACACTGATGAAACCATCTTATCAGCATGAAGTAGGCTCTAGTTCAGAAAGAAAATACACACTCCTTTCCTTCACTACAACACTCTCTCAGATTAAACTTAAAAAAAATAAAAACAAAACAACCAAAAAAACCAAGCCATGAAGCTCCCAGAACTAGTAAAACAAAGCCAGAATACCATAGTACAATTCTAGATAGGTACTCTCATCAGTGGGAGAACTGAATACTGTAAAGGGCTGCACAATTTTTCCCATAACCCATTGTACTGTTTTCAAGAGTAATTTCCCAGTACCAACTTAGTGCGTGGGAAACAAAAAAAAAATAAGGTGACAAAATTATCCCAGCTACAATAACTATTCGCTTCTCAACAATACTATTAACTAGTTGGGAGATTAAAACAGGAAAATATTTACAGTGGCAACACAGATGAGAATTGCTCACAATTTGAATAACATCATAAATGGCACTATAAATGACCTTTCACAGTTCAAAAAAGGAGACAACAAAAACCTCATCAGTACCTGTTAAGTGTCCACTCATTGTTTTATCGTGGCTATTGAACAGCTGTCTGTACTTCAGTCTTGATGACTGAGGTACAGCCCACTCTGCCACAGGAGGCACACTGGAATTAGAAAAGGGTTAAGAGGAGGAATGTAATTTTAAATTTAATCACATTAAGTTAACAAGTACAATGGCACAAAGTACTGCACAGAGATAGTTTTCTTTCACAAATATTCCCTTCTATTCCTGAAACCACAACAGATTTGATTTCTTGTCTGAAAACATTTATCAGTGTCTTAGAGAAGTAGTTTTCTGGTAAAGTTGAATCTCAGACCTAGGAGTTTTGCTTTTGTCTTTACCAGCAAAGAATCTAATAACCTAAACAGTTTAGAGATGCTAAAAGCTTTTACTCAAACATGTAACAGGAAATGCCTTACCACAGTCAGCAGACCTAATAATGCATTTTACCGTGTCTTTAACTGGTTGTCTTAGACAAATAATTCATAAGCTGATTAAAGAAAACAAATTTAAAATATGCTGGAAAAGTAGAAAAAAACCCAAAACACTATGGTTGAAAGCAGTCAATGTTTCTAGCAATGGAACACAACTGACAAATGTAATGTTCCGGTTTTAATTCATTCACATAATAGGCTGAGTGCTGTTATTTGTAACTATAATTTATCATGCTTGAAGGTTGACAAGTCTTTATACTGAAAAACAAGGAGCACAGTCTTTCTGTCTTTAGGCACATCCAAACTTTGTATTGTTTAATGAGAGTTGAAGAAATGAGAAGGAGACCCCCTAAAAAAAGCATCCAGATTAAATAATAATTTTTAACAGCGCACTAAATTTGAGTTAAGAGACTGAAATAAAGTCACCAAATCCATTTTCCTTTGTCCAGCAGTAAAAAAGCATGGTAAGATCTTTCAAATTTGAACTGAGCAGGATTATGAGAACTCTACTTATTGACCTCATGTCCCATTCTTGTGTGACAAAAGCCAAAACAGCTAACACTTCTATATCTATTTCCAAACTACTATTTCTAAATACTACTCTTTCATAGGTACAAAACAAAAACGAGCCATATCTTCTAATGAAAATAAGAACTGAAAGTTCTAAAAAAAAAGAGCTGACTATGAGTTTTATCCATGTGAATTTCGCCCTCACTGGTTTTGCACAATTTGGAGTTTCCACATTGTCTACATCTATCTTACACATATATAAGTACTTTACATATGTGAAGTAAGGTTATTGCACATTAAGTAATGAAACTTTCCTTCATGGATACACAGTGGTAGTTTTGGAAGAAAAAATGCTGAATTACAAAACAGTTGGCTTATGTATGTCAAACTCAATGCATGCCAAGAGTTCACTACAGATGATTTGCCAGATAGAGTAATAAAAGCATTACAGATGGTATTTTGAATTTCATCCTTCTCAAAATTCAAAGTAATTCACAGCTAGGGAAAAAAAAACCCAAATTCTCCAAAATGAAAGTTGTAGACACAGCATAGTTCACCATACAGCATTAGCAAGAAAGAACATCCCCTTCACTGCTGGTAGAGGTTTCAGAGTTACTGAAGTAAGAGCAAGTGAGCTTAGGAAGCTCCAACTCCAAGCTAAACAGATTTAGAGAACCATACAACTTCGCTTCAGAAAAGAAGTCATGTCATCTCAACTGAGGTACAGGCCTCTGTTAAAGTTACCAGCAGTAAAAATGACCAACAAGATTCAGATATAGTTAACTGCAAAACATTCCTCTTTTGGATATCTAGAAGTTCTGAGGAACCAGACACATGCATACACTCATTCCATACTAGCTTACCTGGCCGCATCAAATGATTGTGCCTTTTGCAGTTTTGAATTTAGCTGTGAAAAACTCTTTGGCAATGTGGCTGTCAAAAATGAAAACACATATATTTGTTAGTACTAGGATTTTAAACTGTAGAATTTCAATGACAATTTATTTCCTAACAGCAGATAAAAGCATTGTGGTTCCTGTGCTTGTATCCCTTTAAAAAAAGACTAAGATAAGTTAACAAGTGTCTAACAAAATAGGTAAAACCACACAGGTAATTCTCTCATGTTTTTACTTTTGTATTTTTATAGAAAATCTATTGATATCAAATTATATTGTGATCAATGTTAGTCCAGTATTTTAAACTAATCCCAACAAATAACAGCACTTCAATTGTTAGACAGGAGAAGATCAATTCCTAGGTAACAGCGTACTGGCAAGTTAGATAGATCACATTACTCTTACAACAGGGCTTATATTTTGCTAAACATGACTGACTATTACCGTAGGCACAGCCCTTAACCAAAGTTATTCTTTACATTTAGAATGGCTAACTGTGTCTACAGTTCTATGGATTCAAAGAAAATGGCAAAATAAATTGTTAATAGCAAGAGAGTAAAAAAAGTCTCAGTATGTAGCGTACCAGAATGAGCAAAAGCAGGCAGAGGCTGTATAACAGCAGGAGCTCCATTAGCCAGGGGAGGTACTGCTGCTGCAGGAACAGAAGATACTAATGGTGGAGACATTCCTACTACTGGAATAGATGCCATTGGCACTGGGGCAAGAGATGGCATGCTGGCAATGCCCCCAATACCTATGGGCAAGAAAAGGAGATATTTTTTTCTAATTTAGAGACTCCTAATATGACACAACAATTTAACTGCAGCGTGCAAACCAGCAGTAAATGCAGAATTAAGGAGCAAATTGTAATGGAAACTTCCACGCATCCCTTGAAAGAACTCTTACAGTCCACTGCACCATTAGCATGGCAGGGCAACAAAACAATACAGAGGGAAGAACGCACCACTTCATAATGTATGCATATAAGATCACACTGGATGCAACACTGACCAAAAAAGTCCATTAGCATTTGCTGAAGAAAGGAATTGTTTGCCTTGAACTAAATGAAGAGCAGCACTGTCAACTTCCAGTGAGTAATGAACCCAAAGCCTACATTTAGCTGCAGCTGAAAAGAACAAGCCTCGGGATAACTGCTTGCAGCCTATTGTCAAGATGAAACAGTGCAAAACTAATAGGGTAAAGCACAGTAATGAGGTATTTTAGGTGTAAGCACAGTTGCATGGATAACAGGGAGGTTGAGAAGGTCCAGTCATGCCAATGGGAAGAATGAGAGTGTGTGCAAACAGCTGAGATCAAGTCTACAGCAAATGAGAAAGAAAGAAAAAAGATTTTGCTGGTTTTCTTGGGGATTTGACTGTATAATGCCTTTTCTCACTTAAACCATTATTTGCTCAGTTCAATTTCACTGATTTCTTACAGTCATAAGAAATTTGTGGAACCAACAACTGATCAAACATTGCATTTATCAAATGCACTATTCCCTCTTCCCAGGAACAGCTGAGATTCAATTAACTTGAGACAAAGCAGTAACTAACACAGTAAAGAACCTCTTAAATATAATACAGCAGAAGATTAAGGTATCAAACATGAGGTTTGGTTTCATTTAGGTTTTTCTTATCACCCCATTTTCCCTACTTTTCTCCTTGAAACTATGGTGAGCTTGGCAGTACTTAACCCTAACAATTGAATCAGCAGCTGTTATAGCTAATACTGGTGGAGTATTCTTCAAAATGAAAGCAGAGAGGAACATTACTACCATGACTTGTAATAAGTCAAAAAAACCCATAGCCTTGCCAAAGCTGGAGTTCTCTTAATGATAAGAGTTTAAATAAAACCTCTTCAGAACGCAGTAGCTCTGAAACCTGATCCATTTTTGTCCTCCCGCCCCAAAAAAAGATTTTGTTTGCAACAATACAGGGAGTACTTTAAGACCTGAAGGAGCCATGAGACATGACCTCAACTTCTATGATTCAGTACAGTTGGGTGGCAAAAGCTCATTCAGATTTTTTTTGAGCATATGCACGCATGTGGCTGCATTTGGTTTTCAGTCCATGTACCTTCAGAAGTACTTTTTCCTAAAAGTTTCTTTTAGAAACTGCAAAAATGACAATCAAATTCAATACAATACAAACTAATGAAGTGGAAAACAAAGAGCTTACCAAATCCTGGTGCACCAGGCAGAGCAATAGGTGGTTGCTTCATGACAGGAGGCAGTGCAGAGGGGAGTTGATAACCTTGAAGTTTTAATTTGATAAGTTTCATAGCTATTGAAAACTCCAACTGATCCATCCTCCCATCATTATTCATGTCAGCTAACGCCCTACAAAATACACAATTTTCACAGTGAGTTTCCTAAATAATGAACTTCAAGAACTGATTTAGGAGGGTGCACACAAGCACAAAGCTACTTAACTTCCACTCAAAATAACTATGCTAGACTAAAACTGGTCATGAAACAAGACACTGTTTAAAAGAACTTATTGATTTCTTTCTTGGAGTGATTAATAAATATTTTAAGTCACTTTCAAACTCTTATGGGAATTACAATTAAGAATCTAAAGAAGGGTTAATGTAGTTTAACAAAAACTGCAAAATCAAACAAGTGAAACTATATGGTACTACAAAGAACACCACAGGGAATCAAGTTACTTAGTCTTTAAATCTGTATTTTAGCTATACTTAAAAGAAAATGTTCTTTAAATCTGTGCACTTTACTAAACACCATTACATCTGCAAGCGTACAAATGTGTTTTCAGTTAAACAATAGTACTCAAGATAAAACACTGTGCCTCGACCTTGAATAGGCTTTCATGTAAAGTAGTCTGCCTTAAACAGTTGTCTTTTTGTTTCTTCATTTGATGGTTAAAAAAAAAAGATACTCAGCAGGGAACAAGGTTGGGAAATTGGGGGGAGAGCAGCAGGAAATAAAATGCTAATTCCTGCAATTGCAAAGCAAAAATCGGAAAAAATACAAATTAATAGTACAATTAGTTGCAAACATAGTTTTAAACACTGTGCTTATTTCTTTGCATTCATTTGAAGAACTAAATACACATTTCAGTATAGGAATAATTTACATTTTAAAGTATTTCCATATCATGGACATGACAACAGAAAGATCCCAGAAAGTGTAGTTAAACTATAGCTTTATTTCTGATCAAGTCCCCACCAAGACAAGACTTCATGTATGTGAAAAGTTAAAGGAAATAATGCAGTAAAAAGACAATTATATGTAGTTGATATTTAAATAAGAAGACAGTCAAGTAAATGTATGACAAAGCATTCACAAAAATAAAACCACTCAATCAAAAAAAAAAAACCCAAGAAAATTCAATGAAGAGGAAGATCCTAGCAGAAGTTGCCTCAGATAAATCACATATTCTAAGAGTTACCCTGGTTTAGATCACCAGTAGCATTTCCCAAAAAACAAGGGCACTCCAGCCCTTCCTAGTGCTTGTGAGATAGCATTTCCAGCAATGCAGACTACCGATTCTGATCTCATAGTCATTGATCATAGTCATAGTCATCTAGGTTGGAAGGGACCTTTCAGATCATCTAGTCCAACCATCAGCCCAACTCTGACAAGCCTCATACCTGGATGGGGACTCGAACCCCTGACCCTCAGATTAGGAGTGCAATGCTCTCCCAACTGAGAGCTCATGAGGCT
Organism: Turnix velox; assembly: GCA_013400935.1. NCBI lineage: Eukaryota > Metazoa > Chordata > Aves > Charadriiformes > Turnicidae > Turnix > Turnix velox. The sequence continues at coordinate 1,157,040 of VZTY01019773.1, forward strand.
AAACAGTATGACTAAAAATCTGGCAGCAGTATTAAAAGAAGAAAGTCTGATAAGGAAACTGTAGACTCTTGAGGCTTACCATTAAAAAGAAAAGTACATATTGCTCCACTTCCTGAAAGATTTTGAAATACTACTTACATTTCACTGATGAACAAGTTTGGGCATGGAGAACTTCTAGGTTTTATTTCCTGAAGCCTTGTATCACAGAGAATTTTAATCTATACATAAAATTTGCCTGCTCTTGAGCAACTCCAAACTTTCCTATAATCCCACTACCAGCAAGTTTATGAAAGCCTGAATCTAGTCAAAACTGTTTCTGAGAGTCCCCTGCCATAATGTGATTTGGATTCAAGCCTCAATCATGATTGCTTAGTATGTGGTTCATTTCAGAAGTAACCAGTCAAAAAGATCCTACTATAGCAGGCCAACTTGATATATAGCAGTTTAACCAGCAGAAGGAAGAGGGAAGGCAAGAATGGCAAACCTGCACCAAGGAATATACAAATTTCTAATGGGTACCTTCTTTTCCTTGAAGAACCCCGCTGCTCTAGAGTCTCAGGTCCTGATCACTTTTCCAAAAGGAGCAAACTACACATTGGTAACTCCTAAAGTACAGCCAGGCTAAGTTAAAGTGGAATAAGTCATGTTTCATTTTCAAGCAACTTGCAGAGATGAGTGGGAGAGCCCTAGTGAAGACAAAGGAGCCCTCTTCTATGCATGTTATGAAACAGCAAAGGTACATGACAATAGCTGTTAATGAAAAATGTTTATTACTAAAGGAAAGGTAGAGCTACTTCTAGAAAATAGTCAAAGCCAAAGTAGGCTTCTCAAATTTTCTTGCTGAAGTTATTCATGTTCTGTTAATTCTTAAGCACAGTAGTTTTCACTGGATTTAAAAATATTAGGAGTTTATTCACCTCCATCATATCTTTCTGTCCACTGTGGCACTGGACAGAAGCCATTATGTGCAAACATTCAAGACAGTCTGCATGTACACAGATAGTAGGTAGTGCTTTTCCTGCTGTCACAAAACCAGTATAGGAAACAGGCATAAAACTCAAGAAGACATGTTTGCATCACTCTCCAGTCTTCTCTACATCAGAAATGTTTATATCAACTTAAACTTCCTGTAAAAAGTTTATTTCAAAGGAACTCACAGTTTACTATGACTATTAAGAGTACCCATTCTGTCTATTTTTTAACAGCAGCACGGAAGGTTCCCACAAAATGCTGTAGAAATTTTGCTGCCAAAAAATCACCAGTTTGGATACAAGGAACAGATACAAGGAACTCTATACATTTTCATTTTATTCTTCTTCATATATATTTTACTTTTTACAACCAAAACAGTTCATATAGCATCCACTAATCATAATGTATAAACAGTGATGCTTTCTGGAGATTTCTACAAGTCTCATTTGGGAAAAATACATGCTGAAACTCTTGAAAATCTGAAACAACCAAGAGGCAGAAGGTAATAGGAATGGTAGAATGTCAGAAACTTAACGGCTAATATCTTTTCTGAAGTGCTCCCCTTTGTGGGTTTGCACTAGGAAGTAAATCAACATACAGTGAATGAATACCAAGGGTTGGAAAGCCTCGTTAGAAAATTACACAGTATTAAGAACAGTGGAAACCAGAAGCAGGCAATTAGCTTAATTTAACTGATGCTTAGAACCAGGCACCACACCCTTTTGAAAGCAATTAAAGAAAATTCAAAAACGTTCAATAAGGAAAATGTGTGGGGCTTTTAATGAAAGTTTAGTTCAATGCTTGCTTAGCCACTATTCTGTTAGATGCCTAGTGGAAACAAGTGGTAGAAAACAGGCTCACGCAGCTAACAAGCTGAGGATGCACACAGGAACAAAGCCACAGAAATAGATCTAAAGCTATTCTAGCAGATTTTTCATTGCACTCTAAGCAGCCAGTGGTCCGCCCAGCGATGCCTCATTCCTCAATATACAGAGAAGTCAGTCAGCTCCATTGAAGAGCTGTGACCATCAGGTCAAGAGAGGCGATTTTGCCCCTCTCCTCGGCTCTAGTGAGACCCCACCTGGAGTACTGTGTCCAGTTATGGAGCCCTCAAAATAAGAGGGACATTGAACTATTGGAGCGGGTCCAGAGGAGGGCCACGAAGATGGTCAAAGGGCTGGAGCAACTGCCCTATGAAGACAGGCTGAAGGAGTTGGGGTTGTTCAGCCTGGAGAAGAGAAGGTTGAGTGGGGACCTCATAGTAACTTATCAGTACCTGAGGGGGTCCTACAGAAAGGCAGGGGTAGGACTATTTAATAAGACACCTGATGGGAGGACCATAAATAATGGATGTAAATTGGAAGGGGGTAGATCTAGGCTTGACATAAGAAAGAAATTCTTTACAGTGAGGGTGGTGAAACACTGGAACAGGTTGCCCAGAGAGGTTGTGGATGCCCCCTCTCTGGAGGTGTTCAAGGGCAGGCTGGACAAGGCACTGAGCAGCCTGATCTAGTGGGAGGTGTCCCTGCCCATGGCAGGGGGGTTGGAAGTAGATGATCTTTAAGGTCTCTTCCAACTATTCTATGATTCTATGATTGTGACCAAATGGCATCAACAGCTCAAACAGTCACAATGCTCTTTACATCTCTGCATTTAAGCTAAGTAATTATAGAATTTATATTCACCAGTCTTATTTGTTCTAAGTGAATTCTACCCTAAATATACCTCAATATACAAAACTTAAGCCTTTGTATTACTAAAGCATCAGTGGAGTCCCTCAACCTGTTATGCACATAGCCATGAAAATGCAGGAATATTAAATACTAAATTGTAGAAAATTTTGATTCCCCACATACCATTTACAGAGTGTGCTGCTAGAACACTTTAGGTCTTTGCATTCTACACGAGAAAATACTGTCTAATAGTAAGAAACTCCTATATCCACCTGTCTCATTGCTCTAATTGAACTCCTAATTCCCATCATCAAGATTAGTTTTTAATTTAACATCTGACCTTTTGTTCAACCCTTTTATTCTACATCAAAGGCTTTGTTATTTAAATTAACAGCACAAATTCAATGAGAAAAGTTATCTGCACACTACAGAATTTACACAGATTTTTATAGCATGATAAAAAAAATTCAGCTTTTGTGTGGCAAAGTCTTTAGTGCAAAAACAGGACAAATTTTCATTTTTAATTACTGAACCTAGTGTCATGCTGGTAGATTACAGTGCTACTTTTCAATAAACATCACATTAAATGCAGTGTGGGGCTGGCAGGAAACTACCTAATTTCACTGGTCTGCTTCTAATGAAATTTGGAAGAATGCAGTGTCCTTAAATGCATTCCATTTAAGGTCTGGCCGGAATCAGCACAGAGAAGTAAATGGATTAAACATGGACTAAATATTTATCATATTTTATAAAACAAACCTGCGCTTATAACAGGGGCTTTTTAATGGGAATAGCTACAGTGGGCTTCACCACAATGTCAGAATGTCACAATGACAAATTTTTTTCCCCACAGATCTTTCCCTTCTCCTTTTCTCTCCTCTTTTCTGCAGAATGCAAATACAACTTCATTATTTTTCCATCTATGAAGTGCAGAAACTGAGCTTATAAAACTTGTTATGTCAAATATGCTTATGATTAACCTACCAAAAAAAAAAAAAAATCTATCTCCTCAAAAATAGCATAGGGTGTTAAAACAAGGAAATCTCCTTGCATTTCACAAAATCTGGATTTATTTAGCTTTTCATTCCCATATTAGATTATACAATCCCATATTGCATTACAAAACTCAGCCATATTTGGAAAGAATAAATTAGGACTTTCACATCAGTCAGTATGTATAGCAAGAGTTACAACTCATGAAATAACCACTCAATCTCTTCTTCCCACACTCAAGACAAACTAAAGTAGGTTATGAGAAGTGTATGTCAGAAACAGGTAAGTCAACAAATGGCTGTATCCCATCCCGAAAAAAAACCCTCTAAATGCATGAAAAGCAGATGGCTTTGCTTATTTTAGTTCTCATTTAATTCCAGAGACAGGGTACACATAAGATGCCTTTTCAGGCCACCATTCATAAAGGGCTTTAGAAGAAAGCCAGATTATTGCCTACTTAAAAACAGTTGTCTTCCAAGCCTGTTGCAGTCCCAACTGAAAGCCTACTTAGAGGCTTCTTAATAGATTACCAGCTTGGCAGACTCCAAAGCCTGTAAAAGGTAGAACAGTAAAGAATTTGTCACAATAGACCATAATAATTTCACTCATTTTCTCCCCTAAAGTCCTGGAGACTTCTTTTTTCTTGACTGACAAGTAGAAGGGATACAGGAATTGTGAGTGCTGAAAAGCATAGATGTACTATTTTTAAGGAACATTACTTCTGAGAAAGCTAGAATTAATAGCAGAAAGCAAAGTAAGATATACTCCTTAGAAGTTACCTTAGAAAACAATTACACAGACTGCAAAATATTCTCGAAACAGCTCTTGAGGCAGAAGACATCGAACTGGCACTTCACCTTGCTGGCTAGCATTTCTTGAAGTTCTAGTGAAAGTTACTTTTTCACAACACAAAAATGACAACTCAATTTTAACTAAAACTAAAATATACAACAGGGAAAACTCATTTATGAAACCAAAATTCACTTGCTTATGAAATAGTATGTTTGGAAACTCAGGGAAATCAAGGGCTTGCTTTTTCTGCAGAGAGCTCTGAAAGCAATATGGGCAATCACTCATGAAGTAAATCCCCTCTGCAGTTCCTTTGCCAGCTGTGTTCCTCTATGCAAGAACTTCCATAGTCAACAAGACAGATGAAACTGTGTATTAGCATAAGCTTGTCTACATGCAGCTTCAGGTAATCCTTTATGAAATAAATACTAGGTTCCTATCTTGCAGACAGATTTAGATAGAATCATAGAATAGTTTGGGTTGGAAGGGACCTTAAAGATTATCGAGTTCCAACCCCCCTGCCATAGGCAGGGACGCCTCCCACTAGATCAGGCTGCTCAGTGCCTTGGCCTGCCTGGCCTTGAACACCTCCAGAGAAGGGGCATCCACAACCTCTCTGGGCAACCCGTTCCAGTGCTTCACCACCCTCACTGTAAAGAATTTCTTTCTTATGTCAAGTCTAAATCTATCCCCTTCCAATTTACATCCATTGTTTCTAGTCCTCCCATCCGATATCATATTAAAAATTCCTTCCCCTGCCTTTCTGTAGGACCCCCTCAGGTACTGATAAGTTACTATGAGGTCCCCTCTGAGCCTTCTCCAGGCTGAACAACCCCAAAATTACTAACTATAGACTTGTTAAAAACAGAAAAGTCCTTCCAAAACACAACATATACTTCCGTATTACTAGGATCAGAAAACTGATCTGAAGAGTTGCTCTAACTCAGAAAAACAGCTTTCTTTCTCAAAGACTGTTGTACCTCTCCTTCTAATTACCAAATCCTATCTTAAAAATTGCAATCCATGTATTTAAGAAATAAAGAATACCAACAGAAAGGAAGTTTTATGCAGCTTCTATCTCTCAGGGGGATTCCAGGCCTCTTACTCCAAACTGTTCCTATATTAAAGTACTCATGGATCTATATCAATGTTAATAGAGATTTAGATAGACAGCATAATAACACTGCTATTAATCTACAAAGCAAGTATCCACTTTGAGATCTTACCCCTGGGAGCAAAGACAAACAATGATTCACTTTTTTTCAATGCTCGCTTGAGCATACTGTGATGTCCTTTGCAGGCTGCAAAGGACTTCTTGCCACTAAATAGTCTAACTTCTATTGTTTCTGTGGGAAAGCAGTAATCTGTGGTAGGTTACAAACATTCACCGATAAATCTAAAGAGGTATATGATTCAAGTTGTGGAAAAAGTAGGGAGGTTGTCTTTTCAAGAGGTCTTACTACCACTATGCAACTATTTTCCCCTTTGGCTATTCTAATTTCAGTTGGCAATATATACAACACATGATCTAGATTTTTCCCTTAATATTTTCTTCCTTAATTCAGATACAATGGCAAAAAGAAGAGAGTGAGAAAAGGGATATCCTACAACTTATAAAGCAGCATGAGTAAGTTTTATTTCAGCTTTATTTAAAAAAAACATTCCAGTTCAGGTCTTGTCTCTATGACAACTACAGAACTAGTGGAATCATTTTCACCCTCTCAAGAGGCTGAAAAACTGAATAATTCAGAGAGGAAGAGATTTTTAGTCAGACTGTTTACAACTGTTTAGTTTTGCTAACACCTATTTAAAGTTAATGCCCACGGAACATTTTTGGAGAAAGGATGTCTTGTTTAAGACAAAACTTTTTTCTGGGTTTAATTAAAAGGCAAGGGAAGTTCCAAAGGGACATATGAACTCTCACTGAGTCTTCAGAAAATAAGATAACCAGATCAGATTTGATATAAGATGAAGGTAATTTGAAAATGAAATAAGCTATTTATTTAAAAGCCATATAAAATCCACCACTTTTAGGCATGTATATTTCCAAAGAAATCCTTCTTCTTGCAAGAAAATAAATCTCTATTCAGAGAAAGATTCTGCCTACAACAAAAAGTTGTTTCTAACTTTTATAAACCACTCTCTCTTTCACAAACCTAACAACAGAAAAGTTAACAGATTTGTCTAAAGTTATCCATCCCTCTGCTGCTTTTTTTCCAATCTCAGATGCAAACTAGTATTATTTCAATGTAGAGTGCCAAAGAATGTTTCAGTAGTAATGTAATTGATATAAATTATGAATATTCTATGCAAGTTAACGTGTTCAAGTCTGGCAGGGTTATTTAATTTGGAGCAGAAATAATTGCAATCTTGCATGAAGAAACTGGTAGACTGTAGAAAAGTTTGTAATAAGCAATACTCAGTAATGGTGATTTTTGATTTGTCTAAACTTACAAAGGAATAGCAAAAGTTTTGAGCTTTCAAGCTGTATCTCCAACTACAATAGAAATAATCTGTGTAAGTCTTAATTTTTTAAGAGATTTTACAAGTCTTGAACAGCCTCCCTGTTTAAGATATGAATACTGTGTTTAGTGACTGTAGTTTCAAAAAAGTTGAAAGCACAGGCTAATTTGAAATGAGGGCTGCAAAGTGAAAACTCCAAAAATGCCATTTGAAGAAGGATGTCTATTTCTAATAACTGAACCACTAACTAAAAAACTTAGTTAAAATATCCTACAAAGTATTTTTACCTTGTAGACATCTGGCAAGTACACTGAATCAAACTGGTGATTTAAAACCCCAAACTGTCAAATACAGACTAGACTCTGTGACACAACTGCAACTTTTCCATCCCCTCCATATACTCACCATATCTGTGCTAATACCGGTTGAGGTAACCCAGATTGAAAAAAAAAGTTTCTAGCTTGATCACCTACAAAATAAATAGGACATAATTTCAGAAAATGCTAAAAATACCTCTAAGAGAAAAGAGGAAATCGTGAGTCAAAAACATCTAAACCAGAAGCAACAGTAAAACCATAAATACTTAATGATATGCATGCATAACACAATTTGAGATTTAGCTGTATTTTATCAGTCGCAAACCTACCAGATATTTCCAAAAAACACATCCTGTTAAGCCTGCAACAGACTGCACCACATGAAGTCAACTGAGCATACACATCTAGGGCAATGGGAAACTCATGGTTCACAGTGCCTAATCTGTGTTATTGGCTCTCTTCGCAGGAATCATGTCTTGTGAAATTTTTTTCTTCCAGGAACATATACATCAATGCAAACTCTAGCTTAGACTTTTTTGGAAATACAATGCCAATGATCTAGAATAAACTAAAGGAAGGGGTCTTTACCCTGATGTGAATCTAATAAGCAATTATTGAAGAAAGCAGTGGAATAAATCTAAGTATTTCACAACTATTAGTTAAAATTAAGGATAGCAATACAGTTACAAAGGGATTAGGTAGTTGGGAGTAGGACCTGTAAAGCTGCAACATGGTAGAAATAGCACTACTTATCAAAGGAGGTCAAAAGGAATAGTATTTTCTACCATAACTGCTATGGAACGAAAACAGAAACAATCAATTGAATACCCAAAGGCATGTATGGCTGTGATTCCACACTCTGAAAATCCTCTCGATGGATCAGAAAGTAAAAAAGGCAAAATACTTTTATAACTTTTCATCGACTGAGCATTAGAGTTTAGACAGCAAGCACTAAGGAAAGTTAAATACAACACAGAAAACTAAAGAAGGCATCTTATTGCCTTTAAAACCAAACTGAATTAGTGATGTTCAATGAAAATTCAGTAAGATCAATACAATTGCATTACTTGCAGCTTCACTTAACAACTTAAATTGATTTTGCCATTTAGATTTTTAAAAAAAGTGATTCACACTTGTTTTACTAGTTTAAACAATGATTTCCTAAAACAGATCTCAGTCAAATTGAGACATCTTTGTTTAAAGAGTTTTCTCAATCTATTAATAGATTAGCACGGCAAGTTGGCCCAAGGCAAAAATTAGACACCAAAGTCAATCACTCACTTCCCTATCCTCAGTAAGAAAGCCAATAGGGAGAGCAAAACCGAAAAAACTCAGAAAACTCAGTGGTCGTGATTAAGCCAGTTTGATAAGTGAAAGAGCAGGAAAAAATGTAATCACTCATCTCCTCCCTCAAGCTCAGTATCCGAGCAATGGCTACTTTGAAAGACAACAGACTCTACCCTCCCCAGTTTTTATTTAACAAGGTGATAATGACATGGGATAATTTTTTAGTCAGTTTGTGTTAGCTGTCCCTGCTGTGTCCCCTTCCCAACTTCTTCAATGACCCCTAGCATGGCTGTGAAAGTGCAAAGTGAAAAATAGTGAAAGCCTTAAGACTCTTCAGCCAAAGCCAAAATGTCCAAAACACAGCAACATACAGGCTGCTATGAAGAAAGTTAACTTCACCTCAACCAGACTCAGTAGAGCACTGAGCACATTAAAAGCACTATAAATATTACCAGGCATCAGGCTGATTTCACATGCTGAATTCTAACTCAACAATTTATAAGTATCAGCTGGCTTTTTACAATAGAACTGCTTCATAGAGACATTTATAAATAATTCAAATCCTACTTACCGAAAAATCAAGCAGTATAAATCAGGTATATCACCACAAAACAGCAGAAAAATAATAGCAGAGATAGGGTTGATGTGGCAAGGCACATAAAAAATGGGATATACAATGAGGAAGATTAGCTCAATTTTTTTAATTCTTGTGCCCAAATGTCTGCCAGGTAACCCTGTACATACTTAGGCTCATTAGTTAAGAAATAATTAAGTGAAATTAGAAGTAAAAACTATTCCATTACCAGTGATAAATCCAGATATTGGTTTCAGACTATGGAACTGTTGATCATGTTTAGCTCTCTCCTCCACAGTAATAGCCCAGATATCCAGGTTGCCTAGTTTCAAAGAAATAGAGGAAAAAAATTAAGAAACATTACCAAAAACAACATTATTTTTATTTCTGAGTGTAATCATCATACTGGGCTGCTGAAAACAATAGACACACAGCTGTTCATCCAAACTGTAACTGAAAGCTCCATGAGTCCTCAAGTAGCCCATTAGGGTTTTGGAACTTATCAGAACTAAGTGTTATCAAATTAAGAGTAGCAATTAATTTATCTAGCTCATATAAAAATTTAAGTTACAGCCAGTCTGCTCGAAGTGTAATCAAACTTACAAATGGGCTATTAAGAGACAACATCACTACAGCAGAGGATACAATACAAAAAGTTCGTATCACTATAAATGAGTACGAGGTCATTTGCCTCCCAATACTCATACAGCTGAAACACAGGTTCTTATAACTGAAAGGAACCCCAAATAATCAACTATGTAGTTTTGTAGTTCTATAAAAGAAGTCTCCTTACTTCTCTAGGCACAGTCCAACTCAACTAGAGAGTAAACATTTTTCATGGGCAAAAATAGCACAGGAAAGTGTGCTTCCCCATTCTTTAAAGAATCAGAAATTCAGTACTTCACAGCACACATATATTGAAGGTATTTAGTTTACATTGAGATTTACTACCCTTCGACAGTGCCTCCTTCCACAATGTTTTCCCCAGTTCTACATTCATTTTTTTCATCAGTTTCTCTCTCTCCTCTTACAGATGTTCCACTTCTATCCCTCATTCTATTTGTACTCAGAGAAAACACATCTCAACTTCCACTTGAGACTGCAAATAAACTCTCTAACACTGTTTCTGGTCTATCTCAATAACTTCTAAGCAGTAAAAATCACAGTTTCAACATCCATAGAAGCACATGCACTGGTGCACCCTCCTGTAATATGAAGGCATCTAAGTTAATGTAATCACTGTTTCATTGAAATAAAAATATAAAACAGACTAGCATAAAAATAAAGATCTGAACATTCATTCCGTCTCAGTACTGAATTCCCTAAATTTTGAGTGAATACTGAATTACCAAATTTTGAGTAATAAATCCACAAATACTTATAACAAATAGTTCAAACTGCTTGCAGTCTAAGGCAGGTTTAGATTCAGCAGTTAGGAAGAACATGAGAATTTCCTGAGTATTCCTGCTAGTTTCATTTGGCAAAATGTACTTTTAGTGAGGAAAGGAAATGGACAAGGGGAAGAAACATTTCTCTAAATGGTAGATTTCATTAATGAAAGAAAACCTACATTCTCTTCAAAAAAATTCTCATTTCATTTTCAGGTAACCTACGCATTTCTAGAGGCAGACAGGTTAATAATATCTAATTCAAAGAAAAGATGTCTTAAGATTAGTTCAAAAAATCACTGAATGTTATTGATTAACCTCACAGAGGCACTGCAAACAGATTTCACAGCTGTGCTCCCTGTGGGGATGAAACAGGACTCTGAAAGTGAACATCCCAAAACACAATAGTTGAAGTACACAATTATCTCCCTCATCTTCTCATGAACTCATTACAGGAGGAAAGGAATGGTGTTGATTAAGACTTGATGACCAATATGCAAGACAAGACCAACTAGGACCAGATAAACATCTCCTTGTACTGGAAACATGACAACTCCAGCTTAATACCCTAAGGCTGGATGTGGTAGCTTACACAAAGAGGGAGAATCTCTTCAATATAAAGTGGAGAAAAAAAAAATACTATAAACCAACAAGAAATTTGCAATCTTTCACTGGCTCACTGTCCCTTGATTTGAAGTTGCACAATTCCAGTACAAAAAACCCAAAAACAAACAAAATCTAAAAAGCTGCAAAGAACACAACAAAAAAACAAGCCACCTCTTCTTATCCTTACACAAAGGTGGCAATAATAGCTGGAACAAAAAACTCATATAGTATGAGATCACTAAAAATGTATTCTGCTAACTATTTTAAAACAAAATTTGTTGATTTCTTCTCTGGAGTCCCTCTGCTAGAACAAATTATTTTTATTATTTACTCTTCAATATGGAGATTTAGAAGGCATTGAAACAATATGAACATCAAAAGAGACAATAGGAAGCCAAGCAACATAGTGGCCTCTTCAATAAGAAAGATCTATGGAAGGGCATGAAGCAGGATTTTACCAAACACCAAGATACCATTCATGGCTTCAGATGCTCGATGCCAATTCAGAGGCTGTGGGGCTTTTCAAGACATTTGGACACAAAGGAGTCAGTTACCAAACCACAAAACTGACTCATAAGAAAGCTATTCTTGAATGAAGTGTCAAGCCCTCTATCCATCTTTTATTTTACATAGTTTAGCAGTCACCTCATCAGCAAAAGTGAAGCAGTGGGCTCTCATATATGAACTGGGCATACCACACTCTGTCAAACAATTATAAAAATCCTACCATTCTTTTTCTTTAAGTGGAACCAAGCTAGTTACTTTAAGTCTCAGAACTGAAAATTATCCTTGTAAGCTTTCTTTATATCAGCTGCAAAACTGGGCTCAAAAATGTCTTCCATGTGAACAGCAAAAAATAGTGTCTTTATTGAACTATCAGGACCCTTCCCAGATTTTTCAATAAGACTGAATTTCAACATATTTTATCTTCCTCTGTTATAGATGGAGAGTTAAAAAGCAACAATTTTGTTCTAATTAAAAGATGGATTTGGGGACAATAAGGAAAAGAAAGTTGTAGTGACAGCATCCAAAGTCATCTGCTGCACTTTTTAGCAATGACAGAGTCCAAATATTGTCAAAGATGATGCATATCCAATTCATAGCCATAACTAGCGCAGAATTAGGCTGTGCCCTACTGCCAGTGGCTGAGTGGCCAGAATCTGCCCTATATTTACAAACAGTAGGACTGCAAAAGATCAATGCACAAAAGGGATTACAGTACAGCTTTTCTGTTTGACTCTCCTGAGATGTCAGTGCAAAATTTCATGTTGTCTTCCAAAAACATAATAAATCAGACCAACTTCCATCTCAAAAAGATAAACTATCCATAAACAATTCAATATGGAACATATTTAGAAAGCAATAGATTTTTTAAGAGTTTTTTCATATAAGAATAGTACAGAATACACTATGAACAACTTACCCCCAAAAGGTGTTGGAAACTGAGCCATGATTCTGTCACTTTTAACTTGCTAATAGATGCCTGGAAAAAAAAAATCATCAAAAAGTTACAGTCGTTTCCATGTTCACTATATTTCTTGGATTACCACATAATTAACTAGTGCAGCAAAAATAAAGGCAATGAAGAAGTAGGATCATATAAATACTATATGCAAGAGTGGCTACTTAAAAGAACTGCTTTTGCACTTAGGTATACATGAGTGTATTTTCTACTACCAAACAGGTATATTTCAGCTTTGTTTCAAGAAAGCCCTCAAAACCAATATTTATTTATAAGTAACCAGTGATAGTAAAGAGCAGATGCAAGTCAGTCAGAGCAGATAAGATCTCAGCGACACTGTTTAAGACTGCATTACCTTACTGGGTGTTAGTGCTCGACTTAGCAAAACTGGTTCTATTTGCAACTGTTGAAAACATACATTATCAGTGATCTGGCTTCTATTCCTGACAGAAAAACTCCTAAAATGCACTGTATTGCTCAGAGTAGCTTCATTTTAAAGAAACTATATTTAAAAGTGAAAGTAGATTTCAAGAATGATTTACCCTTAAACTAATAAGCACATTTAATAAGCACCTCCAAATGAGCAAAGTGCTAATGGAAACCTTCTAAGCAAAAATATGTTAGTTGGTGGGAGATACTCTGAGGTTAGTACTGCTTGTTATTCAAATAAAAGGCAATCCACACAGTCTAGAAATTTAAATTTTAAAGAAAAAACAAAAACATTTTTCTTAGTCCACAGAGACTGACATGAACTGCCTGAGCCAGGAGCATAATAGCTAGCAACAGAGTCACAAAACAATGAAAAAGCAGCCTCTTGTCCTACTAGATTCCACTCATGTTTTCCAGGCAACAGGACAAAAGCAAAAGGAAATAGAATAAGGAGAATAATTTAGACAGCTTGAACAGCAGCAGAAATTTATCAATATCACTAAGAAAAGGCATTAACTTGCATCAACAATTTCCTTTTGTCTGAACTTCTTGTTTGCTCCCCTCCCCATCCCCCTTTCACACTTCCCACATACTCTTCTGGCTTCCAACTTGGGGACATACTATATATACACACTCCACAGATGTCACTGCAGAAAAACCCACAGCACTTTTGAAGTCAGTCTTTTAATTAGTTGTAATTGAGAGAACTATGAAAAAAATACTGATTTTTTTCCTCATAGTTTGGCTGAGCAACAAAGGTATATGACTCAGAAACCTTCTTCCAAATGCCAGGTCAAACAGCCAATTCTAATTTCATGCACAGCAAGCATTATCTCCTAAGTTTAAAACCACATGCATACTGATACAGTGTTTTCAGAAAAAGCTTAGTGGTATGGCTCTTCCAAAAACATTTTTAAGGACTAGAAGATGAGCAATTTATGTTTTTTTTAATTGCACACTGTTGCTGGCGGTATCTCTATTATGCCTCTATTTTTTAAAACTGCAAGCAACCTCTAGAAAAAAAAAAAGAGCCCTCTGAACTTCCACATTGATACTATCAAATCTTACACCATAAGCAGTTTTTACACTTGAGTGTTAAAAAGATAACAGGAGATGAGCAGTGCACTAATCTGCTTTCTGTTTCAATTTCACAGACTACGCAGAAGAACAGGAAAAGCACTCAGAACTGTAACAGCTGGAAAGAGACTTGAAAAGAAATAGAGGATGGGTTGGGAATGGTGGCAGTTGTGTTTGTTTTGGTTTGGGGTTTTGTTTGCAAGTAAGGAAAACTTAAATATCGTAAATTCTGGGACTGAAGAGTGCATAAAGGAAATGTAGGTGTTTAGCCATGTAAGGGAAGATACTCCTCCACAGATTACTAGTATTTCAAAGAAATTAGCAGTTTATTCCTCCTCAGGAGGAAGGGAAAAAAAAAGGAAATAAAAAACCGAGCAGTTAGCAGTAAATAGATTGAATAGTAGAGAAAGGGAGCAGAAAGCTCAGGTTTAAACTTGAGAGACTGAAAAACAAAATAAAACAGACCACAGACAGACATACAATAGGAAGCAGATGGAGAGGAAGATCAACATACTCTAATAAGCGAGTCATTTACGTTTCTGTTTATTGCCAATGTAACACTCAACTTCAAAACCAAAGGTTTCATTTTACATGCCCAAGGTGACACCAGGGGCCCTAACTCTACAGGAATTAAACTTTGCAGACAGTTGATGCCAACAATTCAGAGTCTGTCATATTCAAAATGGAAGGTCAAAAGAGAACAGAATTTCACAGTATTCCAGTATTGACTTATCGACTTACTAGAATGACCTCCCCAAGAGAGTGGCAGAGTCTCCATCACCGGAGATTCTCAGTATGAGTTTGTACAGGGTGCTAATAGATAATTTTATCTAGGCTCCCTCTCACAGGAAAGGCTGACCAGATGGTCTTTTGAGGTCCATTCTGCACTGGGCTGTTCTATTTTTTGGGTTAAAGATATCTGGGATGGAGAATAGATATTGATCCAAAAAGCAACTGGCATAGTAATTATAAATTTATCATGTATATTTAAAGTATTATAATGAAAAAGCAAACACTGACATTCCAATTCACAACATTATTTTGAAATATTAAAAAGTTGTTCTAGATGTGCACTCCTTGTAACTTCATCTCCACCAATCTGACAACAGTGTTAACTCTTCCGCCTTCCTTGCTCCTCCTGCCACCCTCAACATGAAAAAATGCTTAGTCAAAATAAAAATCACATAGGAATTAACTGATTGGAAAGGTAACCGGAAAAAGAAGACTGGCTAACCCAAGTTCTCTATCATTTCCCTTAGGAAAGCAGTAATTTCTTTCTAACTACTGATATTCAGTAATCGTAGGAACCTCATTCTCAGCAATTTTTGAACTCTATCACATCTGACTGACATTAACCACAGAGTTTAGAAATTATTCAAGCAGGAAGAAGGAGAGACAATAAGAGGAACCACAACTGCACTATCAGTCAATTGTGGAGAAACACAACTGCATTGTCAGTCAATCGTATGCACTGTTTCATTAGAAAGCCAGACCAGAACTGTCGCCACAAGGAAAATTATGTTAGTAATGAACTGTTAAATAGCAGTTCATAAATTAATTCCATTTCCATAAGAATGAGAAGATGCAACAAAAACTTCATACTGCTTTTAGAAAGAATAGTACACAACATTGAGCTACTCATTTTCACTTGTCCACATAGAATCATCCCTTCACTGAGGTTTGACAAACAAATCCAGCATTAAACAATTCTTTCTAACATCACGTAATCTACAAATAACACAGAGATACATGCCTAACACGCAATATAAACCAATAAACATTATGGTCATTCACAAATTCTGTACTTCCCAGCTCCCCAGAACAGGAATACACACCAGCTTTCAAATTCTGTGTGTTATCCACATCAGTCATCCAGCATACCCTCTCCCCACAAAGCCCTTCTCCTGTGCAGCACCAGAACATGTTCTCAGGTCAGTGAAAGCACTGCAACCAACAAATGATGTTTCAGTAGATCAATAGCCTGCAAATGCACACAAGGCCCATTATACACATGCACACAAGACCCATTATACACATCTGCTCTCTGTAATTCTCCTATGCCCAGGATTATTATACCATGTTGTTATGAGCAGGAAGAAAGGATGCTGGTTGTGAACACTGTTCCAGTTTCACTCAACATCTGCTGTGTTCAGCAGCTTTACCTCTCTGTAATTCAGGAGGTGAAAAGCCCTCGAAGTCTGAGAATGAACATTTCCAGCAAGGAAAGCGGGGAATGAGGAGAGCATTTTCTGTCAAAAACAATAGTTAACAAGATCAAATAAATTACATTTTTCAGTCTGAGGACTAATCCTATTTCTCAGAGGTAGGAAGATGGACAATACTTGGAGTCAGGTTCTTAGCCATGATTGTCTTCCACTGTGGCAATCCTACTGCATGGAATACATAAAATCCTCCCATTTGTGATCTGCCACAGACTTCAGAGTGCAAATTTTATATTCTCTACAGTTAGAACTTTGATAACCTACACAATTATTTTTATATACACAGACAGTGTTAAAACTTACATTTAAAGGGCATAGATAGGTTAGTTTATAAGAAAAAATTGCTTACATTCAGCTCTGAGTGAAGGAGACAAGGAAATGCCAGTCACCTCAGCTGCTCATGAGCTCTCTTCCATCTTACTATAGTAGATAAGCCCAGAAGTATTTTATTTCCCATTTCTCACTCCAAATAATTTAATCTCTTCTCATAAGCCCTTATATATTCAAGAAGTAATCTCCTAACATTCTGCTCTTCCTTAAACCTAAAGGAGTGAATTCTAGACTAAAATTTATTCATAGAAAGGCAGAACAAACACAGAGTAACTCCATACCTACGTAAGCCCAGATCATATCTAAATTTAAGCACTGATGCCTTAACATTTAACCTTGACAAAATGATCAGTCTGAAAACTACTACAATACCAACACTTACACACAAGTCAGACATGCATGAAAACTCCTTACAATGCATATTATGTGTGGACTTGTAACAAAGAGGTTCAAAACCTCATAATAGTTTCTATTTAAAGTTATCTGTGCTCTTCTCAGGACATGTGCACACAAAACTACGCAAAAAAGCCATAGAAGGCATAAATTAAGAGCATCTTAGCTCTTCCAATGCTCTGTGTACAAGATTCACAAAAAAAAATTAACATTTTTATTTTCCTTAAAATGCAGCACAGTGTTCCTATTCATAAACAATCATTCACCAGATAATTTGGACAAACAATTCAAAGAAATAACTCCTGAGGCAACTCACCAGTCACCTTCCTCCTCCTAAAGGAAAAAAAGAAACAAAACCAACCAGATAAAATTTTCACATCCTTCTCAAGAACTCCAAATTCCAACAAAATACCATCAAGCAGGATTTCTTGTTTTCCCATGTTACATAAGAAAGTCTTTATGCTAGGATTAATGAAAGGATTCTGAGAGTTTTAGCAAAGCCTGGGAATTTTAGATAGATTTTGGAAAACAGTTTAAGATGTGTAGGTTTGATTCTTGCTCTTTGGAAATCAGATCATTAACATGGTTAGTAGCTTCAGGGAAATGCTTCAGAGTTTCTGCTCTTTACTGGAATTACTCTAACTGTTAAAACACTCACAAATGTTAAGTTCTACTGTTTTCTGTATTTTTTGCCAAGCGCCCAAGTGACATTAGCAGAATGAGTCACAACTGCAAATGCTTTTCAAAATACCTGCGCAATGATAAAACCCTGATAAGGTTACTTCTATGTTAACAGCATTTTCAGCTATTTGACCATGAAGGAAGAAAAAATCACTATAAGCCCACCAAGTAGGTAACAGGAGGAGTAGTAGCAAGGCATTGTTTTCTGCACTCCAAGTCAGAACACAGCTCCAGAGTCTAACAAATATGGAACTCCTTACTTTCTAAAATCAGGAAAAATGGACCCATTTATCAACCTAATCACAACATTTGTCAACAACTGTGGTGGAAGCCCTAGAATACCAGCAAAAATTGTGTTTTTCTGTGTAACAGATTTGCAAGCAGCTAAGGACATTGTCTATTTTCTGGCCACGGCACTATTTTATCTTGTTCAGTTACATAATCTTTAAGTGTTTCTCCAAGAAAGTTCTCCACAACAACTTCCATAAGAACTACGAGGTTTTTCTCTCTTCTTATTGAAATACTAAGTAAGAGACAAACAGTCCAAAACACACTGTATTACTTCAAGATCTTGGGGTCAAAGATCAAGAGGATGGTTATGAAGAACATTCTTAGTGAAATCAGACCTGTACCACACAAAATTTTCAGACTTTTTTGCTATCCAGATAAAAAGTTCGTTTGCTGTTTTTCACAATTTGCTTTTCATTAAAAACTGAGATTTCCAGGCTATATTAACTATCACCCTTCTGGGTAAAAGTTTTTCAAATTTTTTATCTGACTCAAAATATTAATAACCATAGATTTAAGCTGAGCAAAAGTGTTCAGAATTTGACTTAAACATACAAAATTATTTCTTCAGGGAGAGTTCAGAGATTAATTAATTGAAAATGTAGTCCTCCTGTTCCAGTACATGGGAAGCAATTAGATAACTGGTTATTGGCATTAAATTCATCCCTTCTGATGCAAATGAGAATGACAACCCCCACTTCAGGGTGATATTTCAGCAGGAAAGCGTTCTAATTCATGGTAAAACATAATAGTGTAAGTTGGAACAGAAACCTAATTCAGTTTGCTTGGGAACCATGAGAGCATCATGGGTATTAAAAGGAGCAGAGAAAATACAAAAGGTAAGGTTGGAAATAAGTTTAAGAACTGGAGATCTTCCAGTATCATTACATTCTGCATCCTCATGTAAGAAATCCTCATGACTTTGCATTACTAGCTGCACTTAAAACAGCTCCCAAGCACTATAGGCAAAATACTTCAGGACAGTACAGGCTATACAACTAAAGCAAAAGCCTTTCCTTTAAGCAGTTCCCAGTTCAATCAAATGGAATTAACACTAGGAAAACAGCAAGGAAAGGCTGTAGTGATAAGATCATTTTGATATACAGTTTAACTAGCACAATTTGAATGGCTGTTTCTAATCTTGTACATACACAGACTGGTTTTAATCTTGCCAGCATTTCACCCAGTAATTCCAGTACTGAGTGAACTGCTACTGAAATTTAAAGAGAAGACTGCCTTTCATTTTCAACAATTTAGCATGATGGAAAATCTACACTGCTCAACAGTTCCTAAAAGTCTTCTTAAAAACATAATTACCTTTTTTTTATTGTCACTTTCATATTTGTTGACTTATCGTTAGATCTCATAATGTATGAATTTTTTTTTTTTTTGGAACAAACTTCTAGTAGTTTCTTATAACTCTTACACTCACAACTTTCCTTTTCTCTTTACAGTTCTCTTTATTTGCAGAGATAATAAGTAGTAGTAACATGCTGTTTTGTTTGGGAAGGATGTGAAAAAGCTTCATTAATACAATTGCAGTTGGCAATTTACAGGCAAATTCTAAAACTAGAAATCTGAAACAGAAGAATTATTAAAAAATTAGGTGTACATGCCATACTTAAAAGATAGCCTCAACAGTAAGCCTGGAAAGAACTTCAGGAATGATTCAATAAGGAGGACAAGGAAATGCATGTTAAAATTGCTAGATCTCAAAGTAGTGTGTTCATTCAGCTCCTCAAAGTATATTCTGTTTTGCAAACATGAACTTGAGCATTAACTTCAACCTCAAGTAAGTAATGATTTATAGTTATACTGACTGACTGTTAATAGAATCAGATAGAGCAGATTCGTTCTGCTGTTTACACTACATAAAATGAAGTCCATCATGCTTTACTCCAGAACTGTTAATCTGTCTGTCTCCATGGCTCAAGGATCACTAAGCAATGGCATTTAGAAGATACACTCAGAACAAAAGAGAAAAGTGGCCAGAGCCTGGAGTCCAGCCTTAGACAAATGAAAGCAAACTCCGAGTGCTCTTTAATACCTCAGTCCTATTTCTATGCTATTTGCATCTTAGTCTATTATTCTAAGAGGCTGATAGTCATGTCACACCTCTAAGTTAGCCACACTCTAATTTTTAATTATAGCTTTTCAGAAAGTAAGAGTGCAGTTGTTTTGAAAGCCCAGTGCAGCACAACATCAATTCTTTTTGGATAGACACTTTTCCCTTATGGGATTGCTGATCTCCACAGACCATAATAAAAGTAACATTGTTTCTTACTTCACTGCTTCACAAGAAGGAGCCCAAATGCAAAATAATATCATTATGTCCTTTTTAATTTTTTTTTTTTTTGTGGATTAACTCTTTCCTTATTCCTACATCAATTATCAAAGCAAAGGTATAAAAAAATTCCCTTGGGCTACCTCTTGTAATGAGGTGGACACTATTGTATTACCTGCAAGTCAAAATGGTCACAGAAGACAGCTGATAAAATTCTTCCCCAGCTTTCCTACAGTTTGCCACCACACAACTCTGCATGAATCCTCCCGTTTCCCCATTGTGATCCAGCATTACTGCAGTACCACTTCCTTCTCAATGCATTATTTTAATCTATTAATGCTACTTCCCTCCACTGCAGCTAACGTGACCCTAATCAAAAGCATGCCTTTTTCATATGCTTGTGTGAGCTTAGAAGTGATAAAGGGGTGAAGATGGTGGATCCATGATCTGCATTTTCAGCCACTGAACTGAAAAGCAAAGCAATTACAGACTGTAGAGCTGTGTTCTCCTTTTCTGAGTAGGGCAACGTAACTGTCTCCACCAACAGGCAGATCAGAATCAAATGACCCATAATCCAGCTTGATGCTCTCAGAGGAAAGCAAAAGGGTTAAATCAGAGACATTAAATCTTTCCTGGACAGGAGTAGTGGTCTTCTGTCCCAAGGTTTCATTACTTGTAGGCCTAGCCTAATCCCATGTAGCTATGCTGTGCAAATCCCCATTCTTGTCAGAACTTGACAGCTGATAATTTGAAATGGGACAAAGAAAAGAAAAAAAAAAAAAAAAAAAGATGCCCTGAGTTCTTTCATTTCACATTCTTTACATCTTTCCCAAAATAACAGTTATGTTGGTGAAGTAAGAAGGAATAAAAAGCTCAGAGTCAGCACAAGTAAGTGGAGAGAGTTCAGGATCTATGTGTCCACTCCCTTTTCCCTCCTAAAAATCAAAAGATAAAAAGGTCTAGTAGCGCAGAGAAAGGATAAAGTTGGTGATACAAGAGAAAGCACATCTCTGTCCTCTGGCCAGCTTGTCCTCTGTAAGCATCTGCTTTTCTGAACTCTTAGAGGAAAAGGGATCAGTTACATAAATACAGTGGTACAGCAAAAGCAATTTGCTATATCAGATCTGTCATGCAGATTTTCAAAATAGTGCTTTAACAGGAGGAATTATTCAGCATTAACCAAGTCTTATCTGCATCTCAGTAGCTATGTCAGACCACATTACTATTGATTGAAGTAGCAAATATCTCACACCTTCTGCCCTGAATTTCTTCACAACTCTGTCTTCCTAACTCTTCTGTACTACACTAGGAGCACTTTCAGATCCCAGAACAGACATACTGTGTCATTTAGACAACTATTTCTGTTATTTGCCTTCTGGACACACTTAACCCTGCTGTTCAGACACAGGTTGACAGCAGTCATTCTCAATGGCTTGCTCCTACTTTTTTTTCTTCTAATTAGTTGTATTGATTTGCTTGAGAATGTCAATTCAAGAACTTTGATCTCAGGGCAAAACTCTTTGAAGAAGACCTCATAAAATATACAAACATTCCTTGAACCCACCCCTTAACACTAGTAGCATCTATAAATGATGGCTAACCTCCCCACATTTCAAAGACCTAAAAACAATGAATATGCATGGAAAAGACTCATCAACATCAATTCTGTTATTAAAAAAAAAAAAATTGCCCAACACCATTAATCAGCATGCTGTGAGAGAAACTTGTTCTTTGGGATGAGAACGAAAAAGACAGTAAAACAAATCCTGAAGATGAAGATGCTTTCCTAACTTCTTTTGGAAATTAACTTTTTCTTCCATAACAGAAGGAGAAAAAGGTCCCACAAACACTTTGAAAAAAAAGTTACGCTTCCAGCTGTTAAAGTTATAATAAGTACTTTAAAAATTCTCAAAGTTTAATTGTGAGGATTCTCACATAGAGCTGCAAACACCTTATCAACCTATAAAGCTACCCATGCAGCACACACCAGGCTGTTCTGTTTGGTGGCACTAACACACAGTACTGACATCAGCGCTGTAAGACAGCTGAATGTATTTGTATACAGTGCAGCAATCTAAGTACTGCACTCACTCCAGTTATCTCACCCTTCCGATTTAATCACAAGCAACACATAATTTACATGCAATTAAAAAATATAGTTATAAAAATTATATGCAGCACAAGCTTCCTACATTTGATTATCTATACAGGGTGACATGAGACTTAGCATCAAGCAGTAAATCCTTTTTGTTACAAGGATGAATTTAAACAGTTATGTGGAATGCAGGTGTCCAGGTGCTGGCAGCAGGGGGCTGTCAGGGCAGCCTCTTAGGCTCTGGCAGACCCACCACAGGGCATAGATGAGTCCCTCAACCAAGACAGCAGTGCTTCAGGGGAATTGTGTATTTAAGGAAGGGCAAAACACTGCCTGACAGTGATGTGAGCACCGAGGTGAGAGAAGGAGGTGCTCCAGGCACCAGAGCAGGGATCCCCTGCAGTGACGACGTTGAAGCAGTGTTGCCCTACAGGTCATAGAGAAACCACAATGGAGCATAACAGTTATCCATGTGGCAGAGAAGAACTGCTTATGGACTGAGCACAGTCTCCATTTCCCACCCCCTCCACACACCCACTCCCAGTGCTGCTTGGGACACGAAGGAGGCAGAGGAGTGAAGTTGAGACTGGGACAAAGGAAGGGGAAACATATTGTTTCAATTTGTGTTCGTTTCTCACTATTCAACCATTTCAACTGGTGATAAATTAATTTTCTCCAGGTCAACTCTGTTTTGTGCATGACTGTTTAGTAATTTCCCCATCTTTTTCTCAACACATGAGGTTTTTCAACTCATTCTGCTGAGGAGAGCAAGGGAGTGGTTGGGTAGGCATCTAGCAGTTAGACAAAGTCAACCTGTAGCAACATACTAACTTGTGTGAAGAAACCAGTATTCATCTGCTGATGATTCTGACCATTTAGAAGAGCACAAAGGAAACATGACAATTAGAAAAAGCATGGACAAAACTGTTCTGACTTACTGAATTTCTATATTATGTAAATATATATAAATAATATGCATGGACCGACTCATTACCAAATTTTGGCTTCAAGTCATTCATCACCCAACAGACTTTAAGAGGACTCAGTCAAAGATCTCTATGTACAGTACTACAGTGAATAAACTTCAATGATACGTTTCAGTCAAGGTAATCATGAGAAATTTTTTAAAAAGAGGATAGTGATTATTTTCTAATTCAAATAATAAACATACAATAAGCAGTATCTGCTACACAGGACAGTTCAATAATCCTCAGTCTTTCAGAAATCCTAGGTGACTTAAAGGTAAGGCACCTTTAGCAGAACAGTGAACTTCAGTAACAAAACAATAAAATAATAGTTTGCAGGTGAATACAGAGAACATATTTGAGTCTAAAGCAGCTGACATTGCACAGTGTTAGCTACTGAAGCTTCATTCTTTTATGAAGTACATCTTTTTATTTAGCTGAATTTTATTTTACTTAACTCACGTCTATGAGCAGCATTATCAGATCTCAGTTTCACAGAAAATAAAATATTTCTTTTAAAATGAATGCAATTAAAGCAATGGTATATAGTTTGATAAAGGAAAAAAAAATACCTTTGGAAAGAAAAAAATATTCCAAAGAGCTACCCAATATTACCTAAGAACACACATATCATTTAACCCAAATGTGCTTCCAGCAGCTAAAAAAAAAGACAAGCGAGCTCTTCAAATAGCAACTTCATTGGGAAGAAATGCAAGTGTTGGATGAACAGATAGTGAAACTTCCTTGCCGCGTTTCTCATAGTGAAAAGGAGAGACCCCTGGTCATTTGTGATATTAAGATTTCCTTACACTAGGAAAGATTACTTATCAGACAAGGAGAAAGCATTCTCTTTCACTGTCAAGAAAGCAAAAACTGCATAAAGCTTAAACAAAGAATTAAATACATTAAAGCTCAATTGCTAGAAGTAATGGCTCCTATTTAAAACAAGCTTAAGAACACACAAACTGAAGTAAAAGGGCTTACCTGCATACAGCAGGTTATAACACTAAGTAAGGTTTTTATTTTTGCTTTTTCTATCAGGCTACCAATTTTGTTCCAAAATACCAATAAGCAATTTTCACAAAAGAGCAAAACCATTTCAGGTAGGTCCACAAGGCTGGTCAACTGATACAGGAAACAGGATAAGGGAAAAAATAAAAAAAAAAAAAAAAAAAGTGTTTTGCAAAATTATATTTTTTTAAGGCTGATTCCAACTCATAAACAGCTGTTCCAACTTATAAACAGCTGAATGGCACAAAAAATTGTGTAAGGGCGTGTTCCTTTCTAGATGACAAGTGCACTTTACACATAAATCTGTCTCCCGTATCTCAATAACAATCAGAAAAGCTTCCATCCCTAGTTGGGGTGAAAGATTCTTCAAATGTTAAGGTACAAGCACAGACAAAATCCTGCTGAATATACTACCAATGGTAATAATGAGTTCTGAAGAAGCAAAGAAATTAAAAAATTAACCAAAAAAAAAAAAAGGCAAACCAACCCAGAAATCAAAAAATAGAAGGCTTTCCAAATAATTTCACTGGAGTTGAAGTGCAAGTGTTTATGCAACACAGTTCTTCAAAATGCACACACAGCGAGGTTAAGGTTCTCACTACAAAGAAAAATAAGCAAGAGTTTATTTTGAAGAATAGGCATTTTTCAGGTTTCATCATAGCAAACAGGATATCACAAACACTATTCCACAGCAGCAGAGCAGCTGAGGGAGCAACAGGATCATATTCAAAGACAGTGTCATCAAATTCCAAGCAGTAAGCACCTTGGTATTTTCACCAAGGACTGGGAATTATTTCACGCCTATGCAAGAAACTAGGCATACAGAAATTGATCTACTCCAAGAAAAAAAATAGATACAAAAGACAGGGCACATTTTTAAAAACATACAGATCAAGCAGGTACTCATTCTCAGTACATAAATATTGGTAACTAATCAGATGGCTTCTCTGAAGAATCCAGAATACAAGAAGACACAGACATTTTTTCAGCCTGGAAAGCAGGCTGCTTTGTTATGGTCCTGCTGTAAATGACCAAAACGTCCGTAGGGTTAATAATACTAGAATGAGTAAATTCTCTGTATTGAAGTGACTTAATAGCTCTTATCAGGAAAAAAATATTTTCCTTCAAGACAATAAGAACATTAACATTATTCTTAGTGCAATAGTTTATTTACTTTTAGTTACAAATTTGCAACATGCAGAGGTTTATTCACTGTAGCTTACAAATTTCTCCCCTGTGGGTACTTAAACTCACGGTTTTTGGTACTTAGTAATCAGGAAAATTTGTTTCAAGTTACATTACAGTTGTGGGGCTGTCTTCGACTACAAGAAAACACTCAAACTTCAAAGTTCAAATACAGTGCTGCGATTTACCAATATAATAGATCTAAAAGACCTTTAAAGTTTGACTCAAGCAGAAAGTGAAGAGCGCTATGAAAACAAGACTACTGAACCCCTTAAAAACCTTCATATTTGCAAGTTTCTAACACTCTTAACTGTTAATCATTGTTCAACCACACAGATCAAGTTCACTTCTTCTGGTACAGAACAATATCATCTTTATCCACTGAAGTTGTGGGGTGGGAAGAGTTTGATTACTATTAAGAAGCACACTGAACCTGACCCTCAAGAAACTTGTTTCCTCAGCAAAGGTAGAGACAAAAAGTAAATGAATCGATGAAACATTTATATAGAGAGTAGCAAGGAAAGGTCGCAGAGAGGAGGGGCATCAAAGAATGAAGCAAGACAAACGTGATAAAAATGCAGAAAGGGCATGATGCTACAGCAGACATCATGGTTGATGTACTTCATAGTTCAAATACAACTCATTTTTTCCCTCCATCAAACTCCCACAGCTCTTACAGCACACACAAAAACACAAAGATAAATCTTTCCAAGCTTCACACTTTTGAAAAGAGATCAAATACATTAAGATGAAGTTACACCCCCTCAACCAGTGATGACACAAAATAATAATCTGAGACTAGATCTTTGTTTTAGGATCTGACTTGCCTAGAGATTAGTACGCTCCTCTTTTGAAGTAGTCAATAGGATTGTAAGGACCCTTTTTTTTCATCTTCCCTCACAATACAAGTCCTGAAAATGGTTCCTGTGGAACACAGATGTTGAAATGAAAGACTCTAGCCACATTGTTAAATGCGTGAACTTCAGATTCCTAGAAGTCAACAGTGCTGCATTTCACCCAGATAGTTCTCCTTTGGTATGTTTGTTGTCATGAGCTTACCTCAGTTCATTAAAAGTTAAGTGTGTTTGTTTTAGTCAGGACAAAGCCATGATTTGCAGAGCAGCAGAGAGAAATGCCATCTCTATATCTCTAGAAGCAATTTAATCAGTTACCAAGTGAAATCCAGGGACCAAGACAAGAAATAAATACCAGCTTTACCAAAATGAGAACTCTGTGTCTAGAAATCTAGTTGTATAAAGAGGAAATAGCCACCCTATTAGTGTGAAGCTGTCTATCTTTTCTCCATTTTTAATCTTGCTATGGGTAACAAAAGAGAAATTACAGAATGGTATTTCCCAGGCTTTGTTAACAATTACAGTCAAGCTCCTGAAAAGCTGGTTAAACTTGTGCATCTACAGCACATTATTCTCCTTTTAGTTTCAAGATTGTATGTTTCTCATCCTACCAGTGAGGACAACCAATACACTGGGATGTCTTCCACATCAGAAAAAATATGTCTAGTCCTTCAGATTAAACTCAAAGTAGCTCCTTCCTTTCTGTGCTCATTTCAAGTTCAGGATGAGGCATGCAGCCAAAGCTTAAAAAGATTCTGAAATAAACAGCCTCCATAAAGCAAATATGTAACACTGAAAAAACATCCGACTACATAACATAACAGATGTTACATGCATGTTACCATAATGGAGATTTCTAGTTAATTTAGTACCGATGCAATGGACATTTCTTAACTGCAGCAGTTTTAATGTTTCTCATATTTAAGTAAGTGAACATAACTTGTTCTGTCCTTCTCTAAGGTAGTTTTTTCACACTCTGTTTTGATCTCATCTTAAAATGAGACTTTACATACAGAGTTATTTTTTTCTAGATCAGCAGCTAGGCAGGTGACTGTAAATCTACTTACCTAATTTGACTAAGTAGTTCTCACAAGTCACCTGGTTTCCAGGACAGAGGGCACAGTATCCATGGCAGACACATCATACCTAATTCAGTTATCACTTCTCACAAATTGAAAACAGTGCCCTAATAAGATTTCTTCGCAAAAAAGATACTAAGTAACATTAGTTTTTCAAGATTCTCCATTTTTTGTCATTTGAACAGGATTTCACTTCTAATATAGCAATAAAATAATACTGACAGGTACCAAAAATTGCTTGGAGAAAGGGAAACTTTATTGGGCGAACAGGAACACATCTCATTTTGCTAACTGAATCACATCTGTAGGTCATGAATCAGGTTTAAATCTATGTATTTCTACACATGGGAAGAAACAGCACAGATCTGTAGTTTAAGATTACAAGTGACATTTATTTTCCATTACAAATATATTAATATTTTCATACAAGAATGATAGATATAAAAACTTTGTACAACTTATAGCACAGAATGAATAAAAGCACAATTTATAGCTTACACTCATAATAGTGGATCAAAATGCAACAGTTAAAATTATTACAGTACTTGTTCATTCAGCCTATTCTAAAAGCTACTGCATCTTTTAAAGTGCTTTCACTCTTGAATTGGGATCAAGATTATTTTACTTCTGATTCTGGCTTGTTAAAAATAGGGGCAAGTTTACCTTGAAAACTGAGTCTTATGACTTCAACAGAAGTTAGCTTGAGGAGCATTTACTGCAGCAGAGACATCAGCAGAAGAGGCCTGGGGACAGCTGTGAAGGAAGCTTGAAAGAGCCGAGGCCAGCATAATTGGCAGTACATTCATCAGTAATTTCTCATCGCACACTGGTTGGCTCCACTCCAACACAGCATACTCTAAGAGCTGGCAACTGACAAGACTTAAAAATAAACTTAGGATTCTAAAAATACCTTTTTTGATTATTTACTTTCTGAGTTAAGATCTGAAAATTAAAACTGGCATTATAACGAAGCATCCATGCCTGCAATCATCACAGCTTGTGAGTTAGCTTCTAAAATGGCAAACAAGATTCTCTTGTAGTCTCTTGTCTAAAGGAGAAGTGTTGCTAAAGACATTTTACGTTAAAAATTAAGTTGTCAAGATTTGAGTAATTGTAAAAAACCCATACACTGAAGCCCTTACAACTAATCCTTCATCAGAAAGAAGGCCTCTCAAAAACTAAACAGACTAGTTTTCAACTCCTCTGAAAAACACAAATGGCATTTACTGGCACTTGAAATGAAAGAAAGATTGATAAAATCAACTAATTGGAAAGAAGCTTTGGCTACTTGCAGGGGAAAGAATCAGAAAATTTGCTTCAAAACTAACTTGTTCCCCTTCAAGCAAACGAAAAAGTAGTAATAGTTAAGCACCATTTGACTTGACTTCACAACAATTAATATATGTCTAATCAAGACTCAGTGGAGGCATTAACTATTTCAAATACAATATACAGCATTTTCTACTAGATATGTTTAGTTTCAAAGCTGTCAACAATAACAGGTCCTATGAAGTAGTAAGCATGGGACACAGACAGAGTAAAATTAATTTCCCGTGAAAACTGAATGACAACTTTCCTTAAGATACTGTACTAATTTCTATCACTTTTAAAGCTCCCAGAGCAGCATCAATCTTATACATAAACCAAATCAATTTTATTTTCCCACATGAATGAGCAATTAAGTACTCAAAGTTAAATGTACATGCTTTAGTTCTCATCTGCTTAAATACTGCTGCTGATAGTTTCAGAACTCAAGTGCTCAAAGTACTCCTTTGAATGCACAGCTGTTCTCCTGCAACTTCTAAGTAGGAAATCCCAAATAATACCAAAAAATAATTCCAGCAAAAAACTGCCAGTTTATACACTTGAAGGAGAAAAAAGCAGCAGCAAGTAATCAATAAAACCTGCCAGCAAGAATTGCCAAGAAGTGCACTGACATTCTATATTGAATGGACTATTTACTCACACACTTCTCTTTCTCATTTTTAACTCTCCAATGAACAATGTCCACTACAACTTTTTAAAGCTACAAGAGTTCTACTATATGCCAACAGTTCATGTTCACTCTTTTGGATCAGCTGAAAAAACTCTCACTATTTCAACTACTAGTTTTTAATTGCTAAACACATCACAACAATTGAGTGAATAATACAGCATTAGAATCCTCAGAGAACTGAAGGTACTAAGTGAGAAAATGAAGATGAATTACAGATAAAGAAAGTGGACACCAGTGCAAACACTGCAGAGCAACTAGAAAATCTAATGCCTCGGGACAATGCGCGCGATTTACTTGTTAGAAAGTATTAGGAAGACATTTATGGTCTAACAACAACCATGGAGAAGGAAGGAAAATTTCCTTGGAAGATAGATTGGGATATCAAAGCTAAAGATAGAAGTGACAACCAGAGGACAACCTCAGGCTACACAGAATAGTAATATTTCTGGTTTATCCTTCCGTTTCCTTATAGTAACCTACTTCAAAATTTGGGCAGTCTTCCATAGGCCTTCCAGGAAATGTAATTTCATTGCTGACAATTAAGAAAGCTACCAGACCACTTCCAAGCTCAAACTTTTAGAATGCTAAGACAGAATCAAACATACTTGTCTGAACACACAAACAACATTTGAACATCCCAACACACACAGCTTGTATCAAATCCTTGAAAGATGTCCATTTTTAAAAAATTCTGGAGGCATACAAGATGGAAGCGCATGAAACATCTTGGTATTGCCTACATTTCAGGCTGGTTTATTTAAGAATAATTTTTAAAGCATTGATTACATAGACAAATACTTAGAACTGCATATAACAATTCACCTGAAAAGGTTCTCTTTGTGACAGCAGAACTGATCTGCTTCAGTAAACAGCATTTTCAGAATATCAAGCCCCAATAACATATCTAAATCATCTGTGAAATAAGACCCCTGAGGAAAAGGAAATAAACAAAACCCAAAGATAACAGAGGGGAAACACAGCTGTTAAAAGTGACAGCAAACAGTTGCAAGAAAAATCTAATTTTGCAATTGATTTTAGTGCAAAGTTAAGTGTTGCAGATCTATAATCAAAACTCGGTTAAACCTCATTTATTAAATGCTTATCTCTAGGATGGCACATCAACTGAATTGATATACGAAGATGGAAGGAAAAAAAATGAGCCATAGCATTAAACCACTACAGTCTGTCCGAATACGAGTAACCAGATACACTGTGCCAGAGGTCACAGCTTCCACCAACAGCACTACTCATGCAAGCCATTGAAAAGCAGTAATAAAAAAGTCCTGCAAAGAGGCAGTAAGCCAGCATCATCCCAAGGGAGAAAGAACCTAACACATTTTTTCAGTTACCTTGCCAATAACCTCCCCACTGTATCCAACCCACTAAACATTAGAATCTGGAAGAGATATAATGCTTCTATAGCAACCAGCTGCTGAGATATTTT
Source organism: Turnix velox (assembly GCA_013400935.1). Classification (NCBI taxonomy): domain Eukaryota; kingdom Metazoa; phylum Chordata; class Aves; order Charadriiformes; family Turnicidae; genus Turnix; species Turnix velox. The sequence continues at coordinate 1,187,897 of VZTY01019773.1, forward strand.
TCAAACGCAATGAACTCAATACAACTGCCAAATACTTTCCCAACAAATTTAGCCTTTTCCTAGTGGGAGGAGAAAAGTATGTTCACTGTTGGGACACAAGACACAGTGTGAATCTGAGGTCATTACAAAACTAGAGCAACTTAAAACAAAACAGATAGGAATGAGTAAAGAGACAGACACACAAATTGTAGGCATGCAAGTTGCTGTTACTCTGCAAGGACAGACACATCCCTCGAGAAACTTCCACAAGACTTTTTTCCATACTGTTTGCTCCCATCATCCAACAGGTCGACTTTACCAATACTGATATGTTCCCTGTAAGAGTCTATTAGGGAATTTTCTGGAGATGTAAACAGTCACACGAACATATATATCAGCAACATGTAGTTGCATGCCTTCTGCAAGCTCTTAATGCAAAGGAGTAATACAAATGTCTCTATGTTTTGATATAACAACTCCTGCTGTATCTCCCAACATTCATACTCGTGAAAAGGTTCAACCTCCATACTGCATGCTTACAACTTTTTCTCAGCAAAACAAAAATAAGAGATCAAGAGAATTCAATAACTAAGAAAAATCAAGTCAAATGTTAAGTTTATTATACATTGTCCCAAATGCATAACCTCATAAGACATACTTTAGAGGTCTAAAAATGAAAAGAAAGGTGAAGCCAACTAACTAGGTAACATCTGTCTGTTTCTTTTAATCACAATAAGGCTCTGTTTCTATTTAAATCTTCACTGAATAAAGTCTTAAATCTTTAATGAGAGACATAACCAAACCAATACAAAATGGAATTACTGGTAAACTATTTATCTAGTTTCATAAAACAGTACAGGGATAAGTACTGAACTCAACAGACAGATATTTAAAATATTTTAGTTGATATAGGCTCCCATTTTTCTTCTTTGGCAAATTTTGTTAACCTAGTGTTGTTCCATCTGTGTTTCTCAGCAGCAGATATTTCTGATGAGCAAAGCTCTAAGATACTTAAAAAGTACCCCAAGGACTGCCAGAAAAGACAAGAGATTCATCTTGTACAAGACCTACTACAGAACTAGAAACTACAGCTGCCACTTTAAACATTATAATCCAAGCAAATGAAGTTTGGAAACCTGCATACTGATATACTGGTGTGTCAACACCATTTGTAGCTTTCTGCCCTTCTCTTGCCCTATATATTTAGTGTCTTTTTTAACCTCTCCAGCTAGTATCTACATAGTATCTCAGGTAAGGAGTAAGCACGAGTTGTTCTCTCTGGAGGATTTATTTTAAAATTTATTTATTCCCTCCTCCTTTCATTCCTTTTTGAAGCTGGGAAGGACAATAAAACACAATGAACCACCACACAAGAATTTCAATATGCAGGCTTCCTAGGTTTTACTTTGTTGCACAAAATCCAGCTGAATCAGTGTTCCTAATTCATAGCACTTGTAGGTTTTTGAGGGTTTGTTTATGTGGTTTTAAATACCAAGAGCAAGCTTCTGTCACTGTTTTCAACTTCCTGAGCAGAATGCCTCCTTCGGTTTTGAAGATAGCTATGTAAAAAATTCAGCATGGTTATCCCTACATACACTTAGGAAACCTATTTCAAAGTAATTGTTGCCCTGCTCCAACCAGCCTGTACTTCACTTTTTCCTACAAATTCCAAGTGTTTTAATTCAGGATTGCATCAAGGTAATCCAGGAAAAGCAGGCACTTGGCATTATGGTAATAAATTCCAGAAATTCTAGGAATTAAGCAGCTCCTGCAAGGAATCCTGCTTTCCTTGGAGCTACAGTATTTTTCCTGCTTGAAGCACTTAGACCAGAGGGGACAGAGGGGGAATAAAACTATTTCTGAAGCTTCATGTTATTTTGATTACAGAAATTTTATCATCTACCAAAACAACCTAAGGAAAAAAATCATTCCTCTTACTCACACAAAAAGCCCTAAAAACTCCACAAAAAACCCACCACAACACACAATAAGCAGAAGGTTTATTATTCAGCTATCAACAGAGCCTACTAAGTATCAAGAAACAACTACCATCTGAAAAGACTACAGTCTTTCAGTCTGCTGAAATTTCAGCTAACATGTCATCCCTGGAATACATTCAATTTCTCAAGCCAACTACTAACAAGAGCCAATATGCTGAAAGGTCATAGATTCGTTTCTCTTATCCCTGCCTCTGAGCAAGTGGTGAAACCAGGAAGAAAGAAAAACAATTCTTATATTCCTCTCCTTTTTAGACCCACTTCTCCTTTCTCAGTAATATTTCTGAAGTCTGTACTGCATCAAGGCAGAAGACGACAAAACTAGCTTAAATCCTACCAGTCTGTTACCTGCCCAGGAAACTCTGAATTCAAAGTCTTCTGCTGTATTTTGACAAAGAAGCAAAAGCATAAACAAATAGTGATGTCTAAATACGCCAAGATTATCACATCTAATTTAGTCATCACCATACAAAGACTATTCAAATTAAGAGCTAGACCCCATAGGATCAGATGACATTCACATGGAAAAGGCTTGCATTTTTTATTTGTTCTGTTTTGGGTTTTTTGTTGTTAAAGAAAGGCCTTATCAAATTTCTTTTTTTTCCCCTGTTTTGCTCCTACAACACCAGTAGCTCTAAGCCTGGGGATATTAAGATGCCTTGATGCTAAGATGGCTAGTCCACAACACACACATACAAAACACACTGTGCTGGTTTTGTTAATCCAATATTCCTTTATTTCTTTCTTATTCACCCAACATGTCAAACACTATAATTTGGTTCTCAATAATAGGTTTCTGATAGAAATTTAGCTTTTAAGTTCCATTTTACTACCTATACAATGTTATCAATAGCTAGTCAACTGTGTTCACCAGGATCTTCACCACACCTGAAAAATCTTAGGTAATACAGATTAAAACAAAACTTTGCCAGACTTCCTAAAATGGAGGAAGAACAAGAGCAGGCACCAAAGTATCACGGTCTTAATGTAACTGAAGACCTTGTAGAATAAGACTTAGTAGAATACAACAGCTAAATTTACATCTGGTTTGGTTCTATTAGTTCCTTTGGGTTTTTTTAGAAGACAGCTTTACTTAGGGACATTAGTAGATTATTACATAATTACAAAGTACATCTTAGTAAATTCTAAAATAATAGGAGATTAAAGTTTTTGGATTAAATTTATTCCCCCAAGTTATAAAAATTAAGTTATTTTTTTATGTCATACAATAGAATGTCATTCAGATTGACATTAGAAGTACTTAATGCAAAAAGGTTGTATCCTCCACCCAAAAAGACCCACAAAACAAAATCATTTTGCTTGCATCACCTACAGACAGTAGAAATTCTAAGCAGCACTCAGATTTTTAAATAGGAGTACCAAAAGTAATTTGCAACACTTCTAAGGAATCAATCCATTACTGTGTTTGACACATTAAAGTCAACACTACATCTGGAGCATTTTGTATTTCTGTTGCACAAGAGTGGATTCCAGTTTTTGTATAGAGCTATGTGACTTACAGCTCATCCATAACTTCCGATTGTGCAAAAAGGATGACTCAATCCAAAAAGCATGAAATTGTTACAGTGAAAGTGCTGTACAATTCCCAAATCCATTCAGATTATTCTGGTAAGAACTGTGGCAATTAAGCATGTTCTGAGCATGGATAACACCCTTGGCTTCCTATCAGCAAGCCTGGTTCAGATATCATAAGAGCACAATAGTGGGAGGAATTCACTAGAGTGATAAGATAGAACTACTTTAGTTCTATATCAGTTAAAGATCTCCTGAAAAAATCCATGTCAACAACTAACAACCTTTGTATCACTAATGCCATCTGAAGGGCTTTTGGGAAAGAGGAGTAAGTAAGACTTTCAGCAGTAAGAATTATCAATATCAACTAAGCCACTGACTCATGATCACAATCAGTCAGAGCATATCAGTAATGCCAACATTACATCTAGTCAAGTGCTACACTACACAAAAAATGAAACACATTTGTTGTCTTTACTTGCCCATGTCAGAGTTGGGCAACATTTCCCTGAAGTAATACTATTTTTCAGCAGATGCTATCTACAAGACAAACTTAATTTCTGCCCTACTTCTTAAAATTAGCATATTATGTTTGACAGTATTTTGGTATTTGTTCTTTTATGAGCACACTATATTGCTTACTATGATTTTAAGAACAGCAAGTACAGACAGCCAGAATATGAAGAAACCTTTTAGCTGGATAACAGATGTTTTCAAACTCTGCCATTCAGCACTTCCACGATTCATGAGGCTTAGGAATAAATTTAAATCATGTGAAAACGTATTATAAAATTTACGTTTTGAATTTTTTCTCTGAATTTAAGTTTCAAAAACTAGAATTAAGAGACATGACTGTAAGGAATAGGTGGAAAATAAAGGGAGAAAACCTCAATACACATCTGATTTTTAAATGTAGTACTTGCCAGAATATCTACAGCAATTAAATTCCATGCTTAATTGTTCCTCCTTCTCTTCGTCGTTTGTTATGCTGTTTTCCAGTTTGAGTAGACACTGAAGAACAGCAGTATTAAAATGGAATGTTTTTTAGTTGTACAAACTGTTTTCAGTAGTTCACAGTCTTGCCTTGTTGGGATTGGTTTTTACAAAGATCAAAAGAATAAAACCAACAGATATCAAAATAAAAAGCTGTAGTAAGAAAAAATAGTTGCCAGCCTTCAGAAAACACCAAAACATATAGGACCACTGAAGTGAAGAAATAAATCCACAAGAGAAAAAAATAGGAAAAAAAAAAAAGGCAAGAAAGGGAAAGGCTAAAAGTTTGGAAAGCAGAATCTCCAAAGGACCAGGTCAGACAAATGCTAACTAAACAAAGCCAATTATACTGGATGCCCATGCAAAAACAAACAAACAAAACCTCCAGACCCAAATATCACAAGAGTCTATCTTCTTGAGAAAAACAGAGCCAAGTTTATCCAGCTGGGACACACATGTGATTCAAAGAAAAAATGCCAGTGTTTTGGTCCAAAAAAATAAACTATTACACCATTCCTGGTATAGGATCAGGTTATCAGTATTTTATTACTAAAAAGAACTCTAAAGGCATCAGCTTTGGTTTATGATTCCCTGTATAAGAAAGAAAGAATACTTCTTCCCCAAAATACCCTGATGATTCACGGAAGCTATTAGAATCTTACAATACTTAACTCAGCTTCTATCTAAACCTCTTCACCACAAACACAGGAGTCCATACAGAATCTGTGCACAGCTGAAGACCCTGTACATGGAGGGAACTCTTCACACATACATCTTATATTCAACTGACACTTCTGTGTGGGTACAAGCACAAGTCCATACAGAACAACTTGCAGGACAAGGACTTGACAATGCAAAGCTAATATCAAAATACATTGTGGAACAACTAGAATTAGAATCTCTTCAGCCTTTATCTTCTTTGGTTGTAATACTTGGAGGAAAGGTAATATTGAAGTTTTGACCAATCTATGCTATGACCTATTCAAAAAAGTAACTTTAAAAAGCATTAAATATTCAATCTGGCAGTTCATATTATTGTCCTTGTTAATTTGAAACTATAATATAAAGCTACAGTACATTAAAAGATTATTTCTGCACTTATAAATAAGAAACTTATTTTAGTAAAAAGGTGGTGACCTCAAAACACACAATCAGCTTGACAGTATCTTCAGTTTTCAGAACAGTCATATGAACACTTTATAAGCACTGTTTCTAAAATAGAGATATAGGTGCTGGAGTGTAATATTATATTAAGATAGTCACTACTGATAAGCACCTCTGAAAGTTGCTGCATAAACTCACCTTGACCTCTGAAAGTTAAATGCAGCTGACTTCACACATTATCTTCAGCTAAATCGGCAGCCAAGACTGTACCATTCTGTATGGACACATAGTTGAATTACTTTCCTACTAGTCAATACTGGATTTTTTCCTTGCAGTTCAACTGGTAGGACAACTAACAAAAAGTTAATGTATACTTGGCAAGATAAGCACTATTTAGAAAAAAAAATCCAAACTAGCAGATAACTTTATTCTGACCCCCCCAGAGATAGCTGTTTGTTCTTTTTTAAACTAAATATTAATTTAATATTTTTCTCCTACTGTTTCTAGGTAGCCATACTGAGACACTTAAAATATTGTCAGAAAACAAGTTCTTGTTTCTCCATGCAATTCTGATATGGGTATCTTTGGATCTTAGCAGGCCTGAAGAATCACAGTAGGAATGCAACAATTTGAGTTGCTCATCTGTTACTTTTACTGACAAACCAACCACTTTGTAACATGTTGTAAAAGTGTAACGGATGGCTCAAAACTATTATAGCCTCATTTAAGAATCAGGATACAGTCTTGATCTCAAAATCTTAGCATAGATCTACAGATGTCTCTGATCACAAAGTAAGGACAAAGCCAATGAAAGCCGCCTGTCGTTAAGGTATTAAAGTAATAGTCTTCAGACACTAATAAAGTTATCAGTGCAGAATCTCTGTCAGATAAGAGAAACTAGAAACCTGCAGTTTGCGTTACTTCCCACTCAGTATCTTCTACAAGTGCTCAAACCTTCACTTTTTTATGCAGAACCATTTATTTTAGTCCAAGTTTTTAAGATTCTGTTGAAGGTTTCTGCGTGTGGTTAATACAATGACGGCAACTCAGTTTGCCTAGCACACCATTTGGTAAAGACACACATGAATTATTACACCAAACAGTCAAAGAAATTGAGCTTTCAGGCAATTAATAATATGATTATTCCAAAACTCCAGGTACGTGCAATGCTGATGAAAAGTTGGCTTTAAAGAGAAAAAGAATGGCACTAGCACTAATTAATTCAATTACCTTAGAAACAACAGGTGAAAAGGGAAAATACATTATCCAAAAGTACATAACAGAAAACCAAACCAAGTTATTTACTTGTTCTGGATTTTGTCATTGCAATGAAGATAACGTTGTACAAATGCACCATGTGCATGATAAACACAAAAGAAAAATGTCAAAAACTTCCTAAGGGAGGCAGAGGATACCCCTCTTCTCTCCTCCCCACTCAAAATTCTTTCATCTCCTTACATTTTCTCTCCAGGTCAAGAAGTTAATGCTTTAACACTCTTAAGGAGATAGACAACTTCCAGTTTCAGTTGTAGAAAAACATTTGAGTAACTGGAAACTAATTAGTCCTGTTCAAATAGTGCACGGTCTATGAAGAACCTATAAGTGGAATCTCTTCCACTTACACACATGCACAGAGCTATCTAGAGAGATTTGTTCTAGACAGATGGATTTACTAGACATCTACATGCATACTCCAAACCTACATAATGTTTTCTTGTTGTCTACTCCAATCTGCCATTAAAAACATCATGGCATACATACAATAACAATGCCACTCAAAAATATGGAATCTGCTATTTTCTTTTTCAATTTTACAAAGTGTGCTCTTAAAAAAGACTAACTACTTACAGTAGGCTTTATGTGCACAAGTAATTCATCATTAGATCTCATACTGGACTGAATTTCTAATTGTCTACCTCATCACCCAATTTCATGCTATGCAAATAAAAACAAAACCAACTTACTGTGTAGGGGGCATTTAAAGTTCATCAGATGTATGAAATACAATAGCACTGAGCATTTAGAATTCCTAGCAGACAATAGGAACAGGAGCAATCTTTATTTTTACAGAAAAAAAAAGCTATAAAAATAAACATCTGATAACCCTTGTGGGTTAACTACTGAGCCACCCCCACCTGAAATGTGTACTGCACATAGATCTGTCAGCTTTATGATTTATTCTACTCTTTTACTAAAGAAAGCAGAAACAAATGTTCATAGTTTATAACTCTCCATGATTATCCTCTCATTCCTTGAAACATCACTTACATTTTCTTCAATTTTTTAAATTATATTCTACAAATGGAGCTCTCATATTCCTGTTTTGTCTGGTATTATCCTACTGAAGTTACAATCCATTATTACAGTACAAAGATATACCAGAAAGGGCTATTCAAGATCATAATTTAGAATTATTTAATTGCCAGATTCACATTCTTTCCTGAGTCCAGATCTACCCTAATTATATCATTAGTTGTACTAAGGAAAGAGCATGCAGACATCCCACCAAACAGCTAACAGTAGCAAGAGACAGAACAGGCACTGCAGGCAGGTCATTGGTTTATTTTGAGATACCAAATCTTGTTTCACTGTATCAATGTAGTTACTCCACTGAACCAGGATATAAAGGTAAGTTATAATGAAAATATGGCTACTCTAAAAAAGTTCTCATCTGGAACAGAAGACAGTAGGATATTTCAGAGGGAATACCAGAATGAAAGAAATGTGGTTTTTGAAACAGCAAGTGCAAAGAGCAGCATGCTCAGCTCAAATGAAGTTTCAGCCTAATACACTGGAGAAACTGTTCAAAAACAGTTCATCTGCACGAAACATGACCCCTGTAAAGCTGCCAAAATCAGTGAGAGCATACAAGTGTTAATCACGCAAGCTAAAATGGCTTGAGCTGTTCTGACTTACATGTATGCCTAAATGTTGAAGACTGCATATCCTAAATTATAAGTTAACAACCAGAACACAACTGTTTTCTTTACTTTTACTTCCATATGCAATCAGGACACCTCATTATAGTCCACAAGCAAGTATACCCCCCCTCCCAGTACTTGGAAATCCGAATACAGCTGACATGCAAGGCTCCTCCTTCCATAAATCACCCCCTTAAGCAGGGCTTTGGTGTGAGCACTTTGAAAGTATTCAGTAATCAGTTCACTGGTATGTTAAAAAGTATACTGTATAAAAACACCACCAGGTCATATGCATAAAGGGAAGTTACCGTGATTAGAACAAAAAGGCAAAAAAAGAGAAAGGTTGTCTAAGGCAGTGTGAAATAACACTGCACAGTCCGACATTCTCTAGTCATCAATACCCAAAATACACAGTTTGGCTTTTTGTTTTATGGAAAAATACATGCCTTTGGAGACAGACTTTAAATATTCTGTTAAAATACATATAGCTATTATCTTAAATATATAATGTAATACAAGCTCTAATCAAAAGCATACTTCAGAAGTGCGGAGTGGAAACAGGCAGAGGAAATCCGAGTGTTTCTTGCATTAAACAGTACCACACTGTCACATTTGGAATGCTAGTTATTTTACTAACAAGAATTATTTACTAAACAATATTCTCTAATGATCTTCTCTATCATGACAGAAAGGTAGAGTTCACAGAAAATACAGTTTTGTAAAAGCAAAACCCACGTTTCTTTGGAAATAAAGAAGCAGCTGACTCAGAACAAAAGATGTCCACAGGAAATATTACCCACAAAGTTGCCTGCTAATTCTAGGCAAACAGAAATAAAGGGACAAAAAACCCAACCGTGTACCGGTTTCCTTTCTCCTGGCGGCCCGACAACATTCCCTCGTTCATTGATCGTGTGCCTTTTTCAAGTCCTAAAGGGATGGCATTCCTTCCCTCGCAACGGGGCAAGGAGCTAAGCGGACTGAGGCAGCGGGAATAATCGCTCCTTAACGCAGTAAAGGCAAAACCGCTAACCCGCAGCCGCACAACCCACCCCTTCGCATTCCACGGCCGAGATTCCCGCCCCCCTCCTCCCCAGAGGACACGAGTGGCCGGGACGCGGCTCCCTCCGGGAGCGATGGCTGTCTTGTGACGGCGAGGGCTGGGCTATCACCGCACACCGACCGGAGCGCTCCTCCCCTCCCGCCCCGCCGCGCTTCCCTCTATCCACAAAAAACATGTAGCTGCGAAACCCACCCCGCTGAGGTACCGATAAAAATTAAAGAGAATAACAGTGGAGGGGAACAAAAGGGCCAGCCCGAAGGGAGCAAGCAGCGGCAAGCCAGCCCCAGCGGAGCAGCAGCCGGCGCCGGACCTGTACGGCGGGCGCATCCCGCCTCACAGCTCCGCGCACACCCGCGGGCCGCCCACACCGGCCACGACCACGGCTGCTGATGAAGACGAGGAGGAAAAGGGAGGCCGCCTCTCTCCTTGCCAGGTACCCGGCGCCTGTCAGCGGGCCCGGGCACCGGGACACGCCCGGCCGCCGGTACCGGGGCGGCAGAGGCAGATCAGAGCAAGCGCGCCACTGCGATCAACACCCCCCCTTCCGCCTCCCTCGGGTGCCGTTGGCCTGGGTTGAACCGTCGCCCCTGCCAGCGAGGGTCCTGTGATCAACCCCCCCCATTCGCCTCGCTTCCCCCCTGCACTCCCGCCGCCGCCGAGGAGTACCTCATATCTGCGCGGCCCGGGGGGCCCTGCTCACACCCATGGCGACGGCGGGGGGGATGGAGGAGCCGGAGCGGCGTCCGCCACCGCCTCCGCCAGGCGCACCATCCCCTCCCGTTGCCTCCTCAGCCACCGTCTGGCGGGCGGCGAGGGGAGGAGGAGCCCTGGCTTTCGCTTGCCCTCACAGCCGCCGTACTGACGCGCGGCCGCGGCCTCTCTCCTGCCCCTCCTCCTTGCACGACGGGCAGGCGACTGCCGCTAATCAAAGGCCGGAAAAGCAGCGAGGGCCCCGCCCCCTCGGTCCAATCCCTGCTCGTTCGGGCCCGCTCTCACGCCGAGAGGATTAGGACGTGGGGCTGTGGGAAGGGAGGGGACGGTCCTCCTCGCCGCCAGCTGGGCGCCTTTACTTTACACAAGGGTAATTCGAGGCCGTATCTTTTCCTTTCACTCCCCACCCATGTCTCGGCCCTGCTCCCGGGAGGTCACGGACGCTGTAAGACTGCCAGGAGGGGGGGCGCGTAGCCTGCTGGGTGTCATACTCCCGGAGCTGGGTCTCTAGCTGTGTCGTAATGAGTAACAGCTGCCCTAGCCAATCCCTCCTCCGGTTTTATCCCGAGTGGCGGCTACCCTGTCCAATTATGAGCTGTCGTGGGGCCTCTATGTGCCGCAGGGCTCTTTGCCCGCGCTCGAAAGAAGGGCGCCGAGGTGGGTGCAGCGGCGGAAGTAATGGTTTGTCATGGCAACCGCAGGGCACCGTGTGGCGGTGCTTCCCGGCGGTTCTTCCCGCTGAGTGCCTGGGTGCGGTTGGAGCCTTCTTTTATTTGGCGTCGTCTCCTTTTTTGTTATCTCCGCGGCGGATGCTGAGGGGCTGCTGTGGGTGACACAGGGCACGGAGACGGGTTCTGGTGAGGGGCTCTGATGAGGCAGCGGTGCCTTCTCCCTTCTCCGTTCCCGAGCTACTCTCCGGTCTGGTAAAGCAGCGGAGCAATGGCAGCATCGCTACCGGGGCACTGTGGGAAGCGGGCGGCTGCTCTCCCCGACCGTGCGCCGAGAGCCCGTCGGAGCGACCGGGCAGCGCCGCACAGGGGGTGTCCGGCAGGGCTGACCGGGGTTGTGACAGGCCACGGCTGCCGACCCTGCTCTACCCTTTTCAACGGCCTGGTGCCTCAGGGGGTTCCCTTCAACTTTCGGAGGTGTTCTTGCTGGATGCCAGAAGCAATGTAATGCTTCTGTGCTTCACTTCTCTGTAAATGAGACCTTTTTTAAAGATACTCTTTTTTTTTTTTTCCCTTTCTCTAAAAGGCTGCTCTTTGTTGTGGACAGCATATGCCAGGGTGTGAGAAGAGACTGAAACTCCAAGTTGTGATTTTTAGTGAAGTCACAAACAAGGTTCCTTGTTTTCCTACACTGGTTATATCATTCCCTGCACTGCCTTTGTCCGAGATAATCAAATTCTGAGCCTGAGTATCAGAAAACCCATCTCCTGCATTGGACAACCAATTGGTAAATGCACTGTATCATTCCTCTTCTTCTACATCATCAGTCTCTAGGATTTGCTTTATTGTAATTAACAGTGCTGATGTAATCTGTTGCAGGTAACTTATCTTCCCTTATCTGTTGATCTGTTTTCGAGCTTAAGTTGAATGGACTGATAGGCCCTGTGTTGTCTGCAAATAATCCCTGTTCCGCTTGCAAAGTAATGTAAAGCTTTAGTTACTTGATCGGTCTATAGATAGTGCCTGTATTACAGTTTAGTTGCTGTGTTTTTTTTCAGGTCATGAAGGCATTGTACTGCCAGCAGAATTCACCTGGAGAAGAAATGACATTTATCTTCCAGGAAAGAGTGAGTTCCAGGATAGCACTATCAAATCATTCATAGAAGACAGTGTGACTGACTGCGACTTGGGAATTCAAAACCTAACTCTCCTCTAGACTTAAAAACCCCTGGTGTAATCCTTGCACAAGCTAGTAAATGAAGGTAGAGGAGGTGTATTTCACCATCATAGAATCAAAGGGACCTTCAAAGGCCATCTAGTCGAACCCCTCTGCACTGAGGCACTGGAATGGATTGTTTGATGATTGCTATCTCCAGTATAAAAGAGGACAGGAATATGTTGACGCTGGCAACAGGTGAGGCACACAGCTCTCATACATTCTCAGGTTACCTAGAACAGATCAGGAAACTGCACTTCTGTGCATAGACTTCATCTGTCTGTTTGCCTACTGAAACTTCTTCAGACAGGAACTGATTCTGCAGGTGTGTATAATAACCAACAGTGGTTATGGAAGACAAATGGAATTGTCATCTTAAATAGAAATAAATTCTGAAAAAAAGTGAGGAAAAGGAAAGCTAGTTGGCTTAGGAAACCTTAATAGAACAGTAGGTGGATAGTAGAAAGTCAGTGGCTTAGATGGAGAACTTCCATAGCAGATTTTCCTTTATGGTGCTTGGTCGCTTCTTAGTAATGGCATACCTAAATTCTGAAGGCAGGATGCAGTTAACAGCACAAGCATCGTTTCTTTTTGTTCTTTAGACTTCTTTTATAAAGAAGAGCAATATTTTTATTTGCATTGGGCCATACATACTTTTAAAAGACAATGTAATCTTAAATTTATAACAATCAGATAAGTCCCTTAGATTTTAACATTTTCTTTTTTTTTTTTGTTTAAATCAGAGATGTGGTATACATGTGGTTTAATGGTTTTTCTGTTTTGGGGAACAAAGAGTGAGAACCCACTTTGGTTTGTTTGAGGAGCAGGAGGTCAGTTTGACTGGCAACATGCCTTGCAGCTTTAAAGGAACAGCATGTATTTAACTCAGCTGGGGTGAGAAAAAGTTCAGTTTAGTATTCCTTGGATAGGAGTAACTGTTCATGTTGCTAAGCCTAGGAGAAAAGCAACATCTGGGTTTTTTGGGAAGAGATTTTTTTTAAAAAAACAACAAACTAAGAAGATGTTAAATGTTTATGCATATAACTTAACTGTAGAAGTAGAAACAAATCACTCTTCTGGTGTTTATTTCTAGTTCCAATAGACTTCTACACTGCAGACTACCTGTAACATGGAAATAAATGATTTTGCCTTCAGTACCTAGGTAGCTCTTAAACAGTCCAGAACCCAACCTGGCTAATTCAAATTATTCCAGATATCAATCCTAAAACCAAAAGCTGAAATAGTAAGGAGGAGCTTCATTAGCAAAACAGTTACCCACGGGGCTTATCAGCAATTCTTAGGAGTATTTTTTCTTTGATACCATCTGGACTACTCAGCAAGTTTGTCAGTACAGTATGTCAGACATTCTGGTCAAAACTGTCTTAAATTTCTCCATCTCTCTTGCAATTTATTTTTCATATTGAAGAGATGCTCATTCTGCTTCTTAAAGAGATACTAGAGGGACAATTGCATGCAAAAATTATTTCAGATAAGGTTTGAGATATTTGACTCCTGTAAAAAAACCAAAAACAACCCCAAAAAAGCCCCCAAAACAACGAAACTCCAACATAACAGAGAAATGTCAGTGTCTGCTGAAGTTTAGTAAGGTCTTGTGGTCAGTTCGTAATAGTAATATGTGTATGCAAATTGGTGTTGTAGATCCATTGTAATATCAGCTCCTCTTTCATTGAAAAAGAATTTCTTGTTCTGACTACAAAACAAAGACTGTGGAAAAGTGATTTCAAGAGCTTGAGAGGATCCTAGTAACACGTTCATGTTGCATTGTATAATGTTTGTAAATTTGTCCTAGGAAAACCTTCCTCCTACAAGAGACAATGATGTGAAAGTACAAGTTAGAGCCTGTGCACTGAGCTGGATAGATACAAAGGTATTTGCTTGAGTTATTTTTAATAAAAGCTAGAGGTGTTTATGGTTTCTGTTGAAGATCTAAGACAGAGCCTTAGCTGTTAATTGGCAGAATTTCATTTATGCTGTCTGAGGATATGGCTTGACTGCTGAGAGAAATGGCACAAGATTGATGTGGTATTCTCGCATATCTCTTAAATAAAGAGCACCTGTAATTTGGTTCCTACTTTATGGAGAAAGATTAATTTGTGAGTTCTTTTACAGTAGATCTTTATCATCCTCTGCATACTGGCTTTAAGTCACAGTAAGGCTTGCTTATTTGTATCTCTTTTTTTTATATGCTTCTAAATTTAAATACAGAAAATCACTGCAAAGGTTTTTATATTAAATGAGGAATGTTTGTACTTTTTTCCCCCAGATAACATTTTGGTAGTGACCCAACTTTGTTACTGTGAATATCAAACACTGTACGATTATAACCAATATGCAAATTTTAAGCCTTGGTAAGAATGCTGTAACCTTTATTTTCATTTAGCTTCTGTCAGAAGTTAAACTGGAGAAGGAGCTTCTACCTGTTGGTCGAGAAATTTCTGGAGTTGTACTAGAAGGTAAGTTAGCATAGTTATCTTGTGAGGTATGGAGCAAGAATTAAGGTCTAGTAATCCAGAACAAAAAAGTAATGTTTTATGGTACACCTTCAATAACAGGAACTATTTGCTTTCTTAATGTGGCTTCCCATAATTCAGTAATGGTACAGAAATGAAAATGAAACAGCTCAGCTGTAATTCCTGAATGTCTTCTGAGTTTAAAATAAAATAAAATTGCAAGGCAGATTTTTAAATCATACATATACAGAGATCTTAAGATATTACCCATGCATGCTATAACTGCATTTAATTTATTTGTAAAAATCCTTTGTTGGAATAGTGAAAACAAAATAGCATTCAGGAATTTCATCAGTGTTTCACTGGCATATCTACCTTTGATGTGTAGTTTAAAGCAGCCTGGATCTTTCAAAAACACACACATGTGCGTACATGCCTGTAACTGTTTGTATATGGGATGCCAAAGTTCAGTGAATTAAACATTTGGGTTTGGTACATGCATATTTAATAGGAAAAAAAATTCACTGTCAGGCTATGTTTTAGTTTTATGAGCTAGTGATAAAAAGTGCTTTCAAATGCATATTCAGTTTTGGCTATAAACATTTATCTTCATCCCTTCTTTCCTCCTTTTCATATATTCGTGAGTTGGAAGAAAGGTAACCTTTTTTCAGCCAGATGATGAAGTAGTGGGTAAGTCAATGCTTGTGTCCCTTCTCAACTAATACAATTAGTAATTTTTATAATGAATGGCTGTGTTTATAGTCATTGCTAAATCTACAATTAAGCATTTTTCAAAGATTCAACTAGTGGTGCATGAATAAATTCTTATAAATGAGATTTCTGTTCTACAGTGTTCTCTTTAGGATGGTGTTTTCATATAAGAATGGAAGTTCAGGTCCCCATCTCCTGAAATCTGTCATAGTCCTATAGCATTCAGTGCAACTGTAATATAAACCCTGGTCCAGTTAGCCATGGGATGTGAGTTCTCTAAAGGTAACTGTCTGAATACATGCACAACAGACTGTATTATAACACCATCTTGATCTAATTAATATGTATCTTTTTATTTCTGTGAATGATGCAAAGTGTAGGCTTATGTTTTCTGCCTTTTTGAGGGCGATACAAAAATATCCTTTCAACTGCTAGTGATGAATGTACTGAAAACTCTTCAGTTTCTTCTAAGTCAAATCAATTCCTCTTCAAGTAAAGAGATCAAGATTGGTACTAACCTAAACATGAAAGTAGCTTCACACTAGTTCTGCTGGATTTTCTTAGTGACCAAAAGCAACAAATGTACATGGTGTTTTGCTGAATACAAGGTTACACTTACAAGGACTGAGCTGAGCTGCTTGTTTTCTAGAATCTTAATTTTTACTGCACATTAGAGCCTTTCAAACTGGACTTGTTTCCCCCCTAACCTAACCCCAGGGAGTCAAACTTCCAGATAAAAATCACACAGACAGTGTTAAACTTTGTTAGACCTTTCATATCACTAGCATATATCTAATAGAATAATTTGTGTGATTATTATTTATTCATGATAGAAGGCATAATAAATTGGGAATTAATATATTATTAAATTCCCACAGAAGTGGCTTTGCTTTGTTTAATGAAGTAGAACAGTTATGGCCAGGCATTTTCTGGTCTTTAAACTATGATTAGCATCATGATTGTGAACAGTATTACTGATTTGGTTAAATATGTTACTGGCATATGCTGCATTTGTTGAATATTTTAAACTAATACTTGTGTTTAAATCACATTCTGCTGTGGCTGAAGGAATACAGTTTCAGTACACAGAGAAGAAAAACCCTCTGAAAATCAGTGGACCCGAGGGGACTAAGTGGTGTTCTAAATGGCTGTGGGAGGGTTGGGGCTCTTTTGTGAATTAAGAATTCATTCCATTTTTGTTAATTCAAATGTAGAATAAGTAGTTTGAGTCAGCTGAACTATGTCAGGGTAAATCTGACATTAAGGAAATGGAATCTGTGCCTGGGTCATGACCGAAGCAGCTTAATTTCGTCTGAGACTTTTGTTGTCTGCATCTTTTATTCTTGCCTGCTGAATGCTTGCAACTGCAGGCACAGAAAATTCAAAATTACACATAGGGAAATAGGAAGGTAAAGAAAACAACATTAAATGATTTTGTGCCCAAAAGAAAGAAACCCCACTTATTTAAATACTGAAATCTCACAGCATTCCCCTTTAAATAGCTGTTCAACTTCATGCATCCAATACAGATGATATAAAGACAAAAAACAGGAGTAAAGTGTTTCTGTTTTGCTAAATCTTTCTTAACAAGCATCCTTCACAGTTACTGCTGCTGTGAGTTCATTTGTAGTTAACAAATGAGCAAATTCAAAAGGAAATGAGCTATTGCGAAGTGATTTAGTTACTTTTGTGTTTAATAACACCAAACTATCCCAAAATATACAATTGTGAGAAAAATATTTCCACTTGAATTTTGCAAAAAAGCTTGTACTTCTGAAGAAGAATCCTTACTGAGTTTAGCAGTAATGCTATGGTAATAATGACCTTATTTGTGAAGCTACTTTTTTTTCATGTGAGAATTACACTGCGCTTACTGGAAATACTTGGTGTGCTGGAACTTTAGTCTGTTTCTAAAATCATATCAAGAATTGTTTCTTGCTCTTCTGATCCTTTAACCTTCCAGAGGAGATTTCTTTTTCTATAGTCTATTACTTTTTACATTATCATTTGATTTGTTAGGAAAAATATAGTAGTGGACCTGCATAATGTAAGAAGTGGAATATAAATTGATCTCTTTTTATTTGAGATACATTATTGACTTCTTTTAGAGTTACTGTCTGTTTTGATTGTTGCTCTCAGAATCTTTTAGCAATCAGTTGTGCCATATTACTCACTGAAATGCATGCAGGGAAAAATATTCTGAGAGTTAAACTGGCCACAAATACTTGGAGACATGAACCCAAATATAAATGTAGCTGCTTAGATTTACTGGTGGCTAGCCAGTTTGTGTATGAGTTCTTCCATATGTCCTGTTACTGAATACATAAATAATCAAGACATGGAAACCCTACGCTATGTGGAGTATTTCTGACAAGTAAACCAAAAAAATCTAATTTTGTACTTGTGTCAAACACTTGATGTTTATAGCATACATAAAATAAAAGTCTGTACTTCATGTTGAAGCTTCTGCAAGCATTTTGCTGTACTGCGGGTCAGACTTCTATGAGGTGCCATATATCTTTCCCTCAGTATAAGGATCATGGTTTTGTGAAATGGTTTTAGAGACCCTGAAATCAATGTGAAATGATAGCAATGTATAATGATTCCTTGGAGGCTGTCTTGAGTGTTAAGAGGTAATGTGACTTGTTCCTGAGCTTTGGAGTCTGTCAAGAAAAGTAATGTCTTCATGTATTACTCATTCTGTTTTGCTTTTTATATAGTAAGATATAGAAGGCAAACTGTTCTAGGTGCTGAGGCTGCTTTAGTTGACTATAAGTGTTGAGCTTACTCAACATTTGAAATACAATACTGTATTAATCATCAAAATTTAAATTATATTTTAGGATAGAAGAGTTATTTTGCAAAGACATTCTTATATGCTTGTATTTTGTATGTTAAAGGATTAGAGGATGACTAAGTTCTGAAAGTAAGATAGAGTTAATAGTGATGTCATAAGAAACTGTTCTGAGATTCTTGCCCTTCTTGCATTATTTCCTAATTGCACAATAGCTGCTGTAGATAGCTACTACTTTAGACTTTTCATTAGCATTATTCCAAAGATAAACCCTTGAGAGATCTGTAAATGTATACAAGCACTGTAGCATAGCCACAGGGATTGTGAAAGACTGGAAACAGCAGCTGGATTTGCTGCAGATTTTATGTCAAAGCCCTTGCTTTTTTAATAAATGCAGTATAAGATTTGGAAGGAAGAGCAAAAAGCCTAAATACATTCATAAGACTGGATGCCAAAGCCATGCTCATGGATCTCCTTGTCCAGAGGAGGTAAAAAAACACTGTTATGACTAGAATAGATTTCATTTTTTCTTCTCCCTGTTCTGTGTTAGCTTTCTTTGTCTTCTGTGGATGTTATTTGCCCTTCATTTCCTCTACTCTATTCCACCTTTTAAAAACTTATGCCTTTGTGCTTATTTTTCCTTTGGTCCTATTTTCCCCCCATTTTTGCTGCCTTTGCTAACTCCACACTTAAAGGCAGACTAGAGGTAGCATGGCTTGATCTGTGCCTGTCTGCAGTGCAAGAGATTATTTTGGGTTTTTTTGTTAGCCATGGCCCAGAGCAGAAACAGGAGCACTCACCAGACTGAGAAGAGTTTGAAATTAGTTCAGACGTGACCTGACAAAAACGAAGCATGCCAGTAGCAAAAAGTACTCAGTAATGTCACCATTCTTTCTCTCTCCAGCCCTAAAATGCTGTTTGGAATATCTCTGGAATCACCGTGTATGCTGCATTGATTACAGACTTTGCCAGGTTTTCTTTACCTGACAAGAGGGAAAATTAAGTACAGACCAAGTGGGACTAGCACTTTCATTAGGCACATGTTTTGAGTATAACTTCCACTTGTTTGACATTAGAAGTCTATGTTAATTTCTTTTTTCCCCCAGGAATTTTGCCACTGGAGTCTGAAGAATCTGGACTTTGTGAAGTTGTTTTAGTTCATGAGCATTATTTGGGTACGTAGTTCATATTATTTCTCATACTTAGATTTACTCTAAGTTTAGACTTAAATTTAGCTTTTCTAAGAGGGAGCTAATTAACTTGGGCCTCTAGGCAAACTTGTTCTGTACAGCAATGTGCAGACATTCTGTCTACTTCACTTGTTTGTTGAAGTTCAAATACTGTGGACACTCAAGGGCTTTTTCTTTGCTGTTATCACTTAATAGGTTAATGTTCTGCCTAAACCACACAAGCTGATTCTTTTCCTTCTTTTTTTCCCCTTTCTAACTTCCCTTTTTGTTGCTTCTTTTTTTTTTTTTCTACATTTTCCTTACACCACTTGTCACAAAATTAAATAAGAAATTTGCTTATTTCCTTACTTTAACTCAGTTGAGGAATATCACTAACAGATGGTGTAAAATTAGCAGACCAGAGGATGAAAAGAAGAATTTTCAGGGAATGAGGATTGGGGAAAACCTAGTATTGAAACATTCTTATAAATTGTTGTGAGTTTCCAGTCCCCCCTTTTTGGGCACAGAGTACTTTAATGTGCAGATTAATAAATTTGAGAATATTTGTGTTTCTCCCAGGTTTGTTGTATTACTTTTAGCAAGCTACTCTTTTGCTCAAATTAATTTGTTTTGTGTTTCTGTGACTGTCCATGAATTCGCCGTGTGTCAGGTGACCCTGTTAGGAGGTGACTTCTTACAATTTTTAATACCTACTCTGTTGTGTAAAATACTGCGTGTTTTTTAAATATGACATAATTATTTATGCTGTCTTGTTTGAAGAGGCAATCTTTCTAACTAGCCATGAAAGTTTTTTATAAAATAAGTCATAAGCCTCATGAAGATGAGAAGGCAAGGTTTATTCTTTCTAACAATTAAAAGGAGAAATCAAACAAAAATGAGATCTAAGGTCTGTGCTGCCTTGTCACTATTTAGAGTAACTGTAGGCAGAAAATATTTCTAACTTGATATTACCTTCAGTAGCTTATTTTTGCTAAGTAGTATGAACCAAGTGATGACACTGGTGGTAATCCCTAGATTTCTTTTCCAGCACACTCATAAATAACCTCTTGTCATTGTATTGCTTATGTTTTATAGCTTCATTGATTCAGGCTAAGTTGTCAATTGCTATGTTACATAGGAAGGAACAGACTAAACTTTTCCAATTTTTTTTTTCTCCCTTGTGTGCTTCAAAAAGATTGTTCTTGCTTAGTTCAGTTACATGCTAGGCTCATCTGGGCTGTGATTTTTTAGCTTAGTAACAATGTCTCTGCTAAGTCATGTAAATTGCTGAGATTAAAAGTGGTGTTTGAACATGTGATTTCTAGTTAGAAGAGTACTTTTGTCAACATTACCTCCCCAGGCTTTTAAGCATATGGACAGAATGGGAAAAATCATAAGCATCTTATAGGTAAACACAACAAAGTGTTATCTTGACATTGATCTCTCTTTAAGTGTGTTATAGACTCCGCCATCTGTTTATACCGATGGATTATGAAGTGCAAAATTTTAACCTATAGAGAAAGATATGAATTCATGGGTTGGAACATACATGGTATGTTTTCTGTGTCAGAATTATCTTTGCGGAAAGGAGATCTCCAGACATTTCTGTCAGGATGTTCTGGTAGGAAGTGTGTCCGTCTTCTTTCTTTTCCTGCTTAGATATTTTATTTGTATTGAAACTTGCTCACAAAAGTACTGCAGGAGCAAACCAATTATTCTTAGAATAATAATTGCCTTTTCTCCTGTGACTCCATATAGCTGACTTAGCACTGCCAGGAGACACTCAGAGAATCCTTAGTGAAATGTCAGGGACTTGCTCTTTGGGGTTTTTTTCTCCATCTGGTCTCTTTCTCTGTTTTTTTTTTCCCCAAACTTAGTTCGTAAACCAGAAAAAGTCTGTTGGGTTGAAGCAGCTGGGACTGTTCGTGATGGTGTCCGAGCATACACAGCTTTACACTATCTTTCCCATGTCTCTCCTGGAAAAACTGTCCTTGTGATGGATGGAGCAAGTGTAGGTAACAACTGTGCAATATTAACAATTCCAAAACAGAAAGGTTACCTTTGCCATAAATGTCTGTCTTATCACCAGAACAGCTGGATTTCTTTCAACATAGTAAACTTATCAAGCCTTGTATTTTACTCCTGGCAGTGCCAGGAAAGGCATAAGATACTGAGCCAAGAATACAGTCCTTTACGTGTTGTGTGGATAGCAAATGAAGGTTGTTCTTTTGTGGTGTTATTGGTATAGTTTTACCTGAAGCCTACAGGTGTGACTGGAAGAAAGTGCCTTGATTTTTAAATTTTTTTTATTCCTTTCCCACCACAGCATCTGAACTTCTCTTAGATACAAATAATTTAATTTGCATGACTACAATCTTTATTGCTAATTAAGATGTAGCATGCCTCAGCCAAGATCTCTTCATGTAAATGTGGCTGGGACTTTTATCTTGGAAGAGCTTCTTCCTTCAACAAGCCCAAAGCTACTAGTTGCAATTGCAGTTGTGGTACTTGTGTTTCATAAGAATCTCAGCTATTTTGTTGAAGAGGAGGACTAATTATCTCCTAAAAGGTTGTTGAGAGCTTCCCAGTCAATGGAAAAGACTTTTTTGGCCTCATCTGGAATAGAAGCAGATCTCTGTGAATATCAGATTTTTGTTTCAGATGTGTTTTATTGAAGGAGTAAATTCCTTTCTGAATGCTCTCCTGACTTCTCCTGAATGCACTTTGCAGTATATTCTTTCTTAAACTATAATCTTTCTTAATAATGTAAACATTATAAGTTAACCAACCATTTTTCTTTTGCAGCCATTTGGTACAATAGCTATTCAGTTAGCCCAACACAGGGGAGCTAAAGTAATCTCTACTGCATACAGTCTTGAAGATAAGCAGTACCTGGAAAGACTTAGACTTCCTGTGGGTAAGTTTTATTCTTCAGCACTAAAGTTTACATTAAAGAATATGTCAAATTTTTTTTTTGTAACCTGTAGACTTATTTCAGTAGCTGAAATCTAAAATACAAGTCTGTAAATAGTCTAATTAAACTGTTATAAACTTTGTTCTGTTTAACATACTACAGGTGTTTCATTTCGGGCTTAGATGTATTTAATGATCTTTTGATTCTTCATTTAAATGTTTCTTGTTATTTTCCATCTCACACAGTAGTTCTTGAGTGCTGGATTTTGGCCTAACTACTCAAAAAGTTGTTTAATTTTATAAAATTGTTGCTTGTGAACGAAAAGAAAGCATTATT
The DNA here is from genome assembly GCA_013400935.1 of Turnix velox. Classification (NCBI taxonomy): domain Eukaryota; kingdom Metazoa; phylum Chordata; class Aves; order Charadriiformes; family Turnicidae; genus Turnix; species Turnix velox. The sequence goes on from VZTY01019773.1 coordinate 1,210,474, forward strand.
AAATCACCATTATCACAGCATATAATCTAGGTACAGAAGTAATCATATACTATTCATATTACTTCTGAAGTATTTTATCAAGATACTTGGCAGCTCAGTTTCAAGTACTGTAATTACTGTAGCTGGATGATCAAGGGCTCTGCATTTTTTCTGTTTATCCAGATGAGCTTTATATTAGACATAATGCTTGGATTCATTTATGACTCCTATTTCTATTCTTTGATACTTACATTTTTTTTATGTTGATCCCCTCAAAATAATAGCACTACGTGGATGATGGAAAAAGACTTTTATGTGAAAGCTATTAGCATCTTTCCTGATTAAACTTTTTCTTATTTCAGTGCTTCAGTTTGAAGTAAAATATTCCTTTATTCAGACAGTTTTAAAATGGCACTGCAAAGTCCAGTTCAACTGGAGTCCATTATCTTTGCTGTCCATTGAACAAAAGGTTAAAACTAGTGTCTGATAACTTCCTCCTCAGAGGGCCATGACTGCCCCACTGTGATCACTAAGTTCAATGTTCAGTGTATGATTTTTGTTGTTATTTGAAGGAGTGTAACTAAGGCTATCTGTGTCTCTTGTAAGAATAACTTTTTGGGGAAAGCATTGTGTAGTCAGTTACCATGTCTACTTTTATTACAGACACATCAATCAAAATATGTATGGGCTAAGATGAGATCTGATTAAAAATACAATGTCAAGGTTAACTGTCCCCAACTCTGGCTCCTTTGTCCTACACTGTTTTGCAAAGTAATATTGTTAGTGATCTTGGCTTTCCAAACTGAGAATTAGAGCAGTTTTCAAACTTTACTACCTTGTTCTTAGGGACTCACTAAAATCAGGGATTGCTGATATGCAGGTGCACATAGTATTGTCCTTGTGTTCTCCATGCTGGCTTGAGAATATTAAGCTAGCTGAGGGATGAAATAAGCTTTTCAGCCTGAGAGAGAACAGAGTTCTTGTCAATTTTAATTCCTTTCTGGCTCTGGAGAACAGAACTGGCAGTGGAAGCACAGAGACAACACAGTGTGCATGTGGCATTCTGGGGCTGCATGTTCACACACATCTGCAGTGCTGGGGAGCAATTCACTTCCAGCCTACCAAGCAAGCTTTTAGCCCTTCCTCTAGTGGCTTTGGAGCACTGATAATGCAGCAGGAAGTGGAGTTCTGGGCAGAGGTTATTACACAAGAGCAGGGAGAAAGACATTCTTGGGTTTCTTAACATACTGCAGCAGAGGACTGCATAGTTTCACGGTGGAAGTGGGATCATTTCTTCTAAGACCTGGCAGACTTATTTCTCTAGATCCTTTTATATTACTTCTGGGGTCTTTTCAGCTTCACAAGAAGCAATTTTTTTTTTTTCCTATTTCAGAAGTCTTTTTTACTGTAATCATTGACATTGCAGACAGAACATAAAACATTTTTGTGGATGCTGTTGACAGGTAGAGGTTTGTTATACCAGATGTTAACAGGGTGAAAGAGTTAATATGTCAGACTTAAAACTTTACTTTGTACTATTTTATGGATATGTTTTGCTAATGATACGCAAATTTTATTAGCTAAAAAAGGATTTTGCAATTTTATTATCATAGTCCTTGTCCTGCACATGAATATGATTATGGGTTGCCTGATGTATTTACTTTTTGCTGTTTTTTTGAAGATAGATGTATGTTAACATAAAACAAGTGCTCTAAACAACCAAACTGTAGATAGCTAAGCTCGCTTCTCATGTCTGTAGGTGGAGGATTTTTCAGTTTTGTGCATTTTTAGTGTTTGCTTGCTTAGTTTTTATCAAGAATCTATCGGTTGTCAATGAGCTGTTAGTGTCATGTTGTTAGTGTACTAGCATAACTAGGTTGAAATACAGATCTCTTGCATTGGAGAGATAATAAATAATGTAAACATTGTATTGCTTTTACTGTTCATGTATATGCTTCTTCTACAGCAGGAGTTGAGTTTAGCAGTTTTGCAAATGTTTGTGGAGCAAACATAAGGCAGGGAAATTTTAATTGCAACTTTACTTCAGATAGATGCATACAACCTGGGTACAGAACTAAGAAGAGAAGCAGTTTGAGGGTGAAAGTGATTGGGTTTTTAGTGATTATGATTCTGGTGCCTGACATAAAATTCCTGTTAATGTTTAAAGATTCATATTGAGATCAGCAAGGTAGGGTCTTTTCATGTCTTCAGTCATCTCTAGACTAAAGATAATACTAATATGAAGGATGGGATTATAATTGTGAAATCTAATATCTGTGTTTCTGACTAGACACAGAATACTACATAAATAATATGATACATTTCTGTGAGAAAACAGAAAAAAATATGTATATATTTCTCTTGTTTCCTAGGTTGTCCTCTTTTTTTTTTCCTTAAATTTGGTTTGTTGTTAAAGTATTATTTTTTAAAACAAATATTGAGCTTTCAATGGGTATGTTTCTCGTAAGAACTCATAAGTGATTTCATGTGTATTTTGAGCACATTCAGTAAAAAAGTAGCAGGACTTTTCTATGACAGTCTTTAAACTGTGTAGCTGAACTTACTGGGTGAGAGTAAACTCTGGTTCCAAATTGTTGAAGTAATGATATTTCAACTCTTTGCCACCAGTGAGAGAAGAGAGAGTAACTGAAACCATGTTGCCAGTCAGAATAATGTTACTTAAGAAGCTGCACAAAGAAGAAAAAATGGAACTAGTTTACAAATGCTTTGTGAGAAAATTGCATAAATGATAAAGCATTATAGAAAATTTTATTGGCATTTTTTGCTCCACCTTTTCCACAGTGGAGAGAAATTGTTACAGCATTTTGCTAGGAAGGAAATTGAACTGTTTGAACTGTGGTAATGGGTTAAATAACGAAGGGTTTTTTTTGCTAAAGAGAAATCAGAAAATAGCCACACTGACAAAACTATTGGCTTTATTTTTGATAGTCAGGCTTTGAGTCTGTTACATTGGGGTTACTTAAAAAAAGTGAAACTATTTGCAAAATTTTTATGCCTTGTCAAGGTGCCATGTTAAGAAAAAACTTTCAACCTCTTGACTGAAGAAACTAATAAGAGAAGACTGTTACGAAGTTTTATTTCCATACAGGAAATGAGACTATCAGTACTAAATTCATGTGACATCTTTGTTATTGTTCTTTTTAGCTAGATAATTTGACATCAGTGACGAAAGTGAATGATTGATGTATCGTATGTTTAAATTGGAAGAAAAAAAAACCAGCAAAACCCAAAGCATTAGCTTATTATTTGTTGATATTCTTCTTAATGACTAGTTTCTTACACTTTTCTTCTCTCCTTCCTTTCTTGATTAAACTCAAGAAGGTATATGGCAGCCTTTAGTGGGTAAGTACACATTTCAAGTTTCAATTTAATCTACTATGATTTGAAAATGTGCCTCAATTTTTATTTGAAATTACTTGACTTTACCATTTTGCTGCTAAGTCTTTGGCCTGTTTAGTTTCTAAACTAAAGAGGCACTGGAACAGGTTGCCCAGAGAGATGGTGGAGGCCTTATCCCTGGAGACATTCAAAACCAGACTTCATGAGGATCTAGTGCAGGATGTCGTGGCTCAGTGCAGGGGAGTTGAACTAGATGGCCTTTGAAGGTCCCAACCCTATGATTCATAGTTCTGTGGTTTATAACCATCTGTAAATGTGGTATCACAGATGTAGGAGAAGAAATTGCATGAGTGACTTTCAGCTCAGAAATATTTCAAGAAGGAATGTAAATATTTCCATCTAAAAATTGATGTAATACCCAGAGAGCCATTTAGAGGTTGAAGACATCATGCAGAATGTAATATATTAAAATTTATCCATTCTCAGGGATAATTAGTAATGTTACAAACCATTATTTTAAAGAAAATATGGATATAATAAGATTCTAAGACTTACTGGAACTGTAAGAAAAGTTAAGTCCGTGCTCTGTGAGTGATTTTATTGGTTTTTTACTCACATACTTCTGACTTGCACTGAGAGACAGGGCTCTGTGACAAGAATAAGTCTTTGTTTTCCACTGCGATGTGGAAGCAAGAGAAGGGTCTGTAAGGGACTGACAGGAAATGATGGGGTTTATGTAGAACAAGGGAATAAAGTGATGCTTGGAAAACCCTCCCAAAAGATGATCGCTTTAGCTATTTGACAGACAATTTGAAAGATGGGAGACACTCCCTTTTTCTTCAATAACATGGTTAGTTACTCTAAAACTTACTAGTTTTTAAGGTGCTCGGGAAAAGAAGAAAAGCAAAGAATGAACTTACAGAAGGATTTCTAATTCTTACTGCAGCATCCTTTATCCTGTTGGGCCTGAACAGACTACTAAGTTTTCTTGCTGCATTAAGCTAACACATAGTTTAGGTGTTGGTCTTGCACTATATTGGAAAATTAATAACTTTTGGATAGCTTTTAAAAGTAGCTGAAAACTAGAGATACTTTCAGAAACGAGAAACATTCTGTTCTGCTCTGAATCTAAACTCTGTATATTTACTGTAATTGATGACTTGTGCTCCTCCTTCTAGCTCGAGTCATAGATGTGTCCAGTGGGAAAATAGATGTGGCAGAAAGTTGCTTGGAAGAAACAGGTGGCCTGGGTGTAGATATTGTTCTGGATGCTGGAGGTATGTAACTGATGAAAATCTGGCCCTTAGAGCACCATTAGGAGTTGTTTTATTACATCAGTTCCAAGAAATATAGTTGGAAGTTGGATTACCTTAATATTTACATTTAGTTGCCTGTTTCCATGCAATTTTATCTATTTACTTAGCAGATCTCTCTTAAGCAAGATCTCTTTAAGATCTCATCGTATCACCCTCTGGTGGAAGCGTCTAGTACTGTTAGTCATCTGCTAAACTTGCCTGAAATTTTCCTTTCCTTAAAACTGAAGAAAACAGATTTAAAGACTAGAGCTGTGACATCGTTGTTTTTGCTACCTTATTTTAACGCAAAAGATTACACCACAGTGACTAGTACTATCAACCTGTATTCCGAAATAATCATAATGGTTGAAAAGTCAGAAGTTACTATTTTCAGCTGAAATAATTGAAAAACTATACTAAGACTTCCACTGAAATGTGTTGAAAGAAATGTTTATCAAATTTCCTAAACAGTCTTACATGACTAACAGCATTACTTTATTGTAGTGCTGTTCCATCTTTCATTGTGTGTTTTGATATGCACATATTGGAACTTGTCTGTATCTGAAGACATAGGACTGTAAAAAATCCCAGGATACGTGGTTTTCAGTACAGGAAGAGATGAATGTTTCACACTGAACAGAATTTTCTGCTGAGCTCAAACTAATTTGTTCTTCCTCCTCCACCCCAGTGAGATTATATAGTGCTGAAGATGAATCAGCTTCGAAGTCACAGCTTCTGCCTCACAAGCATGACATCATTACTCTCCTTGCTGTTGGAGGACACTGGATAACAACTGAAAAAAATCTCCAGGTAATGATACTGTGTCAGTAAGTTAATTAGTACCACAGTAGATCTATGGGTGTGTCTGTGACCTTCTGCTTCTGTCATGACTGACATGTTCCTCATGTTAAATAACATCAGTTTTCACTTAAGAAAACTTACCACATCCAGAAAATGGGAAGTACACAGCATTAATAATAAATATTTTTATCTTCCTTTGGCACAATTTTGGGGCTGTGTTCTCTAAGATGATAGTAAGCTTGAATGGTTTGGCTATGCTGGCCAATTTTAAGGGATCTTTGTTTTTATCTCAGGGTATTAAACCATCTGAAAGACAGAAAAGTGTCATTTAAAACTGTAAATGTTGTAAGTTTGCTGTATTTGGTTTGTTTTTTAAACCATCTGTTTGGACCATTTAAACTCTAGGTATTTTTAATAGAAAAATATAATTAAATGTAATTTTTCTTCCATTTGTTGAAGCTGGATCCTCCAGATAGCCATTCCTTGTTTCTTAAAGGAGCCACAGTCTCCTTTCTGAATGATGAGATATGGAACCTGTCCAATGTACAGCAAGGGAAGTACCTCTATATCCTTTTGATGGTCATATTGAAAATTGACTGCTAATATGAACAAACAGAAATACACCTGAGAAAGCAACTAGTAGATTCTCTTCTATTTAGGCATGTAACCAGGGGCTTAAAGGGTACATAATGCAGTGTAACTAAAATACAACATGCACTCATGTTTAAAGCTTGTTTCTGCATTCTTCTAAGTAAATGTCTCCATGTTTCATTAAAAGCAGTACTTAAAACAGAAAGCACACATTCTGGAGTAAATTCAATATTTTGGTTCAGGATTGAACCAGTTAATTAAAGATTTGATTCTGTAAGTTTTTATATTATGCATACGACATTTTGGAACCTTTTTGTTGTTCTTTTAGGCTGTAGATGCATCATATGTAAATCATAATGGAGACAATTTAAATGTAAAACCTAAAATATTTTGGCTGCACAACCTTTTCTTTATTTGCAATGTATATTAAATTTTACTGAGCAAAGATGTGGGTGTGGGAAGAGGAGTGCCTCCTCCATTTGTATTACCTACATTTGGTCTTAAGCCACTGGATTCAGAGCTTTCCATTCACATGATATTTTTCAGTGGATTGCTTCAAGTAGAAGAATTTTTGTCCATTTATGGATCTGAGGACCCTCCTCATTCCATGCTGCACTGCAGATTATGAGATCTGCTGAATCACTTTTGCAGCTTAGCAGAGGCAGGTAAGGATTAAGTCATTATATCTGTGAAACAACTAACTGTACTGCAAGGAAACCTTCCCCTCCTCCACTAAGCTGCAAAGCAGATTAGGCAGGGTCAGGCACACTCAGGAAGTATTTATGGGGGGCAGGTAATCATGAATTGTTTTATAGTTTGGTATTTTTGCCAAATGCTTACTGAGTAGTTATCCACGTATAAAAACTAAGCTTACAAAACAGTAAGATTTTTTTTTTCATCTCCTGGATTTTCCTTAAAACAACAACGTGCTTCATCGCAACAGGCTTTAAAGTTGAAAGGAAAAGTCTGTGCTTTTTTTTGTGTATCTGAATATCTATCTTCTGAAATTCTTGAGCATATGCCATTAGTGTCATCTTAGGAAACTGCAAAGTGATCACTTTCCAAAATGGCTTGAGCTTCAAATACTAACCAGATTGCTCTTAAAATCAAGGGAAGAGCTGTTTTTGAGTCTCTTATAAAGACTTAATGCAGCCTTATCTGGTGCACTTTCAAGAATGATAGCCATTAACTCAAAGATCCTTTACAGATGCACAGTGGAGCTCCAAGAATTTACAGAACCTCTATTTCCAGCTTTATTTTGATTTTTACTCCAGATGCCTATATGAATAGTAGAGATAGCTAACTGGTACTGAAGTCTCTCATCTTCATTATGTGCAAAAAGCAATGCAATAGCTGTTCTGATTAATTAATGTTGTACTACTGCCAGGTGCATTTATCAGTCTTTTTCCTTTATTTTTCAGAGTTCTTTTTTCTGTATTTTATTTCTGCATACTTCTTCGGGAAAGGGGGTTTCTGTACATGAACAAGTACATAAATCTGATCTAAAGATTGTAATTTCCATTAATTTCCATTTTTCTGAGATCGTGCTGGTTTTGTATCAATACAGAGTGCTTGCCAGCCAACGTGATTATAGAAAGATATATCTGTACGTACCTTGTTACCTTGACAATCCTCCTAGATACCCATCTTAGAAGATATAATGGAGAAATTATCAAGTAGCGTTTTCAGGTGAGAGATGTGATTTTTTTGTTATTGTTTTTTTCTGTTTTAACCCAGCAGTAGAAGTAGAAAACTCTTGGAAGCACTGTACTGCAAATTTATGTTGTGATGCTCAGGAAAAGATGCCTGAAATAGTTTATATGGAGCAGTTTATGGACCAATTCTGCTTGTAATATAGGAGGCTAAGCAAAAGAAAATTCATTAAACCTCATTATGTTGCTATGCCAAAATTTAAAAGAGGCAGCACATTCTTTTTTTTCTTGTTAGAGGAAGAGCATGCATCTGGCTGCTCAGCAGCCTGACTGATTGAGAGTGTTGGCTTGAAAAGACAGTATGGCTATCCCATACTCTTCTGAGAAGAGTAGCAGCTTCTCTAGATATGAAGACTCTCATAATGAGGTCGGAATGGAAGATCTTTTCCCACAGTGCAGGGTAACTGAATTGCTAAAGCCTCACCACCTCTTTTTTTGTTAGCTTTTTTCCCTAGTCAACAGAAAATAGTTTAATTAACTTCTGTTTCCTGTTTGCTTTAGGGCTCTTTCCTTCTTGTGTGAATCCAAGCAAAGCTATAAAACTTTTATTTTGTTTGAGGAGCAAAGTTTACACAGTGAAAGTAAAGTCTATAGCAGTAGTCCTGCAATATTTCTGTTGATCCAAGCATGCTCACTAGACACTTCTGACATACTGTTACATTTTAGGCCTCAGCTGGATGAACCGATCCCATTGTATGAAGCCAAAGTTTCTATGGAAATGGTTCAGAAGAATCAAGCAAGAAGAAGACAAGTCATCCAGTTCTGACATGCAATGTCCTGATCTCTAAACCTGTGGAAGATAAAGAAATGTAATGTATTTGAGAAGTAAATTAGTGTACTTTGTCAAATAATCCTGTAGCCAGAATTTAAAGATCTTTTGTACCTCAGCACAAATGATCTGTAAAGGTCTTGTGACTTCATGGGTTTTTTTTAATTCAGTTGAGCAGAATGTTCCCATGAGCAAAATCTAAAGAGATAGTCTTTACACACAAACAGTGCCCTGCTCCAATTACAAACATTAATAACATCTACAGGCAAAGTCAGTTGTTTTCCAACCACAAGAAATTAAAGGGAAAAACCCTCAAAACTTGTGGCTTTATTAGTCCTCCCTTCTCCAGTGTCTACCTCTTCTGCATTTACCTTTTGCTTTTGACTGCATTGAGACTGAGTTCTCTCAGTGGTACGCTTAATATTTAATCCATATTTAAAATTGATATTTAATTAAAATCAGAATTGACAAGGAAGCTTGAAGGGAAAGATATGAGAGTGGTTACTGTGAGTTCCCCCGCACAGCTTATTTTCTTAATATTGGCAACCAGGCAGTAAACCTAGTCAATATAGAGTCCTTAAGCTGATACAATTATGTTACTCAGATGTTTGAGGCACTTTATTTATCTTGTTACTGTAATGTTATCTTTGATATCTTTCCAGTAAGACCCTCCTGCGCTTTGTACTTTCACTTACACTCTTTTAACCTCGGTCTTATGCTTAGCACAGCTCAAATCTGTTTATATATCACCTTCTATTACTGTGCAGTTGGGTGGGAACTGATGTTTTTTCAAAATGTGTGTTTTAAATGGCAGGCACTCATGCTTTAAACAAATGTAAGGAGTTGGAACCTCTGATTGGAAACTGATTGTCTAGAAACATAATTAATTTATCTTCTGTCATTCAATGCATATCTAGTAATTTCTCGATAGATTATGCAAGAGAAGCATATAAAAGCATGAGTGACTCTTACTTTATTACAAGTAAGATGTATTGCAGCCTTGGAAGTAAGTGATGCTTTTATGTGGTAGTATACACATACACATTTAAAGCACATAAATCCTCTGTTAGTTTGACATTTATTCTGCAGCTTGGCATGCAACTGCTTGTTTTTTCCTGGAGTTGTTCATTTTGGCTTAAGCGTTTTTAAAACAAACTAGGTCAGAGGAAATAAGAGTTTAAAAATAAGGCTTAAAAAACAGGAACAACCACTTAGAAAACTGCAGAAGAAGCATCTTTATAGTTTTTATTTTACTGTGTATATTGCTACTAACTACATACATATCTAAATGCCTTTTGTACAATGGGGCAAGGACAACTTGCTGAAGCAGTTGTAGTCTTGCAGCTGGATCAAGTTGTGAAGGATCATTATTATGAAATTTCTCTGTACTTTGGATGTCAGGCTGCCATATTTGGGCTGAGATGCCTCAGCATTTTTGTAATGCTCATTAATAATATTAGCTGTAGATTTAAATATGCACCATCTAAATCTAGAAGATTATGAGGCAAATTATGAGGTGGAAATAATGCAACTATAACCCTTTTCTGCTGTCTCCACAGGTGAATTTTGCCCTGATGCAGCCATGTGGCGATGCCTGTGATACATAGCTGGAGAAATACATTCCTTTGGGTTTCATAATAAATTCAGAAATCCATTTTTCAGCAGAAACGCTTCTTTCTCTTTTTTATTATTTACTAGCCAAGGCAGGGTGTTGGATTTTCTTTTACTGCAGAATCACTTTCCTAGAAGTAATCTTAATTTTCATTTCCCTGTCACCAGAGGGAAAAGCATTTTGAACCAGGTGTCCCAGAACTTGTAGCCAGCTGCCACCAGAAGGGTATCTTGGCAGCATTCTAATTTGTAGATTTGTAAATTGTTAGGAGGAGCAGGAGAGTGTTGGCGGGAGGCACACGGGGGCGCCTCCTCGGGTTCCCGCTGCTCGTAGGGCGCTGAGGGAAATGGCGGCCTCCGCCTTCCCTCCCTCAGCACCGCCCGGGGGCGGAGCTCGCCGCTCTTCGCGCCAAGCTTGGACAGCCGCTCCCGCCTGTTTCTAGCCATGGCTGCCTCCGCTGAGCCCGGATACTCGCCTGGCTTCAAGAAGCCTCCGGCCATGCTGCGGCTGAAGCGAAAACGGCTACGAAGGAGCGAACCCACCACCATCGCCGCCGGTCTCCCGACCTGCGGCACGGCACCGCCCGTCACCTCCGCGCCCGCTCGCCGCAACCCCTTCTCCAGCTTGGACAACGCGCCGCGGGCGGCTGGTACCACGCTGCCGCGGGAGCGGGACCGGCGACCGTCATCACCGGCGGCCGGATCCCCCTCAGCAGCGGCCTTCTGGCAGGTAGGGCCAACTTTCGGCACCACGGCGGCCAGGGAGGGTCGCACGCTCTGGGGAGCAGTGGCTGGGGGAGCGATGGGAGAAAGGGGAAAGGTCCCCGCCGCAGCCGTCGCCCTCAGTCGGGCGCCACGGGCCTGGCCCCGGAGCCCGCTCCCTCTCAAGGAGCCAGCCCTCGGGCTGACCTTGGTCTAGCTTTGTGCATGGATTTGTGTGGGTTTTCTTAATTACCAAGCTGGCTCTTGCTTTGTGCAGCATCTTAAACTCCTCTTTTTTTATTCAGCTTTTAGAGTCTGTCTGTGAAGATAAACCTTTTTGTGAAGATAAGTCCTCGAGGAGAGCAGAGGCCTCCGAAAGAACCGACACTCTCACCCTGACCGATGTACGAAACAGTGCAGGCTGCTTCCGAAACATCCAGTTGTTCTCAGCTCACGAAAGGAGGCTGAAACTGTTTAACTTAGTACTTGATGGGCCATTTCAGTCATTATCAGTCAGATAGTGTACTAAAATGTCAGTATTAGAGAAAATTTAAATTATCCTGAAGCTAAGTTGTGGTGACAGGCCTTTAAAAGTCAGCCTTTCCCATAGTACCACTGCTGTTGTTCTAGTTGACAGAGGTGGTTGCCTCCTTATATTTTTATTTCTGTGTTGACTGTAATTCTCCTGTTTCTCAGGTTTATGTTTTGTTGAGATAAGAATTTTCTTAGAAATTGTATATGCTCTGACGTCCTTTATTCACTTGCAGAAATGGAATAAACAGCATTTCATTTCACTAGGCACACAGGGAAGAAAGAATTCCTGAAAACCTTTTAAGAGAAAAGTCCTTGTAAGAGAGCAGATAATGTCTAATGTTATTATGGGTTCAGAAACTTAAGTTTAGTCTAAGTTGGCAGAATAGAAAAGTGGCCTCACAAAGAATGCAGACTTTCTTATGGAGTGCTTCGCATCCTCTAGGATGTGCCTGACATTACATTCACTAAGCAAGGAAGAAATGTAATGCTGTTTTGGCATGTAAATTTTTACCTTCAGCATCTTCAGGCTAAGTCTTCTTTTTCTGACTAATCCTTTTGTCAGTTCCTAGCTTATGACTTTTGGAAAGGCTCTTGTGAGTAAAAACTCTCATTTGCTCTTTTATAAACAATATAACATTATATTTCTATTAGAAACTGTTACTAAAATAATCAATTGAGTATGAACTCTGACTTTGCTTAGTTTAGGAACAATTTTAGGTCAAGGAACAAGTTTAGGTCAAATTTTGTGTAACACAGCATCCAGAAAATCTGTTTGCAACAGTGTTGAAGTATTTCTCATAACTTTGTGCAAGTACTTCCTTAGGATCAAAATTAGTTATGTGTTTGAGTTCTTTAACTGAATTGGACAAAAACGTGCAGGATACAAGAGGTTCAACCTGTCATTTTATAGGCCACTAAACTGAAGATGTTATATCTAATAGCTGTAATCCTATATCTGGTCTGCCTGTCAGGAGAGTTGCACTAAACACAGGAGGAAACCTAACCATGGTAAAATGTTAATATGTAGGTTTTTTGGCTTTTTTAATTTTCTGTGGGTTAACTGACGCTGATTCTATTTTGTAAGGATCTTCCTGTACCTGTTGCTGTACCCGAAGTTCCCTCCTCACCAAGATGTGAATTTCCTGCAGACTGGAGTATTAAGACACGACTTCTGTTTATGTCTTCACGACCTTTTACCTGGGCAGAACACTTGAAAGCACAAGAGGAAGCTCAAGGATTTGCTCAGCATTGTAGAGCTACAGAAACAAACCTGCCACAGAGCATACAGGTAACCATAATTTAGTGAGCAGCTGGAAGCTCCACTTTAGAAAGGCCAATGTACTTTGTCTCCTTTCCATAAACTTGTGGCAGAACATTTAATTCTGTTTTGTTTTGGTCTCGTATTAAGAATAAAATTAAGAATTTGGTCTTGCACTGCTATCTAATTTCACCCATAGTTTGTAGCTGTAGCAGCAAAACGATAACTGAGTGGTCATGTAACTTCACATGTGAAGCAAGTGCCAGTTGGTGTCTGTTTGTCTTCAGTCTGCCATAGTCACAAGCCCATAATTACTTTTTTTTTTTATCTAGCATAATATTCTTTTTAATACATTTACTTAAATGTATTAAAAGCTATCAAAGCTTTTAATCAAAAAGCATTGCTCTCCTCATAAAATGCTTTTTGACATCCAGGAACCCAAATTGTCGACAGAACTGCGTTGTGCCTTCCAGCAAAGCCTCATTTACTGGCTTCACCCTTCCCTGCCATGGCTTCCGCTGTTCCCTCGTATTGGAGCAGATCGAAAAATAGTTGGGAAGGCAAGTCCTTGGTCACAGGATGAAGCCTTGCAACAAGTGCTCATGAGCGACTGGTAAGTGGAACTAAACACTTGTTTAGTAAGATCAAGGCAACAGTATTTTAATTAATGCACAAGTGCTTTTCATTTTTATGAGATAGCTTTTAATTTCCTTTCTTTGAGCTAAAGTGCTCATTACTTTGAGGACCAGATTAAGGAAATAGAAAGCTAAAGCAGCCTTCTTGTGTTAAATGTCCCTTCTCAGTCCTAGTTGTTGATTTGGGTAGAATTCCATAAATCCTATTAGGAAGTTGCCTTCCATACCTTGTGTAAACCATGTGCTAGAAAGCAAGTATGCTGGAAGAGCACAGATTGCAGCTTCCTAGATATTGAGCAGATCTGAAGAGCTGGCTGATGGTTCAGAATGCTCTCAGACCTGTGCAGAGCACACAATGCCAACACTGCCAATAGCAAAGAATTGACTTCAGCTACAGAATAGTTTTACTCTGATTTGCAGGTCCGTCAGCTTCACCTCACTGTACAATCTTCTGAAAGCCAAGCTGTGTCCCTACTTCTACGTATGTACCTACCAGTTCACTGTCCTGTTCCGTGCAGCAGGTCTTGCAGGAAGTGATGTTACCACAGCTTTAATTTCTCCCACAACTAGAGGTTTAAGGGAAGCCATGAGAAATGAAGGTAAGGTGAAATTGGTCTAACTGGGATTTGAATGACGGGTAAAATACATTAGCTGTGTTACAAAACCAGTCTTTCCCTCTTCTCTTCAAGGCATAGAGTTTTCTTTACCTTTGGTAGAGGAAAGTAAAACCAGGAAACAGAAAAACTCTGAAGGGAATTTGGAAACTGAAGTTGCCAGCAGTTTTGAAGTGGGCAACAGTATGGAAGATGGAGGGTATGTAGAAACTCTTCTGCAGTACTAGATTTCTAGATCATCTGCAGACTCGCATCCCATTTGAAAATCTTTGTGGGAAGAATCTCCTGACACTGGTTCTGTTTCCCAGGGATACAGCTCCAAGTGATGATGATGATGAAAGTTTCTCTTGGCTTGAGGAGATGGGAGTCCAAGACAAGGTTAAGAAACCAGATGCTATTTCTATTACACTGTATCCTTTCTTTGTACATCCAGATTTATGATATTGGAAAATCTTATTGGTCAGATATGAGTGTTGAGAGGTTTTGTCTTGGAGCTGCACTGCTCTAATTCTTCTTTAGTGCATTGATGCTTTCCACTTCCTCATGGTTTTCCTTTGACTCCAGTCAATACAGTCGTAAGGAGAAGCAGGAAGTTCAAATGGATCACAGACCCGAATCTCTTGCATTAGTAAAAGGAACAAATACTTTCACCTTGCTGAATTTCTTGATAAACTGCAAGAGTCTTGTGGCTGTTGCAGGTCCACAAGCAGGGCTCCCACCAACCCTCTTGTCCCCAGTTGCTTTTCGAGGTGGAACAATGCAAACACTCAAAGTAAGTGACAACTGTCTCTTTTCTAAGAAAACAAAGTTGTTTCTTCAGTTAGGAAATTAAACACTGATTTTTTAAATTTTCTTTTTTAATTGTTTCCCTCTAATAAGTGCAGAGTAATTTATTTAGCTATAGCAGTTTTGACTCTTTTGGCACAAATCTGTGCTGCTAAACTGAAATCCTGCTATTGCTGTTTCTCACATCCTGATAATTAAGAGGTGAAGCAGACTTCTCAGATTTTGAGCGGTTCTTAAAAGACCTGAGATCTTACAGGATCTCAAACTATCACAGTCATTTATGAGAACCATGGCTCTCCCTCTCTTAGTATGAGGAGAATGTGGATACTAAAGGATAGGTTAACACAGTTTTCCACCAGAGAAGTCAGTCATACTCTGCAGTTCAATCATAGCACTCTTGTACAAGTCTCACTGTTCATAGACTAATAGATTGGTTTGGGTTGGAAGGGACCTAAAAGATCATGGACAGGGACACCTCCCACCATTGGTACACTGTTGCTGCACCTCCCACCTTCCACTGTTAGGATTTATAGACACAGTAAATCCATCATAATAAGTATGGAGCAGTAAGTTGACAACACTGGGAAGTTTTTTTTAACTTGTAAGGGGACTGTGTCACTGCAGTGCTAATGAGAACTACTACTTGAATTTGGGTCTCAAAAGCTAATCCTGTGTGTTCTTGCCTTCAGGCTCGAAGTATAAAGGCCAAGGCCAGGGCTCACTTGTCATATGAGGACATATCCAGTTTGGAGATCGTAGGCCCTGTCATGCCTCACTCCCTGCATGCACTGACAGCGCTGCTGAGGGCTGCACAGAGAGGGGCCTTCTCTGCTGTGCTGTACACACATGAGCCAACAGCTGTGTTTAATGCTGATCTTGGCACCGCAAGCCCTGCCTTAAATAAGGTAAGAAAACTGAGCAGAGACAACCTTTCCTGTTAGGAATAGTGTCTTTGCTATAAACTATGGGATACAGAGTGACGCACAGCTTTTCTCTTTAATATGTGGGTTGATACCCAGTTACTTGTGCTCACCTCCTGACAGTCCCCGGGACTTAGTGTTCCTCAGAAATGAAGCAGCTGGAAATCAGGCTTTTAAGGAGTGCCCCAGAGGTATACAAATATTAAGAACTACAGCTCTTTCAAACAGAAATGCCTATTATGCATCTCCCTCTTTCATGTGAATTTCTGCAGGAAACTACATGTGAGGATCTCGGTGCATGTGGACTGCATCCCAAAACTTTGGAGCAGCTGAGTCAGAGCCCAACACTGGGAAAATCTTCCATCCGATTTCTGGAGATGAAAGATAATGCTTATACCTGGAAGTCATCCTAGGTAGAGTAACTGCATTGACTGGAGGAGAATGTTCTCTACTGTGTAGTTGCTGTATTCCATTTGGTGTAACATGGCCAGCAACACCAGGAGGGGTACACGCTGCAGTTGCACATTACAGACAACTCTTGCACATCAACTCATCATTAAACACTTCAGAGGATTTTTAAAAGGAAGGAAGGAAAAGGACCCAGGCATAAACTTTTTGTATTTTAGAAAGCTTTTTTTTCTAATAAAACTTGATAAAACATGGTTATGTTCTGGTGGTCTGCACTGGCAGATCAGAGGTCTGTATTCTTCATGCAAATTCTGTTCTCCAATAGAGAATTTCTGCTTCTACTCTGTGAGGTAATTTGTCACCCTCTTGGATGGGTGAAATTCTTGACATCACAGCCCTGCCAGAAACTTGATAGTTACATCTTGATATGTTGCACACCTTGATTTTGGGTCAGCTTGAACCTCATGGTAACAGTCACATAGACACAGAGGTGCGGTTGCAGCTGGAGCAGATTGAAATATTAATGATTCCTTAGAACTGCTTGGCAATTGCCACTCATGCATATGTTGAAAGGAGGTAGATGTTTAAGAAGTCATTTGCACAAAGTATCACCCAAATCAGAACAAGTCTGATGGAAGACAAGAGCTGAGAGGTTGCAGGAGGCTGCTGATCTGACCATTTATAGCAACAGTGGAGTCTGTTACCAGGTTTTAATGCAACTGGCTTCACTTCTGGTGAAAGGTGTTAGTTTGGAGGTGTGTATGTCACTAGTTATTTATACTAGTTATTCCTGCAGCAAGGAAAAGTTCAATCATGCATTTGTTCATGGGACAAGCAGAATGCAGCCACAATGGTACATTCCAGCTTGTTTCTGATTCAACTGGTAAAATCAATGCTTGTGGCAGATTGTCAGTTACTCCTGCTGCTCACCAGCTCACAGCAGGCCTGCAGCTCTGGAGCAGTAACCTCAGACTGTAGCCAGTCTGTGAATTTAAAGATATGAGAATGTAACAAATTTACTGCAGGTGGAGGCATCACAAACGCTTCCTGTGCCTTTCAGCTACTTCATAGTGACACTACTTAATGGCATCTTACCCCAAAACCAGAGGAGCATGAGTACAATCACACAGGAATGCTTAACACCTCCATTTGTTACTACCTTACAGTAACTGGCACAGCACTGTCAGAGCAGGGGTTAAACTGAGTAAAATAAAGGGCCAGGACTTGCTCTCACAATTGAGAAAGGCACCTTAGGGAACTGAATACTAAGTTACTCCAGTTCTAGTGGAGTTCAGGGTAGTACAATCCAACTTTAATCTTTACCTTTCTCCCTAACTCATGTAGAAGTAAACTTTTACCAAACTTTTTGATTAGTATCAAAGTACAAAAAAAACCAGTGCTAGGGGCATCTTGGGGAATATCAAAGAAAGGGTTTCTCAAGTCCTGCGCTTTTGTTTTCAGTCACTTTTGTCAGAGAACACTTCACACCCCCATCATTCCCAGCCTCTTTGTTCTGTATGCTGAAGGAGTTGGCGTTGTTCAGTCTGGAGAAGAGACGGCTCAGGGGGGACCTCATAGTAACTTATCAGTACCTGAGGGGGTCCTACAGAAAGGCAGGGGAAGGGCTTTTTAATATGATATCTGATGGGAGGACCAGAAACAACGTATGTAAATTGGAAGGGGGTAGATTTAGACTTGACATAAGAAAGAAATTCTTTACAGTGA
>VZTY01019773.1:1228286-1266724 GCA_013400935.1 Turnix velox
TTCTTACAGCACCTGTCTTCTGGTGTAGCCGCTCCTGCTGTCACACCAGCCAGCCAGCCCACTGCTGACCTTAGACCTGCCAGAGTTCTGGACAAAGCAGCACCTTCTGAACCTGCACCTGAGGAACAGGCCACCTTAGAGAGCTCTAGGATGCTGTGCTGTTCTTGAAGCATTCTTGGCTCCAATGAACTTTCCCCGTAAAGCCACAGCATTATACTACCCACTCTGCTGCACTCCTACCCCCCCCCAACGGCACTATCAAAAATCTATACTATCATTATTCCAGGCACTTGCAGAAAGGAAGATTTCTTTTTTCTTTCTTTCTTTAACCTGTCGAAATCGGTGTTTTGAGGCAGTGTAGCAGTTGATTTTCATATAGAGGCAATTTCGAAATTCCCACGGTACCAGAGTTTCACCTTCCTGCTGCTGCAGTCCTATTTAAAGCCTACAAATAAAAAAGCTGCCAAAGAAATTGTTCTGGTGGAAGCTGGCCCTAAATTTTAGGTCACCTGTTTTGAAATGCACCTCCCAGAAGTGCTTTCAGTGAGATTACTTCTAGGAAAATAATTCTGCAGGAAAAGAAACCCAAGAGCCCAGCAGATGACATCTTCCATCAAGAGGAGTCACAGCCTATTCCCCTTTGAGCCACCTGAAGTGCTGCATAAATAACCAGGTTCCAGGAGAGCATTTCCTAGTTGTTCTTTTAATGTGTCACTACTTAGCTGTTCCTGCATGCAGAGGACACTCAAACCAATTTAAATGTACAAATTTAACAGAAGCTGAGCGCTGCACTAGCTTCAGGTTTACAGATCATTCTAAACAACAAAGAATGAAACTAAAACAGAAATCTCAAAATCAAGAACAGACATAATTAGGGCATTACAGACCTTCATAATTTGTTATTTCTTCTTTAAGACCAAATATTAAATCTGCATACAGTACCACATCCTTAAGGCATGAAATCCAGAATTTTCCTTAACAGTTGTATGTTTTCTCTTGGAAGTGGAGTTGCCCATGTCCAGTGGGACTGATTTATCTGCTCCTTGCTACTGTGAGATAACACATCTTGACATTCTACGCGGGGAATACAGATCCCAAAAAGAAAAAACCCCAAAAAAAAACGATAACAAGAGACTGCCCTTTCCCAGATCTGATATTGTACAGCTGTGAAACCAGTGCTGACATGGACACCACAGACTCAACAATGATCAACATCTCTCATGTTTTAGCTCTGTTGAACTAGACATTGAAACAGACATCTGATTAGGATCCGCTCCCACATTCTGAGTGAATTACATCCCGAGTTGTGAACCAAACAGCCAGACTCCAGTCAAGACAGATACAACACCCAGTTCTCCCAGAGAAGATTTTCCCGTTGCCACATCATCACATTTATTTTTTATACATGCTTTCCAACTAGTTCAGCAAACGAGGCAAGGAGATCTTCAAATACTTAGTCAGAGACTGAAGGTGAGAAGCCAAAGGGAAAAAAGTTTAATTATTAAAGACAACTACGTCCATGAAAATTAACTTAGGCATTTCTAAAGCGCTTTGACAGACAAGGAAGGGGCTTTATTTCTCAGAAGTGTGTGGTGGAGAACCAAATACCATTTCTCTGCTATACACAGTATCAGATATCAATCCTTATCCCTTTAGAAAAAAAGGCCCCTTGTTCCACAGAGTTGACAGAATACACACAAAGTCACCTTACTTTGGTGGACAAAGAGATAATAGCAATTCTTCACCTCCACTTTCCTACTACCATTGCAAAGGTCATTCACCTCAGGCCTCAGCACAGCTTTATTGCAGACAAACTGTATTTTGTTCCTGTTCCTGTCCCAGAGGAAGCTCTGGTCAGTGTAATACAAAGAGACCTCAAAAAGACTTTTTCTGCAATAAACACCTGAAATACTAGAGCCTGCAAATCCCAGTAATCTGCTTGTACCTTCACACAGTTTGGCATCTGGCAAGAGGCGTGCAATGCCCTTTCCAATTCAAAGTGCACATAGCTAATGTACTAATACTTCTTAAATTAACAAAAAAAAAAAAAAAGGAAAAAGCCTTCTACATTTTCTCCCTTGTCAAATTGCCGAAACTCTGGATCAGGCTGTTTCCTTGAGGGCAGAGTACCATCACGTGAAATTAAAGCCCAAAGAGTTAAACTGGCAATAGTTCAAAGCAACCACAAATAACTAGAACCGATTCTACAAGCCTAACTGCTCTTGATCTTCATATACTCTTATACTGTGCGTTTCTTCAAAAAGTTGTTTTGGCATACGTTTTAATTACTGTTTACTGACCAGTGATTTAAGATTATGAACTTGTGCTGCTTTATTGACCAAGTTGGGTACAACAATTTAAGCATCATTCTATCCCCTCCCTCCCCCACCCCCCTGCCCTGAATCCAGTTGCAGATTTGTTAAGTTTAAAATTCACATTAACCACAAATTCATACAATCAACATCAGGCAGTGTGTTAATTTGTTTGGAATAGACAACTCCCATCATCCCTCTCTCTGAGAACATGCAAGGAGAGTCAGCCTCATGTCACAAGCCTCATCGCTTCCATTGCTGGACTTTTCTTTGCTGTCCCGTTTTGAAAGCTGAGTGTTTTGCCTAATTGGGTATGTCCTAGAGTATGGGCTGTAGGGCCATTCGCAGTCCACCTCCCAGTTAAACCCTCAAACCAAAGCAGTGAGAGATGCAGCCAGCAGGGTTAGCACTGTACAACAGGGCTGCTGCCAGGTGCTCTCTCACAAGGGGTGACACTAGTGGCCCAGTATCTGTCCAGCAGTACACACCAGCCTCGACTTAGACTAAGGTTAAGCCTCAACCACCTTTTGCCAGCTGCTGGCAAAAGAGAGTGAGGAGCTTCACCGAGACCAGGGAAAACCGCAGCGCAGTACAAAACAGTATGAAAGTGTTAACATTCCATATTGAAGAGAAACTGCATGAGTTTTTTAAACAAGGGTTTAGATTACTGATGCCTCCAGAGTCTGTCATCTGATTTAGTTGTTTAAGAAATAATTACATCACTAATGTAAACAATATAAACATACCAAAAACTAAGTATGATTTAAATACATTTGGATGGTACAAAAGAAAAACCTGAAGGTGTCTGTACAGTTTTTACAACGTGGGAATTGCCAATGTATTTACAACATGAAAGGGCAAATACCTTTTTTTTATTCATGTGCAGAGTAAAATTATCTGAAATAATGTCAATATAAAAAACAATATCTAGCGGTGTGAGGCACTCCTAAACATGGTGGTATTAACCATGCTTTCCTTTGGTACAAGTCCCATCGCTTGGAGAGCCGCAGTTGCTGCTGTGGCTTTAGCATGCTTCTTATTAAGGCTGGCAAAAGTAGGCCTATATTCGTTCCCGTTGACTCTCACCTGTTCAGGACAGAGGGGAAGGAAAAAAAAGGAAGGGTCAGAAAGCATCATTTCTATTTTGAGGCAGTGCTGAATAGCTCCTTTAAGCATTTTTTCTATGTAATTCCTCTTTAGGAGCAGACAAAACCCACACCTGGTGTGTAAACACAACCATTTCCAAGCTGCTAATACAAGGGATTACATGAAAAACAAAGCCCACATCATTAAGATAACTAAAGGACAAAAGTAATTATATCTTCCTCACTGCCCTCACAAGAGAAAGGCTCGACGAAGCCTGCAAGTGAACAGCAAAAATATGATAATTCAGTAATTATTACTAATTATTATTATTCAATAATTACATAATATGTATAATTCAATAATTTTAAGTGAGAAGTGGAAGAGTTGTTTCTTGACAGATTTACCTATTTATGCCCTTGAAAGCTCCGATTTGGCCTTCACAGAAGTAGGACTCTAAAATTAGCAGTCCTTGGCCACCTCTGAGGTGGTACACGTGTTTACATATAAATATAAACATGAGATTACATCACCTTTAATAGAGAAACCAACAAGTAAACTCAAACGCACCTTAAAGATAAAATGTTTGCGATGATCAGGCCCACTATCATCCACCAACACAAATTCAGGTGGTGACCATCTCCTTTTGTTACAGATCTCCATCAATGCAGAAACCGGATGTTTACCTAAGGATAAAATGTATTTGAAATTTCAATGCTGCTATCAAAGCAATAATTTCAAATGAGACTGGTTTTTAGCCAAGTAAGAATCTCACCTGAAAGATCCTTCATCACAACATAATGTCCAGATCTCTTCTGTGCCTTCTCTCCCACAGCAACAAGCCCTAAACAAAACACATTGAAGTTTACATTTACCCTTCCCACCTGATTTCCAATTTCTTATTAGTAAAGCAATAATATCTATCAATAGATATGGACCCAGAGACACCACAAAGCTGTCCTTTCAGAAGTCTTTCAAACTTCCCTTTCATCCCACACTTTTTTCCCAGTAAGACTGAGAATAAGGCAAGTGATAATAAACTTCTGAATGGTCCTGAATGCAAGTCAGGAAAACACCTCAATTTCCATGCTGCCTCCAGAGAAACAACGAGCAAAAGAGAAACTTAAACCATTCTCTCATTCAGTATTTGTTTTGTGCAATCCAGAAGTCATTCGCTATCTCAGCAGTTTGCTTCCAACACAAAGTCTGAGGTATTTCCATTAAACAATTGAATGTGCATCTAGTATGTTCTTTTATGTTGCACAGCAGAATGTTCTTTTTAACACCTGTTCCCTTTATTTAATGGTATTCAAATAATTATACTTTATGTGCAAAGTCACAGCCCAACTGCTATGATTACAATCACACCTGAATATATAGTAATGGAAAAAGCATGCAAATAGGCTGCAAGTCAATACAAAGAGCACATGGTCCCAATGGAAGTCACTGTGAAATACAGAATCCTCAGGTCTCTCTATGATCTTGAAAGACTAAGAAATAAAACCTAACCTCCAAAAATGCCAATAATCACAAAGTGATTGAAGTTTCTTTCCATTAATTTTTGCTATGACCTTAAACACACACACATAAACAAAATACCTGACTTTTAAAATAGATTTTCTGGGATTTCAATCCTTACTTTGTTTCTTACCTCAGTTTATTTCTGTTCCTGGCTTTCGTGAATAAAGACAAGGAGACATGTACTGCAATTGTTTCCAGTTTCTTCCTGCTCCTTCTGCTTTTTTGGCTGGCAGCTTTTTTGGCTGGCATTTTGTTTGGTTTTGCTTTAAAAGGAAATCCTTCCCTCCTTATCCGATTTTCATCCTAATACTCACTTGTGCAGCTCCTAGGCAGGCACTTTTCAAGTGACATGAAACCCTTATCGATAACAATTACTGAAGTAAAGGTTTGGTTTTCCCTTACCAAATTTCATATTCAAACTAAATGAAGGAAAAAAAAACCAAAAACCTGTCATGTCATATTAATACTGTGTCTCCCTCATCAGAGTCACATGAGAGGGTTTTTTATTTTTTCCCTTCAATGGCAGACAACCTTTTGGTTCATGTCTTAGTGACCAAGCAAACTGCTTGCTTCTAGAAACACTGTTTTATTGGGGATGAGTTCTACATGTGTTAACACACCCTTACTAAACAAAAACTGGTTGCTTAGTTAACAACAGACATTTTATATAAAATTACTTTATACCCATTTAAGCATCAAAAAATACATCTGCAGGAGCTGTTCAGCTACTCATCACATATTCAGTTCTGCTGCTTCTCTGTAATGCACAGAACATACTGCCTCTTCACAATGAAATCTATCAGCCTATATGATAAGACTAGGTTGACTCAACATTATAGATTATTTTTGATCAACACAGAAAAATTATCAGGCAAGATTTATATATGATAATAATAAAATATTTAAACTTAATGACATTAAAGCCTGATCATCACTAACATTATCAGTATCTCCACATGACTATCATATGCCAAGAAAAGGCATCCCCTCAAGCCATCTGTGATTTTAAATTCTTATTGAAGATCAAGAGTTTTGAGGAAAAGCCTGTTACAGAATGTCCAGCACGATGAGGACCTGATTCTGTCTCAGGCCTTCAGGCTGAAACCCTAAGAGAGCACACAGTATCAAAAAATTTACAACTTCAGTATCAAATTCAGCAGGCATAAAGAAAAACTCCATCAAAAACCACATGAGGATCATGGGGCACACTTCTGGAACTGAAAACTTGAGCTGTGGCAAAGCTGTGTACCACTAATGTTCAAAGTATTCACAGGCTGTGCAGCAACACTGCATCTATCCTCTGGTGTGACAGAATAATGTAAGTTAATGAAGAGAGCTAACCCTCCACTACTCACCACAAAAATCTATGAGTTATGCAGCTTGGTTCAGAAAATTAAACTGAAAGACTGTTTTCTTCCCTCTCACTGATATTAAGCAAGCTAAGCTGAAGCATCTCTGATTAGCAGCAAGAACATTATAAGAAAAACATTACAAAAACAGCTGAAAAAGCAGTTTCAATATCCATCTAAAATGATGATGCCTGTATTACTGAGTTGTGTGCTTTCGAGACTGCTGCACTTCTCCATTTCTAAAACCATATTCTGCTGCTAGAATCCCCTTAGAATGTAGAATGCAAGCAGTGAATATTTTCATAAAGTATGCCTGCTTTCTCATTTTCTGATTCTTTGCACTTAATATTAAAATGTTCAATTATATTTTCACTGCTGAGTCATATGAGAAATTTTGAACTATCCCTGAATTGAGAATTAGTAATGTTGATACATCAAGATTTCTCCAGCAGCACCTCTACAAATTAACTTCGCAGCATTTGATTTAAAATGCCTTGCTATCTTCCAAGCTCAATTATGATCAGTGATAAAAGCTAACACAAGCTCATAATTCCAAGTATTTTTCATCAGGTACAATCAATGTCATGTATTAAAGTTTCCTAGTTTTTAAAAATATTTGGGAGAACAACAGTAAGAATTTGTTTTCCTGCAGTCAGTGTTAAATTATTTTGGCACCATGAAAAAATGAAATAAATAATAAATTCTGAAAAATTTCCATTTTGCATTTTAAATGGTTATAACTTGTATAGATACTTCAGATGGAAAACTGTCAAACATTCACTCTGAAAACTGAACTCATTGCTGAATAAGCTGGTGAGATGGCCAATCATACAGTTCCCTTTTGATCAAATGGAAAAGTGCATCAGCTTTCTATCTGTGGCAATGGCCTATTTAAAGAAAGAGGCAAGACTGCTAAAGCGTTCTTTGGAAAAAATGAGGGAAACACTGTAATAGTTGAACTAAAGTGCCTGCAGCAGGATCACATTAGGAGATGGAACAGAAGGGAGATCAGATGGACAGAATCCATTTGGAAGGCTTAAGAACATCAGCATGACATACTCATGTCAGAAAAGCAGCAGTAATTTAATTCTGTACCTCTCACCTCTGTCCCTCACCCCAGTTTAAAACCAATTGAATTACTCAATTTTTTATCCTGCTCCATTCCTGCTTCAGGCACTTTGTCTAGACCAACCACAATGGCTTTTTCACAATTAATTTCTTTCTCCATGCTTCCTGCATATGTCCAACTGAAGCACACCTAAACTTAAGAACCACTGAGATGCATGTTTTAAAATGGAAGATGGAAATTAAAAGTATCTGGAAGTTTTTGCAGGCATAAAGACAAAGACTACACATGCAGTAAACTTGAGCATGAAAAACTAGGATCAAAATCATCTTCATCATTCTGTTTATTTTTACAGTGAAGTTGTACCAGGAGAAGCTTATCACTTTTTGAGATAGGCAAAATTACTTTAAACAGACATGAGAAGTTTTTACTGTCAGTAAGACATTTAAGGAAGGGCTTACCTTTTCGATCTGTCTTAAAATCGACCATAATAGGCTCAACGCTGCCTTCTTTGTTTTTCCCAAGCCCTTCTCCTTCTCTCCAGCCCATTTTTCTCATCAGTTGAGCTCCCATTCCTCCAGTTACAGGGGCTGCTCTTAAGAATTGATCCTATCCAGAAAAAGAAAAGTAAAACAAGTCCTACAGTTAACACTGGTATTTTAAAAAGTAAGTGGGAGCTTCCAAAAATAAGTTCCTACCAACCTTTTAAAGACTCAGTTCCAAAAAACATACACCTTAGCTTTATATACATTAATACCTTCTATAAACCAGAATTCACGCAGACACACGAGACATAAATCAATATTTTCAAAAAATAACAACTTAAGAAAATTCTAATGCAATCCAAAAGTGGCAAGGGACCCAGACATATGTATTTAATAAAATGACAACCATCCATTTTTAAACACGCTACTTTGGTTCCAATGCATCTCTTCTCATCTCGTGAAAGGAGGCAGTGTTTACTGTTTAACTGGCAACATGTGTGCCAAGTGTACCTAGTTATTGAACAAAATACAAGCACATTTAGTAATGACATTCACATAGTGTTTAGGCGTATTTTAGATATTAAAAAAAAACCAACAAAACTAAAAACCAAAAAGAAGTCTCCCCATTTTATTACACAGCAGTTGCACATTCAAGTTCTACTCTGAAAATCCACATAAACATACAGGTGTTTTTTTTTTTCTTATAAAGGGGAAAAAAAAGGCGCTTAGCCACACAGTTTAGCAGCAGTAGTCTTCACATTCTTTCAAATCATCAACAACATAATACTTGTTAAATGGTGAAAGCTTATAAACAGAAATTTTAAAAATCTGTTTTGATGCAAAGAACTTTAAAAACTCCTTAAATGTTTACGTACCTAGGCCTCGATGGCCGCAGTGTTGTGAATAGTAGGGCTGGCATTGACCGTGGCAAGAAGGCAGCTACAAGGATTTGACCCTGAAACAAGTTTCCATATAGAGGGGTGAAAGTTCACAGGTTATTCTGTGAACTATCATCTCTCATCTGCCCCCCCGCTGACCCAAGTAATTAAGTCAATCATTTCCATCACAGCAAAAAATTGCTTGCCTTAAAATATACATGTTTACACACTGGCACTGATAAGTCCATCAGTTATTTCACATAGTAGGTTAGATGATACAATGCCTAGTAGTTTTGTGAAAATTTCACTATCAAAGCAAATTAATAGAATGATCTCCTCTCTTTTTTTTTTTTTTATTTTTTTTTCCCCCCCTCTTTGAGTTGTGCTTGCAAAAGTAAGCATTTCTCAGATTTGGACAAAGGACTGACAGGTCCTTGGTTTCATTTTGTACGTAAACAAAGCCAAAGTCTTACTTTTGCAGAGGCTAACAATTTGTCTTTAAAGGGATTTCAAATTGCCAAGTGACACACATCAATGATTCTATGTGTGCAATTCCCACTGTATGTGGTGTTAAAAGGTAAAAATAAAGAAAAAAAATTGCTGAAGACTGTGGCAGGACTTCTCCAAACATTAACCTAGTAAACAGTAAATACCTATCAATCATGCAACTGGGTGCTGCATTTAATAACAAAGTGCTCTGATGGAAGAGTAGAGAGGATGAGTGCACCTCTCCAGTTCAACTCTTTTCTGACTGGTGCAGACCATGCAGTGTGTATGTGTACACAGAGACAATCCGTTCCTTTGATACAAACTGCCTCAATCTACACACCTAGAATGGCTTTTACTTACTTCCATTTTCATCCTCCCCTCTCTTTTCCAGGAACCTCTCATAAGAAAAGGGCAACCATGCCGAGAATGATACAAACCCCAGTCAATGTCACCCTGGGTTCCGTTTCCTCTTTTGTACCTGCTTTGCAATGATAGAATTTTCAACATGAACATCTGTTTCATTATCACCAGCGTGTATTCAGTTCACAAATGATAGAAAGCCATTTCTTGATGAGGTCATTTCAGTGTTACACAGCTTTCTCATTACACTTGTAAATGCACTAACTCAGGCACTAGGAATGGTAGATACAGGAGAGCATAGGATCAAAATACGGCTATAGTAAAAATATCGCTATAGTAAAAACCAAAGTCCCCTGTTCCTGCATAGGAACTGCCTGAGCTTTCACAAATTCTAAATGCTAAAAATTAAAAGAGTTCTAGATTTCAAAGTGCAGCTTATTAAAAACACCTCTTTTAATGTGCAAGTTTAGAAGCCTGATAACTTCAATAGAAATTTTTTTAATTATTTTCACTCTTAAAAACGTGCAACTAAACCAAGAGAAGGAACTAGAAATGAAAGTTTTGTTTCACTGTGGAATAGCTGCACTTTGCATCACACTTAAAGGCTAAATAAAATAATTCTGGTATCAATATAAGCTTCTGCTTACTGCAGAAGCAAAGAAGGCCTGCAGCAGGGGAAAAGCTTCTTTCAATGTTTAAATTTAAGAAAAAAAAAAAAAACTAAATTGAATATAAATCTATAGTATCACCTGTACAATTATATTTTTTAACTATTTTTTCATAACTTAATGAGAGATAATTTCACTGAACATGTGACTGTAAGAGCATGGGTAAAAACTAGTGCTGTGTTTTCAGGCACACTGACAACATAAAAACAAAAACAGGGAAGCAAGATACAGATTTCTTTTCAATTTTAAAAATAAAAAAGGTAAAGTTTCAGAAAATTATTTAGTACTTATGTATCCTGGCATATTAGCACACTAAAGAAAGTATTAAATTGAAGAACAGGTAATACAATAAAATCTGCATTTGATCACTGTTGTTGTAATTACTATTTATTGACAAAATAATTCTTCTCCTTCATTCATTAATCTCAATTTGAGTAAGTCTGTATGAAAATAGAGTATCATTTCTCCCATCACTTGATTTCTAGACTTTTAAGTCAGTCGAATATAGCACATTTCCATTCTGCCAGCAGATGGAGTAAACTAATAAGCCAAGTTCTTGTATTAGCACTTTCTCTTGAAAAAGAAGGCCACAGAGTAAAACTGGATCATTTCAAA
Source organism: Turnix velox (assembly GCA_013400935.1). Lineage (NCBI taxonomy): Eukaryota > Metazoa > Chordata > Aves > Charadriiformes > Turnicidae > Turnix > Turnix velox. The sequence continues at coordinate 1,239,113 of VZTY01019773.1, forward strand.
GAGGCTCTTTTAGTGTTTTTAATTAAAAGTCTTCTTCTTTTAAAGCTATGTTAGGGCAACAAAGCTGTCTTTGGACTGCAACATTCAAAATATTAAATCATTATGTGAGTGACATTAACATACATCATCAATTTCTACCCCCTGAAAATACTAACTCCTTCTTACAATATTGGCATAGCACTAAAATGCAAATTCAGTCATAAGGAAGGTTTATTTCTTTTGAGCAGTAATTTATTGACCAAAGGACAGCCAAGCCTTAAAGGAAACAGGTGGACATTTTCAGCTATAACACAATGGGTTGTCTTAAGTATTACTTTAAGACTAACTCCAAAGAATTTCCAAGTCAAGAATCAGGAGCAAGCATCTATCTTTGTCAAAACTTCTGCAAAGTAGCTCAATTTTCCACTAAATAAAATAGCACTTTTAGCAGCAGCTACATTCCTTCCTCAAAACAAGATTCCCATCAGATACCTTATAAAAACTACGTTCACAATCAGCTTCAGGATTTCTGTTCACAGCTCTTGGAACCAGTTCAGCGTAACCGACAGAGTAGATTTGCCTTGCCCTATGGCCTTCATTTCCAAGGAATGTTCATTGTGTCATATAACGCAATAGGAATACATGGATTTTGATAATCTGCCTTACTAAAAGGTCATTAATTCTTGCGCAAACAGCAATCACAAGATTTAGTTTTATCTCCATGGCTTGTGTGCTACTCATCTGCTATAACTGTGGAAGAAGAGAAGTTAAACTTTAACTTCTCAGAACTTGCTATCCAGAGCAGAGTACTCTACAGTTATAGTAGAGTAGCACAGCTCAATCAGGGATCTCATGCGTTACACTATGCATATAAAATGTTCCAAAAATCTTGTTTTGGAGAGCAGGTTTAGGCTACATATTCAAGCTAATAAGTCCAGAAACTAGTCATGAATCTGGGAAAGTCAGAACAAGTAGACCTCAACAGAAATTGCTTGAAAAAAACCCCAACCACCTGACCACTTCCTCCAATTTGAGGAGTCATCTCCAGAACAACTAAGTCTCATTTGTGAACTGATTACACCAATGATGATGAACTGAAGCAGAAATCACTTTCCAAAAGAAAAAAATAATATTGTTCATAAACCTGTTTTACTGATACAATAGACCTGGCAACATAATTCTTTTATGAATACTGCTAAAAACCCTATGAATGAACATCACGAATTAGGATATTAGTTAGAAAAATAAACCATACTTCTAAATTGGTATGTCGATGATTCAAGTACACTAACATGAACCACTTCAGTAACTGCTTCCCTCAAAACTTTATTGAGACAAAATTGAAATAGCGGGTGTGTTTTGAGTTTGAGTACATATTACCTCTCCAGAATCTTAATCAAATACAAAAAAAGCTGAAATCCAAGAAATGCAAAGTGAAGACAGTACTTATCAAACAAGTTTTCCCCAAGTATTTTAATTTTTCTCCCCTCCTGACACAGCTCTTCTGTTTCGTTGCATTTATCTAGTTTTGTGACTCTTCGTCAAGCAGAACGTAGACCTTCCAGTTCTCTGATGACACATAATTGACTGGCCAATGTGGGCTCTGTTTCTGCTCAACACTGCACAACCACAGGTCTTCTAAAGGCAATCTCCCAAACCAAACGCGTTCAGTAAACATCTTCAGTCAAAAATGTGCATCAATTTACACACAAGACATATCCCAAGAAACTCTACAGCCCTACTAGAAGATGAAAAATTCACAAATTCTAGAAGTTTTTTATATATAGTTAAAATGCATTTTCTTAGGATAAAAAAGTGGAGTACAAATCTGACTTCTCAGTGCTATGTTGTACAATTAAGAGAAACTAAGTTACACAGCTTTAAGTACCTAATAAAATAAAACTTGTACTTTGCATTTCATGGTTGATTTGCATTTATGTTGCTGAGAAAGATAACATGCATTCATAACCCATTATCCCTAGTTCACTTTTTTCCGTGGAATCATACTATATAATCAGAGGATGTGACTCCACTTTCAGTTCATCCAACTTAATTTTTGTGATGAATTTCACAGGCCCCACCATTCCTAAAAAACCAGGACGAGTCCTGTGTAGTTCCTAACACATTTTGTACAGGGCGCGTGACTGCAACTAGTTGCCATCTCACCAGTTTGATGGCAACGTGTGTATAAATATGGAGCCTAGAAAGAGCAAAAGAAGTCGAGCTGAGGAATGCCAGAGCAGAAAAGAGGACACTGTCCTCATCTGCTTCAGCCAACAACTCTGCCTGTTTCCAGAAGCAGCCTCCTTTCTAACAAGCCTCATGATGCTTGCTAGGGAGGATGCAAACCACTACATTTGTACAGCCATGACAAGAACAAAAGTGCTTCTGCTACAATTACTATATTCAACAAAATGTTCCAATATGCCTCTGCTCCTCACAGTGGTCAGACTCCAGATTCTTCTCCCATTTTATCTCTAAAAAGTATTCTGGTTTACATTTTTTGTTTTATTTGGTTGCTGTTTTTTATGTAGATCAGAGTGAAGTCAAAAGATTGAGAGAAAACGCTTTTGTCATCTCCATTTTTGTTAGCAAATATTCCAGTCACTAAGGTACAGAACCTCAAGGAATGACAACAGGATGAGGAGGTGTGGAAAGAGATGATCAAAGATGCTCCCCTTCTGCTGCCTTGAGAAACCAACTCAAGGTATTGCAGAAAGGCAGAACCTTTCTAGGCTTGCTGCTCTCTTTCACAAGACTTGCAGAGGAAAAGCTCTCCTTTTTCTCACCAATACATCCCTGACGAGTGCTTTATAAGCTCCTCCATCAGGGACAATTATTGCAATCGAACCATTTTGTTACAATTTCAAGCCTTAATAATGGTTAAAATAAGACTTTATCACCTGTGCTCTAGATTAATACTGAGAAGAGACTCGAAGCTAATCTAGCAAGGAACCCTGTCACCTGACTTTCTGTATTGCTTGGCTATATAAAGTGGAAAAATGTGTGCATCTTGGCAAAAGCATTTCTAATTTTAGGATGTTGAAATTCCAGACTTTTGTGCTCCATTCATACCAACTTTTACGGAAGATTCCAGCAAAGCCTCAAATCTAATTTAATTTTAACCTTCATTCTGGAAGGTTAAGCAGATAAAGCATGTACTCAACTGTATTACTTGCAAGAGTGACTGCCATAACTCATTCTTTTTGCCTGAAAGGTGAGTACTGCTTGAATTCCTCAGTTCTGCTTCCTGAAATAGTTCAGTGGTGAGACTCAAAGATGAAATATGAATTGCTAAAATTAAAACCCGCATGTATGTATGACACAGCACACCCTCAAAAAAGCCAGTATTATTCTGCAGTAAGAGGTAACTATTTCACCCCAGAATGACACAGGAAACTTACTAACTCAACTTACTAACTCTTTAATATACCAGAAGGCACTAGTGATTCAAACAGAGGGCAAAGCAGCAATCACACAGAAGCAAGTCAAACAGAATAGCTGTTTGGGACTTGTTTCACTGAAGTTGATGCCAAAACACCATCAGTTTAGTAAAATCAAGATCAAACCTCGCCTCATCTGTCCCAATCCTGTAAAAGTAGTGATGGACCTACCACTGCAACATCATGAATGGCATTTCAGAGTAAGGTAACCATATATACAAACCAATCTGACGCACACGTTTTTGAAGTACTCTATGAACAACACCTTAATGCACAACAAAATGGACACAGCAGCAGCAAGTATCTACACTGGTCAAAAGACAACGATTTAACTCAACCTGTCATATTTGACACATGCATTACCATAGATTAAGGCATTCTTTTTCCATTTTCCAATACTACCATTGCTATTTAAAATATGACAGTTAGATAAGTATGTGTGTGTAACTTCTACCTTTCTAATCCATGCTTGGGGACCACTGTTAGTCAGCTCATCCGAAGACAGTATTTGTGCTCCAGTACTTCCTGTGAATTGGCCAGGTATGGAGTTTGATTGAGCCCAGGCATCAATCTGAAAAATAAAAATCAAATGTAAGACTAAAATTTAAAAGTGTACATTTTTCCTTCGCAATTCTCTGTTGCTTCTGAACTATTTCCACTATTAATTCCTCATTTAATTTTCGTACTGTGTTTGTTACCACTCACTTATAAGCAGATGCTCCAAAAAGCTGAGCACCTTTGGTAAGGTACCCCTAAAGCCTGAGCTCATTCTAGCAAATTCATTGTTTATCCTCAAAATTGGTGCTATGAAGTGCAAAATACAGGAAGAATTTTTGAACACGGGCCTCTAAACCAGCTTTCCAAAAACCTGTTCTTAAAATACATAAGGAAATGTCAAGTGGTTATCAAAGATGAGTGTTTACTTTCTTGAAGTTCATCCAAATGATGATAAAAGATTGTAACATACCTGTTCCTGTGCACGATTTAACATGCACATGGCCTCTAAATCAAACGTGTTTTCATTAAGCCTTTTCTGAGCCAGTGCTCGATCATTCATAGCTGTAGTAATGTCCACACACTAGGAAGAAAAAGATTATTTAAAAAAATGTATCAGAACACAGTAATATCCTTTTGATGTGGAAAAAATCTGATGTAGAATAAATATATTTCAGATCCAATAGAGTTGTTTCACACAACATGGTTTGGTATATGGATGGGTAGCTTTAAAAAATCCTGGGACTACTTGTTAATTATATACCATATGAGCTTTCCTAAACACATATAAAGTCAGAATTTAAATTATAACACCCTGTTATCTTGGTATCACTTGCACAAACAAAAAACCCCCGAGTTATTTTAAGAAAACTGTTTTGGTGTGTAATACTTAGAGAAACAGGTTACTCAGTGGAACATCAGCAACCAACAGAATTCAATGTAATGTAGCCAAGAATGAAAAAAATTCCTTCATACAGAGCTGTTCACATTAACATCCTACTATCACATCACACTAAATGTTCGAGTGAAATTTACAAAAAATTACAGCAAGAATCACATATATTTAACGAACAGTTTCAGTGTTTTAAACCTTAACCTTCAGCTAATAAAAATCGAGTGTTGTGTGCTGCTGAACCTCTTACTCTATGTGTAAAGCAATCATAAGAGAGATCCAGATAATTTGGAGATGTAAAGATGTAACAAATTATGGTTAGGATACATCTCTCTCATAAAATTACTTGTGCCTTGTTCTTCAGGCAATATGCTTTTTATGGATCATTGTATTTTGAAAGGAGAAAAAACAATAGTGCTTAGACACAAGCAAATTTTCTTTGGGTATGATAGCACATGAAGCAGACCGAAAGAGCTGGAACTATTCAAAGCAAACTAAATAACCAAAAGGGCAGGTGGGAGATAGACATGAAATAAGGGATGGTTTAATTACCTTTTAAATATCTGTTTTACAAGACACTTGTGTCTTTTGTTAGTCACTATCTCAATAATTTAAGTCTCTCACACACAATACTACAACAAAGAACCAAGAAATTGGAATTAATTTTAAATTGCATATGCTGAACAGAAAAACACAGTTAATCCACTAAACCTCTATCAAAGAAACCAGGAAAAGAATTCAGTAAATAATGAAAATCATTAAGACACACAACTGCATAAAAGAGATTTTTTTTTGTACTCCATTAAATCTTATTTTAATATAGGAGCAGGTTTTGGTTGTTTTTTTTTTTTTTTACTGTTTAGGACAAAAAATATTTCCCTTGAGAAGATCATTAGTGAAATATTTGGCACTGACCAAGACAGACTTAAAACCCAGGAGAATTATGTGTCTATGAAACTGATTTCTGTTTTTATTTACTGTGCAAGCTGACAAAAAATACAGATCATAAGCAAGGCACAAGAAAATTAAGTTTTTCTAACAATCACCTAACATTATAGTCACATATGTAAAAGAAGACATTCAAAATAAAAAATTTCTTATAAGTTTCCCTTTCAGAGTAAAAATAATCTAATGTTTTGTCTGTAAAATTTGTTCAGGAGATAAATAAAAAGTTATTCTACTCACCAAAAGCTTCAATCCAGCAATACACATAGGCATGCAAGTAGTCCACTGAAACCACATTGGGACCACTCACATACTTAAACACACATGTGTGCTTTAGTGCTTTACCGGACTGGGGCCTATTAGTAGATACCCTGGTTAGTTAGAATTCTCATACACTTTCCCCAAATAGTCATCACCATGGCTTTGTATTATGTCAAGATACTTGATGGCAGCATTGGATCTTGAAAAAAAAAATCTGTGCTTGAAGTATGAAAAGTTGTTATTATTTGGTCAAGTAAGACAGTTTCAAGTTCAGTCTGCTACTCTCTGTAAGACTTCTGCCTTTCCAATCCTGACTTTTTCTAATACCTTCCCTATAGACACAAATTACAAATGCTGAAGCAAAAAAGAAGAGGCTGATTAACAGAAAACAGGCTTTTTAAACATATTTTGTAGGCCCATCAGTACACCAAATGCATTTACTACTTTTTTCAGATTATGACAGTTTCTTTGCAGAAGCATAATCTTAAAATAAATACAACACTCCAACCCTATACTTTTCAGACTTTCAAATGCAGCCGCTTTCTCAGGTTCCGCTGGTTTTTTAGAGACATATTTATGCTTCAGGTTACTCAAAACTTTTTCTCCATATCCTACTACCAAAGACTACTATATTAAAAATCAGAGTGTTTTATTATTAAAACAATCTGTAATATACTAGTAGGGTTATCTCAGACTGCTTATTCCTAACTAATTCTGTAACTAATTCTTTGACTTGAATAAGAACATAAAAAAACTAACTAAATTTTTTTTGAAGGGGTAAAATTAACACACTTTCCACTGATTTCCAGAACTGCACAGAAGTATCACAATCAGATTTTAAAATTCACAACAATGACTGGAGGTAAATTATATGCCAAACTTGTTGAGGATCCATGAACACTCCCTACTATGCAAGTGCAACAAGGAGGAAGTTTATCTAGTTTATTTTGCACCAAGGAATTTCAAACACAAAGAGATACAATAAGCATTAAAAAAATTAGGCAGAGAAGTACTCTGACACATTTCATACTCCCTGGAGTATGAACATGGATTCTGCTACTACAAGAATTTCCAAACTCAAGGGGGTGGTATGGCTCTGCTGTCAGCTAATGACCCTTGAAATCACCCTAAACACAAACCAAGTTAAGGTAAATGCAAATAAAAATATTTATTTACAAAATATAAAAACAGACAACACTGTTACAAGCATTTACAAAGATATACAATGTGACAGGATGGAAAGAAAATTTATTTCACATATTTGCTCCAATGACAGTTTTTAAGGCCTTTTCTACAGAATTATACACATACCATCGTACTTAGATAATGCAATGTGTCAAAGACACAAGCCTAGTGCCACTGGATATCTGGATGCAGACATCTACAGAGTTTGCTTGAACTATTAACTACTGCCCATTAACCACTTGAGGACAGGACTTTCTTACCACTTGTTAATAAAAAAACCAGACAGCCTGATGTTAGCATAAAATGACTCTGGGCTCCAGACTTTTTACATATATCCTAGTAACTGGGAATGACATTCTACACAAACATTTCTGAATGTTTGTATTATTAGCTGTTCATTACAAAGATCTAACAGCAGTTATCTACTGAGGGAACAATAAATTGAGTACCTGACCATCAAACTCTAAAGTATGTCAAAGTATCTGCTGAATGACCTATATTCACTGTGTTTTTAGTGCTGCAAGAGATCAGAAGAAAACACCTTCTGACCTTCAGGAAGTGAACTGTACAACCTTAGAAAGTTCTTGAAAACCAAAAAGTACCAGATGGGAAGACTGTTTCATTAAACTGAGGCCAAGGCTTTTTCGCTTATGTGCTTTAAGAGGTATGAGGAACAAGTCTTCAGATTGAGTGAGGTAACATTAACTTGGAGAAGTTAACATGCGTTTTTAAATATTTACTTTATTACAAAAACCCCACAAAACAGCCTTTTGAAGACATTTAAGAGGGAAAAACACTTGCATTTTTTTTTATTATACATACAATATTTTCCTTTGGAAGGCCACATGAAAAACAACTATGTGATAAAATGTGACTGAAAGGCTAAAAAATTATTAGAGACATTCAGACAAAGTTGCAGTGTGAGAAACCACTTTTGCATTTATTTTTAGTGGATTACATTCTAATGAAGTGTTATTGCTCTTAGATTGGTAGGTCTCTAATGAGATAAAGAAGTCACTAGGTGACAAAGGCACACAGTGTAAGCACAGGATGCTTTTGTCATTGCTCATGTGACCATAGTAACCAAATTTGAAGATCATATGACTTCAAATTATTACCTTAATAAAGTGCTAGCTACCACCTGCATGTAAGTGGGTTTTCTTGGGAGACTGCAATTTGATAGCAGGCTGACCAGGTAGAGATTTTGGTTTTGGCTTTATTACATTATAGGCTTTCCTTTCCTTCCTTACCTCAATGGCTGGTTTGGGGAAAACATCATTCTTGTTGTCCTCTTTGCCTTTTTCAACGGGAACCCATTCTCCATAGACACTATCTGCTTCTTTTTTCCTATGTTGAGACCCAGATGAAACTGGAAACTCCTTTGACAAGCTGACCTGATTTTTTGGTTGTGGTGGTGGCGCTGGTTTTATGCTGGGAGTCTGAAAAGAAATTAAGTTAGAAAAAATTAAAAATACACAAACTTGTAATGTGTCTCCAAGAAACAGTTTACTGCGTACACTGTACTAAGTTTTCACAAAATGGCCACCCTTCTTACTGAGCTTAAGAAGAAACACCTAGATGCTGAAATGGCTTATATCAGTTTCAGCAGCCAAAAACATGCAAAACCTCACTCTCACAATCTCCCTTCCTTCTGTTCACCTTATCATAAAAAGAACAATCTTAAATTTGGCACACATGCATATTTTATAATAGGAAGCTTCAACAAAGAAACACTGGGCAGCAAAAAACATGGCTGCGATACAAACACGATGCTACAAAGCTTAGCACTATTATAGAGAAAGCAGAACTTTGACTATCTAATAGCATCAAGAATCTTAAAAGCAAACTATGACCTTGTTTTTCCTACAAAGTATTGCTAATATATTAAGAGTTCACAGAAACACCTCCTACAAGTTGCTCTTCTAAGAGGCAAACAGAGCTCAGAAAACTTCCAAAGTAGAGTAAATGCCGATCAAAGGAACATGAAACAGTACTATGACCAAAATCCAAAAAGAATGGAATTATAGTAGAAGGGAAACAGGCAGACCAGCCCAAATCCACTAAAGAACAGTCCTCTTTGGAGCTAATTAGAATCCAAACGATTCTTGGGTTTCTTCATACCCCTTCTTATTGTACAATATAAAGTATAAATCCATTTCTACCTTACAGTATTACTGCTTATTTTCTGTACACAAGCTATATATATGTTTGTACATTAAAATATAAACACTACTTATTTTTTCATTTAGCATATTATTACTTATATATTACTTTACATACCCTGCAAAATCAGAGCAGACTTCCATAAGCACAGAAACAAAATTAATCCATGGTTCAAAGCATACAAATCCTAGATTTATTTAAAGAAGGGCTAGCTTATTTTGTTTCTTCCAGTATGCTTTTCTCCAGAAAAAAATCAATACAAGCTCTGTTAGAGTCCAAAGCATTCCCCCCAGGGAAGGGGTTTAATAGGCCATTTAAAATCTCTTAGGAACTGACCCTCATTCTTAGCACAGCATTTACTTCTCCGGTGATTAATCTCAAATACAATGTTGTGTTCCTTTAAAGGGTACTTGAGATCTAGTAAAGTAGTAGACACAGAAGATTTGGAGTCTGCACAAAGCTGATGGCATCATCTCATTCAGAGCATCTCAAAATGCTTTTCAAACTTAGCTATGGGAGGTTCGGTTTGTCTCAAAGAGAAAACATTTTCCACCTCCAATGTTCTTCGCAAATTCATATTGGTATTTTTGCAACAAAAAATGTGAGTTAAAGCTTAAATAATACAGAGAGTATTGATTTTAAAAGGTGCAAAGACATTAATGGGAAAAAAAAAATCAGCTTCAATGTAATTACAGGAACTACCACAATTTCACAGACTGCAGGTAAGCTTTTTATGGCAAGAGTGGTTTTAACAAGCATCCCGGTGCAATTTCACCAAGATTGTAACTCTCTGTTTAATTTCTGTAAAATTACTTAACAGTATCTAAAAACAACCACATTTCAAAACACTTATAATAAACAAGTACTCACACTTAAATTGAAAAATATAGGTTTGGGTTCACTGAGTTTAAAAGGATGATTATAGAAAGGACGTTCTTCCTCTTCTTCATCAGAAACATGGGGTTTGTTCACTATCACATCATCTGTGCTTTGAGCAATCTTCTTGCATTTCTAAAAGAGGAAAGAAAAAAAGGGGGAGAGACATGACGACTCTGAATAAGCCCAGAGCTTCAACCAAAATATACAACTCTTTTATAAAGTGTTTTTCTTTTCTATAGCAGCAGGTGTGGTCTGGGTAAATCTTTTAGTGATGTCATCTGTTTTGTTTTTACACACATTATCAAACACCCACCTATGTTTGCTAGACACTGATGCAGTCAATAACTTCACAGACAGAAGACTTCAGCAGTATACTGTAAAACTTGGCAGCTCATACTGATAGTTGAAAAATGTGTGCCTAAGGTTGCAAACATTCCAGAGAAGAAACTCACTGGCCATTTGGCATCTCACATAACTAGCATATTATAATCAGTCAGAAACTTCAGTTTAACTCACAAAAACTACTGCACAGGGAAAGTTAAGAATTAATAGTTAATAATTCCATGTTTCACTGGTAGCGCAGGGACCTAATCAAGAGGCAGTGGCTCTAAAAGAAGTGTTTGATGTGCTTTCTTCTGAAATGTTTTGGTGTTGGTCAGGTACACAAGACATCCTTGTTTTAAATTCAGTAGCGCATGAGCAAAAAACCTGTAAGTGATCCATCAACCACAGAAGGGAGTATATGGGAACAGTTGGTGGGGGGGGCTGAGAAAACAAAAACACATTCTAGACAAGCTAGACAAGCTATAATTGAAAGCTGAAAGTTTACCAGTACCAACTATAATTTGGCCAGCTCAAAATGTATTTGAAAACATTATAGTCTCATGATTCCATTACATCTCTGTTAGTGAGAAGTACATATTCATAGGACATTCAGAGACATAACATTCGAGGAAATAGTACCAGGAAAACAAAGCTATAATCTGATTTGATTCTAATTCAAGTTTGTACCACCATAAATTACAAATGTTTGATTGCTGGCAGATACGGAGCAAAAAGGCATCCCTGTCACTAAACATGAAAACATGTTGATAGCACTGCTCTCATCGTTCCTTCTAAAAAAGATTCTTGCACTCTCCAGTACCAAGATTCCTCCAAACAATAACTGAAGCACATTCATCACGCAACAGGAAAACCCTGTATTATTTGTAAAGTTAATCAACTAATCATCCTTATGAACTAGTTGCCTCTTAATTAATTGGAAGCACTCTGTAAGTTATGCTGCAGAAAATAAAGACAACACAGCAAGAAGCTGGATATACTCTGGGAAAGGAATCTCCACTCAGGCACAAGAACATATGATTATGGCCTAGACTGCTTCTGTGGACAATTCTGATTCAACAGAACAGGAACACTGTCCAACAGATTCCCTACAGCTGGAAAGTGCACAGAATAGTCAGGTTTCAAGGTTCCAGATTAGCACTGGCTACACTGTATATTGGTCAGGTTATGCAAAAAACCACCTAAATTGCCTGCACAGAGAACCTGAACAATCTCAGCTTTATTACTAACACATACTTCTGATTCCACTATCCCACACATAACTAGACAACTACATTACAGCAATTTGACAGTGCTTTATTACAAATGTTGTTCCCATAAATAGGTATTTCAGAACCATTACACTGTTGATGCAATTTGAAAGAGCACACAAAAGTTATCTTAGAGAGCGCATATCAAAACACATAGATATACAAAATGAAACTAGATGTTTAACCCAGATATAACACTTATCACTCTCCAAGTAGAGCACGAACACAAATAACTAAAACCTCTACAAACGAAAGCTAGAAGTGAAAGCTCTGTCTTTCTTAAAAGGACTGCAACAAAAACTACCAACTTAGTACAAAATTAGAAGAGACTCAAAATAGAAGTGAGAAGCACTGGATTACACATATTTCACAGAATCACAGAACTAAAATGCATGTTTTCATTATTTCAAAAAATCTGTATAGAGAGTAAGGGCTCAAACCACAAGGCAGCTTACATGCAAACTAAGGATACAGAATGCCAGTTTGCCTACAAGTCACAAACCAGTAATTTGCTGTTTTTAACATTTATCATGTTGATTTTACTTACCTCAGTGAGCTCCTTTAGCGTATCTCTTGATGACTTCTGAGTCGTTTTTTCATCTTTCTTTTGAGATAACAAAGGCATCAGGCTTGGTGGTAAGGGAACACCAGACTTTGCACACATGGCTGCTGCATTAGCTTTGGCTATTTCAAGTAGTTGGGCCTTGTCTAAAACCAAAAATTTGTTTTAAAAGAAAAATTATATTTTCACAGATTGCTCTAATAAGCAAGCATTTCTGACAAATTAGACCAAGTCCAAAGGCAAATTACAAGATTTTACTCACACCATGCACTTTCACTTTTTGTGAAAATAACTAAAATTGTACTAAGCTGCTCTGGACTTGGGTCTACCCAACAGACAAGTGGAACTGCAAATTTAACAAAAAGCACAGGAGTCCAAATAACAGCACTCAAAATTCTCCGAATCCCTGAAGTTCTAATGCCTGTTTTACCTCACAGATTCATTTTAGTATTGGAAATACTAGATCATTTCTACACAGCATAAATTTCAAAGTCTACTTCCAGCTATATCTGAAAAGCATTCAAAGGCTTAAAAGGCTTTTATTCAGAGAAATAAAAGCACTGAATAAAACATGCACTTGCCAAAAAGACAAGCAAAACTGTTAATAAAACAGTATTCTGCTTTAAGGCAAAAAGCACACATGGCCATAAAACAGAAAAAGGAGATAAAAAAAAGCTATTCCTTATTTCATTGGCCAATTTGCAAATAAATGAGTTACCAGTATCTCTGCAAGCATACATGCTTTAAAAAACCCTAAAACTATGACATTCCTTTACTTCATAAGCAATAAAAGTACACAGATTCACAACTGGTGCATAATTAAAGTATGAAGGCAGATTCAAGGATGATAATTCTCAAATTCAGTACAAAAACATAGCTGGTAGAGAGGCTCCCATGGCAGCTTCATGATACAGGACTGAAAGGATCAGATTCTGAGGCCTGATCAAGTGTGAGGCTTCCTCACACAACATACAGGAGCTCATCTCTTAAACAAAAATCTCTTTTCTCCTTATGTAACTCACTTTCTAAGGAAACCACAAGGTTTTTCTTCCTCCACTCAGAACAAAGATATAGTACATTACATTTTCCTTATTTTCTAATCAGCTCTGTTTGGGAATACTTTCAGGAACATGTCTTCCTTCCCATTAAATTCTTACCACGGGGAAAAGACAAGACAGAGTAACACAAACAGACAAACACACATTGCAGCTGATGACAGAGCTCTCCCAACTGGAACTTGAACATGAATTTCATGCTCAGTTTGTGCTCAGGAAAATTCCTATATTTCTGTGCTCAGAAATTCCTATATTTCTTATAGAATACCTGGCCTTCACTTATCATTACAATTAACAGCCTTCCGCAAGACTACAACATACTACCTTTGTACAAAAACTCTATAACGGAGATATAACCTGCTCTAAGTACACCTTCATCCCAGCAATTAAGCACTGATTCAGTTTTAGCATGAAATTCCAACAGGAAGTCACTGCCTAAAACTAATTCACAAAATTACTTCCTAGAAAATCCTTATGAATGCTAGAGATGTTACTATAAGACTATGTAAACAATGTATCATCCAAGCATAGAAAATTAAACTGCCACTCACCCAAATCTGTAAGACGTTTAGGTGATCTGCTTGAAAATCGTTCCGATGACCTTGATCTACGACGATCAGGTGATCTACTGTATCTTCGTCTCCCTGAAGATCTTGACCGTCGCAGTCGAATTGGTGACCTACTAGAGCTCCGTCTTCTTCCTCTTGACCTCGACCGCCTTTGACGAATAGGTGATCGACTCCTGCTCCGTAACCTGAGTGATATTCTACGATCTCGTGAATCTGATCTTCTTCTTCTTCTGTCAGTAGATCTTGATCTGTTTCTCTGAGATCTCTTGCGCCTGTCCCTTGATAAAGAACGCCGTCTTCTTGATGCTGACCTTGACCTACTCCTCCTTCTGTGCCTTGAACGGGACAATGATCTAGAGCGAGAGCGACGATTAGATTTTGATCTTGATGCTCTTCTACGTGTTACTGATCTAGAGCGATTCCGTCTAGAGCGAGAGTCTGCATCATACCTCTGGGATCTGCGCTGTGAAGACCTGGAGCGTCTGCTTCTAGACCTCCGTGAAGATTCTTTGTCTGCTGTTTTTTCGACAGATTTGGATTGACTCCTTTGGCGAGCAGTGGATCTGGATCGCCTACGTCTAGACCTCCGTGAAGACTCTTTGTCTACTGCTTTTTCAACAGAGGTTGATTGGCTCCTTTGCCGAGCAGCAGATCTGGAGCGTCTGTGTCTAGATCTCCAAGAAGACTCGTCTACTCCTCTTTCAACAGATGAAGATCGACTCTTCTGGCAAGTAGGAGATTTTGAGCGTCTGCTTAGAGATCTTCGTGAAGACTCCTTATCGGATGTTTTATCAACAGATTTGGATCTAGATTTTTCACGTTCGGAAGAGTCAGAATGCCTACTTTCAGGTCTAAAAGAAGAGTCCTGTTCCTCCTGATCGTCAAGATGCATGGAATCCTGCTTATCTTCATCTGCCAAAGAGGGTGCATCCTCACCCTCCTCACCAGAGGTAGACCTTGATTCACGATCATCTGATGATGTGGAGTCTCTTCGTTCAGCTGTCAAGGAGGGCTCCATATCATCTGCTTCTTCACCAGTGGTAGATCTAGATTCACGCCCATCAGGGGAAGTAGAACGTCTGTGCTCAGTTGTCAAAGATGGTTCCATGTCCTCTGCTTCTTCACCAGCGGTAGACCTCGACTCATGCTCATCTGATGATGTAGAATCTCTTTGTTCAGCTGTCAAAGAAGCTTCCATATCCTCCACATCTTCACCAGCAGTAGACCTTGACTCATGATCATCTGAGGATGTGGAATGCCTACGTTCAGCTGTCAAAGAAGTATCTTGGTCCTCTGCTTCTTCACCAGAGGTTGATCTTGACTCACGTCCATCAGGAGACATGGAGCGTCTATCTTCAGCTGTCAGAGAAGGTTCCAGATCCTCCATTTCTTCACCAGTTGTAGACCTTGACTCACGGTCATCAGAGGACGTCGAATGTCTCCGTTCAGCTGTCAAAGAAGGCTCCCTATCTTCCATATCTTCACCACCAGTAGACCTTGACTCCTGCTCATCAGAAGATGTGGAATCTCTTCGTTCAGCTGACAAGGGTTCTGCATCCTCTGCCTCTTCCCCAGTGGTAGACCTTGACTCATGCTCATCAGAAGACACAGAGGATCTACGCTCTGTTGCCAAAGGCTGCTCCAGATACTCTGCTTCTTCACCATTGCTAGATCTTGACTCATGCTCATCAGGGGACGTGGAGCGTCTATGTTCAGATGTCAAAGAGGGCTCACGATCATCCATTTCTTCATCTATAGATTTCTGGTCATGGCCCTCAGGAGACACAGATCTTCTATGTTCAGAAGTCAAAGATGACTCTGGACCCTCCTCCTCCATGGGAGATTTCAGTTCATGACCTTCCTGGTATGAGGATGTGGAATGTCTCCGTTCAGATATCGAAGAGGGCTCTAGATCCCCTGTTTCTTCACCAGCATCAGATTTCACACTGTAGCCATCAGGAGACATAGAGCACCCACTTTCATGCATTAAAGGCTGCACTGCAACATCTGTTCTTTCAGCAGGGGATTCCAAGCCACCATCATCAGGTGACACAGGGACTCTATGATCTAGCGTCAAAGATTCAGGGAACTGGCCATCAGGAAATTCTGCATGTTCATTTTCAGGTGCTGCAGAAAGCTCTCCATCTGCTTTTTGAATAGGAGCGAATCTCACCTCCTGGCTCTCAAAAGACAAAGGATGGTTATTTTCACATGTAAAAGAAGAATCCATATCCTCTGTTTTACCAGCATGACTCAGTCTTGGTTCATACTGTTGAGGGGACAAAGTATGCTCATTTTCATACACCACATGTTCCTCAGCCTCTGTTCTTTCAGTAGGGCTAGATTGCAGCTCCTGACCTTGAGGTGACATGGTACATTCACCTTCAGACACCAGAGAGAACTCCTGCACCTCTGTTTTTTCAACAGCAGTAGACTGCACCTCCTGACTATCCATGGACATTGAACTTTCACTTTCAGATATTTCAGAATGCTCCTCCACTTCTTTTTCAACAGGACTGGATCTCAAATCATGGCCTTCGGGGGATACGTGATACTCATTTTCAGAGAGCAAGGAACATTCTTGCACTTCTGGTTTGTCAGTAAGAGCAGGGAGCAATTCCTGCCCTTTGGGGGATGCAGTATACTGACCATCCGACAATAGTGAAGGCTCCTGTATGACTGTGTTTTCAGCAAGGGCAGAGTGTAATCCTGCATGCTCAGGGAAGACGGTAAATTCATTGTCAGATGTCAGAGAAGGCTCCTGCACCTCTTTTTCAGCAGGGCTTACTGTCATCTCCTGGCCCTCAGGAGATACACCATACTCATTTTCAGATAGCAGAGAAGACTCCTGTACTGCTGTATTTACAGCAGGGGAAGACGGCAATTCATTATCTTCAGCAGATGCAGCATATTTATTGTCAAGTGTCGCAGAAGCTTCATGCATCTCTACCTTTTCAGGAGACCTAGATCTCAACTCCTGGCCCTCCCAAGACACAGCATAGTCATTTTCAGAGACAAGAGCTGGCTCTTGCATTTCTATCTTTTCAACAGGAGGTGACCGCAACTCCTGGCTCTCAATGGACACTGAGTATCTGTCTTCAGACATCTGAAAAACTTCCTGCATCTCTACTTTTTCATCAGGGGCTGATGTTAACTCCGGGCCATCAAGCCCTATTCTGTATTCATTTTCAGTTATTTGAGAAGTATCCTCTACATCAACATTTTCAGAAGTGGATGTCAATACATGACCATCAGAAGAAACAGAACACTTGCTTTCTGGTATCAGACGTGGCTCTTGCACTTGTATTTCTTCATCATAGACAGATCTCAACTTGTGGCCATCAGGGGACAGAACACTCATTTCAGAGGGCAAAGACTGCTCTTCTATCTCTCCTTTTTCAGCAGGAATATGTGTCAGTTCATGACTGTGAGGCAGCAGAAAAACCCCATTGTCAGACACCTCAGAAGCCACTGGGGCTTCAGTAGGTGCACTTACTGATTCACAAACATCAGCAGACATGGATGACCCACTTTCTAATGGCTTCTGTAACTCCATGTTTTCAGCTGCAGTGGATCTCAATTTGCAGCCTTCAGAGAAGACAGAATGCCTCATTTCAGATGCCAATGAGTCTTCCGTGCCTTCTGCTGTTTCAAAGTAATTGTGTTTTGATATATGGCCATCATGGCACACAGGACTTCCACTTGCAGACATCAAGAAAGATCCTGTGCCCTCTATTTTTCCAGCTGGCAGGTATCTCAATTCATGTGTTTCAGAAGATTCAGTGCAGTCAATTACTTGTGAAAGTGTTGGACCATCTAAACCTTTATCAAGAGATGATCTGGACTCAAAACCAGTTGTCAGCGCAACCTGCTGGATTTTTTCAAAAGATGGCACTGGAACAACGTCACCTGTGATCTCCACAGAATCACACTCAGATGTCAGGGAAACAGCTGTAGTCGTTAATTTTTCAACACATAAAGAACTTTGGTCATTTCCATCAGGTGACCTGAAGGTGGAACCTTCAGGCATCAATGAAAATTCACCTGTTTGTGCAGCAAAGTTGGTTCCTGATCCATGTTCATCAGGAGACCTGAAGCATCCACTATCAGAAACCAGAGAAGGATCCTGCACCTGACACTTCTCAGTAGGCAAGGAGGATGATACACAGGTGTTTGGGAACACAGAGCATGCAGCTTCAGACACTTCAAAAGATTTCTGAGCCTCTACTGTTTCACAGGGTAGTGACCTTGACTCAAGGCTGTCAGCCAACTTGGAAGATCCATTTTCAGGTACTTGTAAAAAATTCTGAACCTCCTGTTCTTCATTAAGAACATGTCTCTGTTGATGACCATCAGACAAGTCAGAAGGTACACTTTCACATACTAGAGAAGTCCCCTGAACCTCCATTTTTTCAGAGGATGAAGAGATTGTCTTGTAGTTATCAGAAGATACAGAGCATCCACTCTCAAGTGTCAGAAGAGGCTCCGGACCTTCTATTTCTTTGAGGGAGAGAGAACTTGACTCATTTTCATGGGACGTTAAGTGCTGAAATTGTGTCACCATACAGGTTTCTGCATCTCCACTTTTTTCAACAGATGATGATAGTGACTTGGATGTGGAGTATGTTAGTTCAGGTAGTGATGAAGACTCCAGAGATGCTGCTTTTTCAGCTGATCCGTTTTCAGACACCACAGAAAGCTCTGAAACATGTGCTTCTTCCACAGGCAATTCATGGTCATCTAGGGTTTTGGAGCCATCAAGTTCAGACATCACAGCAGGCTGCAAATCCACACTTTCAGATGCTGGTGGCAGTTCTGGGCCATTTATTCCTTCAACAGACAAAGCTACTGACGTGGGGCCATTAGCAGACTTAGAGCTGTCTTCAGTTGTAATAGAAGGTTCAGGAGCATCTACTTTATCAAGACATCTAGTTGATTCTGTGAGTTCAGAGGAGTCCATGCGCTTGCTACTGCACTTTGCTAACTTATTCTCTCTTTTTTCTATAGACTTGGACCTTGACTTAACGCTATCAGAGGACTTGGAGCGTTTCCGCTTGGACTTTTTTGAAGATTCCTTACGCTTTTTTTCAACAGACCTAGACCTAGACTTGTAATGTTCAGAAGATTTTGATCGGCGACGTTTAGATTTTCGTGAAGATTCCTTCTTTTTTTCCACTGATTTGGATCTAGACTTGTAACGATCAGAGGACTTTGAGCGCTGACGTTTAGACTTACGTGACGATTGCTTTCGATCTCTTTTTTCTACTGATCTGGATCTAGATTTGTACCGGTCGGAGGACTTTGAGCGCTGACGTTTTGATCTCCGCAAAGAAGTCTTACGGCCTCTCTTGTCTACAGATCTTGACCTAGATTTTGAACGATCAGAGGAACCAGATCCTCTACGTCTGAATCTCCATGAGTATTCCTTGCCACCTCTCTTTTCTGAAGATCTTGATCTAGATTTAGATCGGTCAGAGGACCTGGAACGTCTGCGCCGTGATCTCCGTGAGGACAATCTGCTCCCTCTCTTTTCTGCTGACCGTGATTTAGATCGGTAGCGGTCTGAAGACCTGGAACGTCTGCGCCCAGACCTTCGGGAGGACAGTCGCTTTTCCACTGATCTAGACTTTGACCGGTAGCGGTCAGAAGACCTGGAACGACGGCGCCCAGACCTTCGGGAGGACAGTCGCTTTTCCACTGACCTAGACTTTGATTGGTAGCGGTCGGAAGACCTGGAACGTCGGCGTCTAGACCTTCGAGAGGACAGCCGCTTTTCTACTGACCGTGACTTAGACCTGTAGCGGTCAGAAGACCTGGAACGTCGGCGCCCGGACCTTCGCGAGGACAGTCGCTTTTCCACTGACCTGGACTTAGACTGGTAGCGGTCAGAAGACCTGGAACGTCTACGTCTAGATCTCCCTCTCTTTTCTGCTGATCTGGATTTCGACCTGTAACGGTCAGATGATCTGGAACGTCTGCGCCTGGATCTCCCTCTCTTCTCCACTGATCTTGATTTAGATCTGTAACGATCAGATGACCTGGAGTGTCTGCGCCTGGACCTCCGTGAAGACAATCTTCTCTCTCTCTTCTCCACAGATCGGGATCTAGACTTGGAATGTTTTTTTCTGGAATCTGAATGGTTCCTGCTCCTAGAACGTGCTCTTTTAGAGGTCACACGCCTGGAAGTAGAACGTGACCTTGACTTTTTCTTCCGCTTCCTAGACCTAGATTGAGACTTGGAGCGACTCCTTTTTTGTTTCTTTGCATCGTGCTTTTTATCACTGCTTCTATGGCTGCTTTTTTCCATGACTTTCTCAAGTCTCATCAGAGTCTCCTTCATTCGTGCTGCTACATCAGGCTGCACATCAGATGTTTCTGAATCTCTTTTCTCTGACTCCCGTTCTGGAGTTGCTTCTTTGACAGCCTCAGTCTGTGGAATGACTTCTGTCTGGCTTACCTCTGCTACCGGTAGTGGAACTGCTTCCAAATCTTTTTTGTCACTCTCTGACCCTGCAGCTGCTTCTGCATCTTTCAGCCCTGCAGTAGTCTCAGGAAGAGGAGTAATCTCCAAATCTTCTATCACATGAGCTGGAGCCAGTTCTAACTGTTTTGTGTCTCCAATTATTTCAATTTCAGGAGTCCCTGCTGAATCCTTCTCATTTACTGTAGAAGAAGAACTAAGAACTGTTTCTGCTATAAAAGGCTCAGATGACTGAATTTGCTCTGCATCTTTCAGTATATCACACTCCTGAGCTTGACCTGAAACCTGCAGTCCATGACCTTCTGAGTATTGTGTTTCTGCTACCACTTCATGTTCCAGTCTTGTTTCCAGATCTTTCATGTCCCCTGGTTTTGGAACTCCTTCATATTTTATTTCAGCAGCACTCAAGACTTCAGGACTCTTCCATTCTGCAGGTTTTGCTTCTAGCACTACTTGCAGTTGATCGCACTTTTCAGCATGCAAAGATTCTGAAACAGCTTCTGAAGCATCCTCTAAAACATTCATCACCTCCATATTTCCAAACTTCTGTGATTCTTCCAAACATTGGATATCCATGTGTATCTCAGGCTCTTCAACTGTTTCAGAATGTTTCACCTCCACTGTTGCAGATTCTTTCATACTTTCCAACAACCTCAACTCTTCAACTTTTGATGTTGGCTCCAAAGATTTTGCTTTCATTGCTTTCTCTGTTTCTGAAGATTCTTCCAAATCTTTTACAGTGCTAAGCAAGGGCTCATTTTCTTGTGTACCTGTTCTCTTTGTTGTAACTACATACTCTGCAGCAGGTCCCTGAGTTCTCACATCAGCCAAAATCTGAAATTCTGAAGCTTCTTTCAAGTTTCTTGCTTCTGTCACTATTTCTGGTGCCACAGCAGTTTCTTCCACTCTGGGCAAAGCCTCTAATACTGCTACTGAACGATCGACAACTTGTTCTTGTATAGATTTTGCATTTGATTCAGATTCCACAACCATTTCCAAATTTTTCATCGTTACATGTGAAGTTTCTGATCTTGCTTCTGTATCTTTCACTTCTGCAACATCTGACAAGTTGTCTAAACCCCTCACTTCCATAGTGGCAGAACTGGTACTTAGTTCGGAATCCCTCACCTCTCTCATCATGTCAGTTTGTGAGGCTCTTATATGTCTCATGACTTCAGAACATGAAATGATGGAACTCTCCATGCTGCTTGCAGTAAGGGATTCCGCAAGTGCTTCTGCTGTGGTTTTCACATGGATCACTTCTTCTGATGTTTTAGACTCTCCAACTGGTTCCATGCTTACATGTGCAATCACAGTCCTTTCTGTCTCTGCTACAGGTCCCATAGCTGCTTCCAGAGTTTTAAGTGGTCTAATTGATCCAATGCCTAGGAAACTGGCCTTTGGACCTGCTTCTACACCTGGCATACTACCTAGATTTATTTCTGAAGCTTTTGACACTACTGCTGATTCTAGTGTGGCTGCTAAACCTCTGGCCACAGTCGCACAAAGCATAGACTTTTCTGAAGCCTTAATACCTTCCTTTTGTGGAGACAGGGAAGTTGCTTCCAAACCTCTCACATCTGATTCACTCTCAGATCTTAATTTTCTCAGCTGCTCGGGTTGTCTCAGTAATGACATACCTTCCGAATATTTTGACTCTGTTACAAATACAGACTTGAAAGTAGACTCTGAAATTTCTGAAGCATTAGTATTTTCCAGTTGCAGAGCAGCATGGCTTATTTCTGGATCTTTAGTTCCTGTTAGTACTGTAGCTTCCACAGTTGTCTGAGGACCTTTAAAAATCTCTGCCATCTGAATTTCTGGAGTTCTTGGGGGAACAACAGTCTGTGCAGTGACTGCAGATTCTAGAGTTGTCCTTAAACCTTTTGTGTCTGCAATCACATTTACACCTGTTACTTCTGCTGGAAGTGCAGATCCCTGGGTTCTATCCATACTTCTTGTTTCTGTCAAAACTTGAGGCTGAAGGAACACTCCTGAGGCACTGAGCACTGTTGCAGGGTGAGTGGTACCTTTGACTACTTCAACTGGCAGACATTCTTGAGCTTCTCTGATTGAGCTAGAGCTTCCAGCCGGTTCAATTTCCTCCATTTCTGTAACAGCTCCTGATCCCGGGAGTATTTTGGCACTTTTTATTTCCACCTGGGTCACAGCAGTCATTGCAGGTATTTGAGAAGGATGCTGCAGAGGTACATCTGCCTTCAAGACACCTGAACGCTCCATGGGCCTGAAATGCATCTCTCTCAAATTATCAGATGTAATTGAGGACCTCACATCCCCTAATTCCAATGATCTTTCCACATTTCCCATATGTAGATGTTTTTCAGTTTCTTCCTTCACAGTATTCAGAATCACCTGATTTGCAGATTCAGGAATTGTGACTTCACCTGCCAAGGGGAGAGACTCTGCAGATACTCCCAATTCTTTTGCTCCCCCATGTGCCACAGATTGCACAGATGCTTCTGAGTATTTCAACAACTCCACAGACTCAGGCTCAAGGACTGTATCCAAAGCTCTTGCCTCCTCAGTGCCTTCTGAACTCTTCAGGCTTTCTGTTGTATCTAAAGCTATAGTTGCTGCTGAGTCTTGCTGAATTTCATATTTATTGGCAACTCCAGATGGGGTGCTAGATGAAGTAACTTGCCCAGTATCAGCAAGAACATAATTTCCACTTACATTAACAGCTACAGGATAAATATATTCATAAGACTGTTGAATTTGTTCTTCTTCAGTGCAAATTTGAGTTATACTAGTATTTTCTTGTATAACAGACTGGCTGCCTTCTAAATTAAATGGAGGGTTTGTTGCACACAAAGTCCCCTTCTCTATTCCAACATTTTCTACAGATTGCTGAGAATCGGTTATTGAATGAGAAACAAGTCCTGCAGCTTGCATATCAAGCTCCTCACTAGATTTAAAGAGAAGTTCTTGTGGCTGCATGTGGACAGCCAGATTTGCATCTCCAAGTCCTCCATGCTGTATGCTCAATTTCTCAGGCACAACCTGAGAAGCAGCCTGCAAATCTGCATGTTCTCCATGACGAGTCAACTTAGACTCTTTTGGCTGCTTTTTATGCTTCTTCTCTTTCTTCCTTTTCTTCTTCTTTTTCTTCTTCTTTTTACTTTTATGTTTCTTGTTCTTCTTTGATTTTTTCCTAGGAATTTCATCTTCACCAGTAGAGCTTCGTTTTGTAGACTGAGCACTACTTTTCACAGTCTTTTTGTCTACATCTAGAAAAAATGATATTTGCCTTGTAAATGTTACTAGAACTACATTTTTAAGTGTCCAAGTACATGAACAGAGGTACAAAAAAATTCATATTCGAAACCCATGCCCTCTTTGCTAAACTACCATATAAAAATAGCACGTGCTTTGTTTTCAGCTCCTCTTACCCTTCCCCTCAGGAGTCACTTTAAGCAAAAATAAGCCTTTTTTTTTTTAAATGCTCACAAATCATCTCAATCTGCAACAGTTACAGTGGGAATATGACTCTTTTCAAGTAGTTGGACGTTAATTCTACCTGTATTCAATTAAGAAATGCATTCTTCCAGGAGGCTGGAGATATACTTCAAGATTACACAAAGTTGCACATGGAAGTGAAACAAGGGCTCACACTTTCCAGGTAAATCATCTAAGTGGCACTATGCATACTGTATAAAATGTGATCAGTCCATTATCAGCTAAACTGTAATTTGCGAGTGAGCCCAATATTCCTAATGCATTAGAAATCATCTAAGCGTATTTACTGATTAAGTTCCTCACAGAATAAGTTCTTCAAGCAAAGACAGGAAAACAGCATCTAGTTCCTCAATTCCAAACGAAATTTAAGTCAAATTTAAGTCAACGCAGGCAATCAGCTGCTCAAATTAGACTGCAGCTGCCACAAGGAATTGCAGACCTCCAAGTACCTAAACTGAGCTTTTTGGTTCAGACAAGTAACAAATAAATTCAGGTGACTGCAGAGCCATGCGATAGCTGAGGGGGGAAGAGGATGACTACTGTTTTCACCCCCCTCTCTAAATTTACCCTGTGACAGTTCTGGCCCTTCTCTGAATCTAGTACTATGTTTTCATAAGAAAGGCATTACTATTACAGGCAATTTGTTATAATTTTTGGTAAACATTAACTACATATAGAAGTCTGCTTGCGTGTTATCTTCAATTACTATACTTAATACTGGCCGGTGCAACAATAATTTGGCTGTGACCACCAAGCATACGCTTTCAAATAAACCATGCAAAAATCACTCAAACTGTTGGTAACTGCAATGCTATTAAACAAGCATGACTTCAAATTCCATAAACAAGTATCTAATGTAGTTTTAAACATATATAAACAACTTAACAAAAAAATAGAATTTCCACCAACAGTCTTGTGAATGCAATGAAAAGGACAATGAAGCAGAGTTAAATGAACTTCTCTA
The DNA here is from genome assembly GCA_013400935.1 of Turnix velox. NCBI lineage: Eukaryota > Metazoa > Chordata > Aves > Charadriiformes > Turnicidae > Turnix > Turnix velox. The sequence goes on from VZTY01019773.1 coordinate 1,264,055, forward strand.
CTCAGCATTTTCAAATGATCTCTATCCAACAGGAATGTTAACTCCTTTACAGATATGAACAGCAGGAATGTTAACCACAGGTTAAGTTCATTAACTTCCATTTTAATAGGCCTAATTTATTATCATGTCAGCTTGCCTCAATCTTCCAGAACAGAAGGACAAATATAAAAAACAGGTACCAGCTTAAAGTGCTATTTGTATAGCATAAATAAGAGTGCTGAAAACTACAGGTAAATAAGCCACTGTCCAAAAAACAAAAGCAATTCCAAAAACTTGCAAAATTACTATTAGAAAGAAATTCTTTTCTAGACTATCTATTAAAAAAAAACAATAAAAACACCCTGGAACTCTACTTACCAAGCACACAGCAATCACCTGTGCTTCAACTCCAAAAAATCTGAAATGCAATAATTATAGCCTAACTCTCCCAATTCGAAAATTTCACAGAAAGGACTAGTCTCATGAGAAGGGATACTCAGATGCAATTCTTTGGAACAAGAAACCTGGTCATTTATAGAAGTTATGAGATTGCTACAAAAAAACTTCTTAACCTTTGGAAGAATGCAATCTGAGTATCTACAATGTAAAGGTAAGTGTATTATTCAAACAACAAAGCATCTTACTCAGAACAGATAATCTTACAGTTCTGAATTCTAATTAAAGTTTTCAAGAATCTTGTGAACCATCCAAACCAACACAACAAATAATGATTCTATCCAATACTTCATTAGTAAAAACGGTTCGTTAAGGCCCTGGAGTAGATCTATACAGAATAAAGCACAATTACTTTTTCTATATGTAATTTACACATTTAACATTATTGTAATGGAGAGAAAACTAACTTTATCACATATTAAGCAATGCTTTCATATCAGATTTAATTATTAAGTTATGTATTTCTCCTGCCTGTGGTTGCAGATCACAGTCGACAAAAAAACTTAACAAACATTACAATAAACATAAAATTTGTCAAAAGAAGCTTGGTGAGTGAAGCAATACCAAAAAGTATTTTTCCATCTCTGTAAAATTGATTCAATTTTAAGCTCTATGACAAGCCTCTTAAACAAAGTATTTGCCAAATGTGTTTTCATTTACCTGATTTGCACTGCAGCTCTGTACCAAGGGCTCCAGAGAGCACTTCCTCTATTTTCTGCACTATCTGATCATTCTGACGACTCCCAGCACCAGTGTCATCTGAAGGATTGGCTTGCTCAGCTGGGATTGTGTCACCATTGGGCTGGCCTTCTACCTTTCCACTAACCAAAAAAAATATCAAAATAATACAAGCAATTTTGAGCCTTTTTTGACCCTTTTTTATTTTTTAAATTCATAAGCATTTATTATACTCATCCCTTCAAGACAGTATTTTAGCCTCCTGAAGAAGCTATGCTGTTAGCAAAACATCTACCTTTTGATTAACTTCCACTTAATCACAACAGAACATGTCGTGACAATTGAGTATCAGGCATAAGGGAGAAAAACATTCTTGAATGTGCCACATTCCCCATGCTTTTATGTAAAAAAGTGCAAAGGCTCCCCTCACAAAAGAATCAACCATCACTCACGGTTCTCTAAAAGGCTTAACTTTAAACTTAGTGACATAAAGCTTTGAGGAAAACAAACAAAAAAAAAGCCAAAACTAAAAAAACAACAACTAAGCGATTAAGTCATCTTACATGTAACATGACCTGTTAAAATAAATCGCATAAGATGTTCACCCCTCTCCCCGTTGCCCCGGGACACAAGGAACTAAAGCGGAAAACGGGCGAGTTCACGGAGACAAGGCGTTCGAAAGGCCGCCTCGCTTCCCCACCTTCCCCACTCCTCTCCTGCTCCTCTCCGCCGAGTTTTCTTTCAGGGCGCTCGCAAGGCCGCGAGCCTCCATGTCCCCGCTATATAAATACTAAAACAACAAGTCAGGTGGCCCCAGCTCGCCTTCCTCTGTGCTGCCCCGTCCCGTGCCCTCTCCCCCCTTCCACTCCTCGCTAGGTAGGCCCCGGATACGCCTCCTCGCACCGAGGGGGCTGATTTACCCGCCGTGCTGCTGCTGCTCTTCCTGGATCTCCCGAAATTTGCTAACCACGAAGGACCGAAAGATCTCCTCGATATTAGCTGCCATGACAGCCACCGGCGACCCGCGGCCCCCGACCGCCGCCACCGAGCTCCGATTTCCTTTCCGGCCGAGACGCTAGGCCTCCAATATCCCACAAGGCACCGCAGTAACCAGGCCGCGGGCCCGAGCTGACGTCCCCGCTATACACTGTCTCCCGATTGGCTGCCCCCTAACGGATGACGTACCAGGGCGCAGAGGGAGGGGGGCGCTCTAGCCCAAAGCAAAAGCCATAAAGCGCCAACCCCGGCTACCTTCCGGGAAGGGAGGGGGCGACGTCTCGTGTCTCGCCTCCTTCTCCTCCCCCCGACGGCGCGCGAGGCGCCGCCATGTTGTTGCGCTTCCCCCATCACACCCTACTGGCCACGCGCGGCTACCGGCCTTCACCATACACCCACCCCCATGCTCCGCCGCGACCGGCAAAGCTCAGGCGGATCGCCCTGCTCCCTCTCTCCCCGCCCCCAACACCGGCTGAAACCGTTAACCGCAGTTCTACCCCCACACCGACACCACCCTCCCCCCGCCGCCACGCCGTACTCGGCCCCTCTCGCGCCCCGTAC
>VZTY01019773.1:1267084-1311736 GCA_013400935.1 Turnix velox
AGAACGAGAACGAGCGCGAGCGAGCGCGCGGGCAGCGCCTAGCAGCAGGGGGGCCTACCCGCAGCCGAGGTGCTGCATCACCCGGCGCGGCGCGGCGCTGCCCCCACCGCCCGCCCAGCCCCGGCAGCCAAGGCGGCCCCGGTGCTGACACGCACCCTGCGCCGCTGGCGGCGGGGGTGGGCCAGGTGGGGGAAAAGAGAAAATTATATGGAGGAAAGGAACAAAGGATAGAGTGGGGAAATGCCGCCGCCGCACCCACTAAATAAATGAGGGGGGAAATGGGTTTGTCCAGAATTAACATCCTCTGCTTGTCGCCCGCCCCACACCCATTCTCAACTGTATATATATAAGTGCATATAGAATCATAGAATAGTTTGGGTTGGAAGGGACCTTAAAGATCATCTAGTTCCAACCTCCCAGTAGACCACGCTACTCAGTGCCTTGTCCAGCCTGGCCTTAAACACCTGTGGAGAGGGGCGCATCCACATCTCTGGGCAACCTGTTCCAGTGTTTCATCACCCTCACCATAAAGAATTTACATATATATACATATATACTTCTATAGATCCGCGTGTGTGTCCAAATATAACTCTGTCAGCCCTCTCCTGTAAAAACGGAGTAATTGTCTCATGAAATTTTTTTCTGGTGTTATAAAGCAGTAACTTAGAAATGGGTTTGTTGACCTGAAATACATCTAAAATGTGTCATGATCTATGGTACTGCTGAGGGTCTTTGTCTGCAACATCATGTCCAAGTTCAGTGGGGTTTAATAATCACATCAGAGTCCCTTTAAAAGCAGGATTGTCCTTTACTGCATATTTTTGGGTCTCCCTGAATACTAACTTTGCAAAAATAATGGCTTTGGTGCTTGGAGCTGTTTGCTTACTTTTATATCACAATGGATTCATTATGTTTACAATAGTTATGTTTAAAAGGTCCTTTTATAAATGAACTGTACCTTCTGTCCTATGCCAACACTGACATACTGTAGATCTGACCAGTAAAATATATATGGTTTCTGTTATTCAGTGAGATAAAGATCAAAGGTGTTTCACTTGAACTATTTTTGACATACTTCTATGCTCCCGATTCAAATGGCCTTGTCACAGAGAGAAGCTGTGACATTCTACATAGGCCTAAGGTCACTTGTTGAAGGACTTGCCCTAACAGCAAAGCTGCAAAGGCTTTCAGCACACTACAATCATAGCCAGGGAAACAAACTGTAGTGAAGAGAGTGACAAGTTTAACTGGTGTAACTTATGCTGCGGGATTCAGACAAAAATAAAAAAGCCATTCTGAGAAGGAATCAAACCTCTGATGTTGGCCAAGGGAGACCCCCTCCAAGGGTCTGCCCTTTTCAATTTCAGTTAATTCATTCAAAGGAGCTTAACTACATTGGTATTTCTGTCACCGTAGACCTCCATCTATACCAGGAAAATTGTGAAGAAAGGTACTAAAAAAACCCAAACCCAAACAAATGGGGGAGGATTTAAGCATGTGCTGCATGTTTCACTCTAGTTCCCTGAAAATTAGGACAGACGAAATAAAAAAAGCAAGAATCACTGTTAAAAGAAACAAGGCTCCACAGGAAAACTACTATTCCTGATCACCCTTTCCATCTCTGCTATAAAGAGGCAACTACTCAGTTAAATGCCTATATTCAGTTATGTGTTAGGTATATTATCAGATTAATGAAATGAAAATTTTTACTATCATCTTGTCATGGCTGATTGTTGCTGATACCTTTAGTGCTCAAATGGTAAACCTACTACTATAGGACTTCATTAATAGCAGCTCTGCCGCAATCCTAAATTCTACTTAAGAGCATTTATTCATGTGACATTTATTCATTTATTCATTCAAGGCAGGACACAAAAGTGTGCTGAAATATGCAAACAATATTTATTTAGCCAGTATTTCATAAGGTATCATGCAATGAATAGTGAGGTTTTCACGTTATAGCTCTCAGGGGACCAAAGAGGGGTGAAAAGGAGAAAAACGATGGCTCAAGTAGGTTTTATCAACAGTTGCATAGTTGAAATTCTACATTGGACTAAAATGTTGCCCAACTCTCCTTGGCTTCATGAAGGAGAAAGTTCAGTGTGTCATGAGCTAAGGTGCTGCCCCTACACAGGGCTTGAATGATACACAGCAATATTCCCCGCGAAGAGGCCATAGAACTAAGCCTAAGTCTTATCCAGCTAGCTTCAGACGCTATCACCTTTACTCCCTGGAGAGATAATTCCTCGAAAAAATAAATGCAGTAAAACCTAACGCACAGCCTGAGTTTATTCCGCCAGCTCTAGCAACTTCCCGACCCGGCCCAACATCCCCCGCAGGTAGCGGCTGCCCCAAGCGGAAGATAATTCTAGACTTGAAGCAATTTCCACGCAAAAGCCAATTAGCAGGTCCTCAAAGGAACACACAAAACACACTCCTCCCCCTTTCCCTTCTTTCCCATCCGCCTCGCTTTCCCGGCTCCCGCCCCTCGGGTTTCCTAGCCCGACCCCTCGCCGCCGCCATGTCGCAGGGCCCCCTGGGTACTGTAGTTTTCGGCGGCGGCGCGGCGGAGGATGCCTTGCCTCTCCTTAAAATCCCCCTGAAGCAAAGTAAGTTTTGATTTTCCTTCTGTAGAAGGCCCCGCTCCGCCTGGCTGCTAGGTCTCGGTGTCGCTGCCTGTAGCCAGCCTCCCGCCGCCGGGAAGCTGCGAAGCATCGGCGGCGCGGGAGGGACGAGGCGCGGCAGCGGGACCATGTGCTTCCCCCAATGCCCCAGCGGTGAAATGGCGGCCCAGTGTCTTACAGCCGGCCTCTCCTTCCCCCAGCCCACCGCGGGGAGCTGGTCTCGCCTAAAAACCCGGGTGATCATGCTCCGACCCCTGCCAGTGGAGTGGCTTGTGGAGATCCGGCTGCTCACGGCTGCCGTGTTCGGTTATATCAGCTGTGTCTATTTAACTCTCCGGAAAGATTGATGGGTAGTGTTTTTAAATGTACAGCACTTAAAAGTATCTTTAAACGCTTGTGGCTTTTTTTGTTTTTCCTACTTCCCCTCCCCCTTGTGCTTTGGCTTTGAAAAAGTGGTGAAATATTTGCTTTAAAGTAAATATTAAACTCCTAACCTCTCTTGGTTTTGGACTTTGATTTACCTTTTGCTGTTTGCAAAGTTGGGGGCTTACCAACTTTAACATTGGCCCTCTTTTTTTTTTTTCTTTTTTTATTTCTTTCTTTTTCCTTTTTTTTTCTATGCAGTGCATACTGAAATAAATGAGCAAAGTTACTACTTATTTCAATATATTGTGTGCATAGCTGAAATAGAAAGCGAATAGAAGGCGTATTTCTATACCATCACCCTCCTCCTTTCATTTCACACAGTAGTTTCTGCTGAGGCTTTGGTGGTGGAAGGTGCTGAGTGCTTCCAGCTTCTTACGCAAGTGTTTGATTGATCAAAATTTAATACCTTGGAGAGGGTGATAAAACTTCTAAGGTCCATTCGTTTCAAGTAGAGAAGCTTGCACTGACATTTTTGGCCAGGAAATGTACAATTTGGCAATTTGGAGGATGGCACCAGGAGACGAGATGCCTACTTTGCAGGTCTCCAGTTCAGTCCATAAAGGGTGCTATGTTTTCTCTCCTGCTCAGACCATGAAGGTCCACAAAGGGTGTTATGTTTTATCTCCTGCCCTGATTCAGGTCTTCAGCATGGTGTTCCAGTTTCTGCAGGTGTGAAACACAAATAATAATGATTTCTCTTGCTCTCTTTTATAAAGCTGTCAAGAGACAGGAATTAATCCTAAATAAAACACAAGAGCAAAAGAATCTTCTTTAAACCCAAAGCTGTAAGGGAAATCGATAACTACCACCTGATTCTGAAGGTCTCTGAACCCTTTAAGCAGCTCTTTATGGTATTGAAAGCTGAGGAAACTCGGAGTTCTCTAAGGCTGTTTTTCTTTAGGATGGGCCTAAAGGTGCCCTAGCCTAAACTTGTAGCTCCATCATTGTGTTTTGTCCATTTTGCCAGTTTAAACACCATGGCTGCTTTTTTCTGCACCCTGCATCACACCAGCAGACCTGCCTGCATTATTGCCACAATGAATTCCTTCTGGAAACAGATGCACCTACGAAAAAAACATTGGGAAATGTGGACCTCTTCCCCTCCACAACCCTCTTTCAGTTCTCCAGTCCAACTCGCCGTGTGACCATAAAAAGGCTGGAGCAAGATGTGGGAGTGAGAATGTAAATTGTGAAGCAGTGTTTGTCACCAGTGGTGTTATGGTATCTCAAATAATCAAGATGTTCTGAGGTTACAGTGCCCAGGAGACCAAAACCCAAGCTCTTCTCTCTCTGTCTGCCACCTTCTGCTGCTGCTTCCCATATGCTGGCTGCAGTGATCTCTTCATCCCTCAGTGAGCAGTTTAGCTCACTGAACTGGCAAAAAATGTTTCCTTTACATGTGCATATATACATAGGTATTTATACTGCACATGGTTACTGTTGTAGTGTTAGTTTTCCAGCATTATTGGCTGCTTGATCTGAGTGACTGCACAGCCACCTTTGACACACGGGGGAGGGAGAGAGAAGGGGAGACGGGAGGTGGAGAAGTTGGTGGGACCAATAGGAAGCTGTACTGGCAAAGGGCAGTGCAAGCCCATTGTGAAACACCAGTGGGTGAACCTGTGTCTTGGGCATTTCACCATCTGGTTGGTCTGCGAACTTGAACAGGGTCCAGCAGTTGGCAAAGGTTCATGGAGAAGGCCACTTGGCACTCACCTCATGTGTACTGAGGTCTGTCTGTGCTCCTGACAAGCAGTGGACTCTTAAAAAAAATTACTCAGGCTGCTGGTTAAAGCATTAATTCAGAGTTCAGCCTCAGGGGGGTTGAAACCACATGATCTGTCTGCTGGAGAGAAGATGAGTAAAGGAGGCAGATTCCTGGGAGGGAGTGCAGCAGCAGCCTAACTGTTGAAGTTGGGAGGAGCAAGCCCTAGGTTTTAGTTCTCCAAGGGATTCTTTTAATGTTTTATCCCATTATGGGCCTATGAGAAATAAAAATGCAGAAATTCCTGATTGCTAGGGCTAGAAACTAATACTACACTCAATGAGATCACAGCTGAATTGCATGGCCTTCTGAGTTTTGTATTCTTGCTATGTACCATGAGTCTTCTTTTCCTTCTGCCTAGCTTTAAGAGGAAGAGTGAACCTCCTCCTTTAGTCCAAAGTCAGGTTAAAAGGAGCTCTTCTCCAGGAACTCAAGGGACTGGGTTTCAGTGACACTGGATCTAGTTTCTTTTTTAGGTTCTTTTGGGCAAGTGTTGTTACTGCTGGGCTATTTTGTAGCCTAAGCTCTAAGTAAGATAGGAGTTAAGATACTCCTGGTAAGGACTGTATCTTATGTATAAAGAAACTTCAGTGCCTACATCAGGCTTCCTGAATCATGTTTCTGGGAAGCTAAGGTATTGGAGCTTTTAAATAGTCTGTAGCTAAGGTTAGATGTTGGGTATGCAGGGACAGAGTCAAAGAGCGCAGAGAAACTCAACAGCATTGTAGCTTAATTACAAGAAAAAGAAAATATTGTCTGAACCACTGAGCTGCCACCACTTTTAACTTTTACTGTTTGCGTTGTATTGCCCAGATCTGATTTTTGCTGCTTTAGTTAGGGCTGAGTAATAAGGCAATGGCTTATTATAAGATTCCACCCACTTCAGTTAAAATATTTGGATAACTTGTACCAGATTTATGATATGAAACTGAAACATGGAAAGAAGTATCTTAAGGAGTTTACATTTTCTAATAGAGTTACCTTCATAAATGCAACCAAGGACCTCAGTTTAACCCACAAGTCTGTGCATGGGATCAGTTTGAGGAAGAGTCCTTTCTATGTTAATCAAGTAGGGGCATCAACTGAGTTAGCAACCTCATCTCACTTCTCTCTGTATTTGAAAAGTCATCATGAGTTATGGGGGAGCCAGGATGGAGAAACAAACACTCTGGGGTTTGCCCTCCTCACTTTATTTTTTCTGTTCTGCAGGCCCTGACCTAGTGGAAGAGTTGCTCAGCTTCTTGGTGAACCCTGCCTTTTGTGGAGGATAAAGGTCTCTGTGAACATCAGGGGATGTTCATCTCTCCTGACTTACTACTGGCAACCTTGGGGACAGGCTCTGAAAATTGACTTTTCTTCACTCTGTTTTCATTTCGCTTCTTCTTGGATACATGGAGTGATTGGCTTGTTTCTGCTTTCCTCTTCTTATTTCCTGTAACAACCTAGTGATAGCCCCTTGCCTGAGATGGCACCTGTCTTAATTTTAACATCTCTTTTAAACATACATGTTTTCCTTCTTTATGATAGCAATGGTTTCTCAAGGTAATTATGTACCATGTTTTGCTATCTTCAGGAGTTTAAGGATTTTACATACTGTTTCCGAAAAAAACTTGAGTGTGTGATGTTTTTCATGGAAGAAGTTTCTACCTTCTGAATGGATTGTGGCCTTTTTAGAACAAATTTTTGACTTCTGCTTTACTGACAAAATAAAAAGAAATGTCACCTCCTGGAATTTTCATTTTTAATGAAAGATACTACTGGGCAGCAGAGGGCCTTCACAACGTCTTTCTGTGTCTGTGTGAATAAGAAAGGATGCAACTGCTACATTTTAGCCTCCTAAACTGGCGCTGCTGCCAGAAGTTCTTCTCAAGCTACAAATTAAATAAAAGTTGCTAGGATACCATTTGTGGGACACAGAAATAACATTAAGTTTCAAAAGACATGTCTGAAAGCCTGTAACTTATTTTTTTACTCATGTCTTGTTATAAAATGGTTAAATTTGTATTTGAATATATGATACATAGGTTGTTCTGTTAGCCTGGTCCAAAGCATAATGCTGTATGTTACAGGGTTTTCTTTTCAGCCCACAGTTGTATCAGTATATGTTACTTTGGGTGAAAAAAGGCAGTGATTGTTGTTGGTGAGTTACTTTAGCTGGCAACAGTATCACTGAATCTTTAAGCCTGTCCTACTATTTTAATCAGTAGGCTTGATGGAGCATGAATATGTGTCATACAACTTATTCCTTCTTACTGTTGATATCCATAGGACTACACATAGCCTCTTATTTTTTTCACATAGCCTCATTTTTAGATAAAAAGAGTATGTTTAGAATCTGATTAATAAACAGTTTTTAGCTGCAAGAAATAGCTGGGATGTGACAGAATTTTTTTTGCAGGTTTTGAGACAACAGGATGCAGTGCTTCTGCTCTACAGACTTATTCCCAGATCATTTGTATGCAAGTTTCTGTCCCCTCATCCCAGCTGGAATGGCTGGACTTCCCCATTCATTGGCTAGCTGCTCTGTGTCATCAGTGGGCTGGTAATACTGGGACAGGGGTACTACATTTTAACCAGAGCCTGCTTATCTCCTTTCTCTTTGCACATCTCAATTCTTGACTGTCACTTTACTTGGCCTGTCAGCACGTAGGATAGAGTAAGTATGTTCTCCATTTGGCTTTGAATCCCTGAACTCAGTTCTGAAGCACTTGTAAGAAGATCATGTATTATGTGTAGTTCAACTTATTATTGATAAAATTAACCTTAAAAATTATTCTTTAATGATGTTTGTCTGTGGACAGCTATGGGAACATGCTTATTTGGTTTAACTTTGATGCAGGACATATCTGCCAACTGAATGATAAATATTTATTCTTTTATTTTGCCTTCTTTTGGCCTACGTAACTGTCTTTATATAATTCATCCTTTTGTTGTAGCCAGCCCCTTTTGTCTTTTCTTTTTGCTTGAGTAGTGACATAAAAGAGGGTTAGCATAACTTTGCAGCCCAAATATATATACCATAACTGATAATTTTTAGCCAAATGTATTTTTCTTTTTTACTTTTAAGAATTCTGGAATTTTGCAATTCAAACATTTCTGCAACCTTGCTACATGTATATTTTGTTAGATACTGATGATTTGTAAGATATTGGTCTCCCTCCACCCTAAACTAATACTAAGTTTTCACTCTGTTGGGTTTAGTTCATAGTGAACAACTTGGTGCTAATTTTTGTGCTTTATCCTGCTGTTAATGTTTGGTTTGTCTTTATTCTGACTAGATGTTTTGCCTAAAAGTATTACACTCTAAACAAATGGTTTCTTCATTAATGGATTAAAACACATTAGCAAGTGGCATATGAGTACCTTCTAAAAGTCATGTGGACTCTTTCTGTCTGCAGTTATTACAGACAGTTGCATTTGAAAATTCGGGCTCACCACTCACATCTCATAGTGCCCTCAGAGCAGGAGGTGTTTCCCACAAGCCTAGCTCCTTGGGAAGGATGGATTTCTCCAGGGTGAGAGGTGGATCAGTTTATTCAAGTCAGGCTGTAGCAGCTGATATCGCGGAGAGTCACAAGCCCCTGCTGAAAATCAGCTGTCCTATCTTTTTTGCCTTCCCCTTAGAAATCTGTTGAGATTCTTTTTATTTAGTATGTGCTTTGTCCTAGCCATCCTCTCTTGCCTTACTGCAAAGGTGAAGACCACAGAGGAGTTCTTACTTTTTACTGCTCTTGGAAATGAAGCTTTCACCTGTGCTTATTCAAGCTGCATTGAGTGCCAAGTTTTTTTTCTCAGCTTGCCTTGGCATGCTCAGCACACATTGGCAAGCACAGGTCAATGACCAGTTGGAAGAGGAATGACCAAGGGTTGCATGTTATGTGTACTGGGATTACAGTGGGGAGACTGGTTGTTCCTTTTGGCTCAGCTCTTATCGGGGTGTGTTCCTTTCCAAGATGAGTGGGAGGTGATCTGGACAGCAGAGGGACACAACAAGCCTCTTCGCTGGCCATGTACAGTCCTTTAAACAAATCATCCCATTTTCCACATAAAAATACTTTTGTTTATTCTCATGACTTAGCATGCCTTAAGCTGTTTTGTATAGGTAGAGATTGTTATTTTGTATATGTTATGATTTAAAGCTTTGAGGTTATTTCTTGCAAGTAGCACATGCTGCACTTGCTCTTAGGACCAACTACCAGATATGTAGCTGCTTGCTTCCCACTTCACTGATACGTTCTTCAGGGACTATTTGGTGTCTCTGAATAAAATTCTCGCTTTAACCAGAGCAGTAGCATTATTTCTGTATGCAATTTATATATAGTTGGACTAGTGTGATTCTAACAGTTTACTCTGAATAGCTTAGCAGGTTGGCCTTTGCTTTTCAAGGAACTCTTGAGTAAAGGAATATGTACTTACTTTATTTACTATTTTATGAATTCCAGTGGTTTTTTTTTTTCATTATAAGTGAAGTCTTCTCTTTCCAATTATGTGTTATCATTATTATGATGGTGGTTCTGAGGTGATCTACATTAGTAAATATGCACATCTACATTAGTAAATATACACATAGAAGTATACACATCTTGAAAAGCAAAGGCTAACTCTCAAAGTTACACAAAGAAAAAATTGTAATATTTGCATCAGTCCACTGTGTGTAAGTTATGTGTACACATACACATAATGCCATAGTAAGGGTGAAACTGAGAGAGTTCACTTAATTTTTGTGATCATTTTGTTTTCAAACTGTTGTTATGTGTACTGGACAGTTTAAAATTGTGGTGAAAATGCAGGCTTCTTTCATGATTTCTGTAGGCTGAGAGTGCTAATGTGTATTTCTAAAACTCACTGGAATGGGAGAGAGGAGAGGATGTCAGAATGAGCTCCTTTATTAATGGCACCTGGTATTCCCCGCTGTATGCCTCCTGGTTGTTCTGTCCTAAGGAAAGCCAGAATTGTACACTTATTTCCCTGTGTCATTGCTCTTTTAGGTACAACCTTTAAAAAGTATTAAGTGGTCCCATTCAGCTCCCAAGCGCTTTCATTCATTGGAAGGGATTTTCCCTTTGCACGCTTGGATTCTCCAGAAATTTCTATGGGTTACAAATCAGCCCAGTCATTCATCAGGTTTTTTCCTGTATCACAGACTTCTGTGTAAGTTGAAGCAGTTGCCAGTATGTCCAAGGGAAAACTAGGATGCATTGTGCTGAGGTTACTTTGTGTTCTGGAGCCATTGAGTGTTTGACATTTAGTTTATATCATATCTGATTAACTCAGTTGTCTATTCTTTTTTTTAAAAAAAAAAAGAAAAACAAACAAAACAACAAAAACCTTATAGAAATAACACTGCCTGAAACAGAGGGACATCATTCACTTCAGTTAGGAGTTGCATTGCACCCAGCTCTTAAAACCAAGGCCTGTAAAGCTCTTGCTTTCCTAACCTCACTCACCTAATTCTGGCTGTTTTGCTTGTGTTCTGATTTTGTGCAGACTAATGGCCGATCGAGTGCTAGTGATTGGCAGTGGAGGGAGAGAGCATGCACTGGCCTGGAAGTTGGCCCAGTCTCCACATGTAAAGCATGTTTTTGTTGCTCCAGGGAATGCAGGAACAGCTGACAATGGAAAAATTTCAAATTCAGGTAAAAAGAATAAATGCCATTTTGAATGTTGATAACAAGTAGATTATTCCATCTAATAATCTGTTAATGTGAAAGGATTATTTTTTTTACTACTACTGTTCTATGAAACCGATTATATTCTTGCAGGTGAGAAGGAACAATGGCTGAGAATTAAAAATTACTCATCTTCTAGCTAATTCTTTGGGTTTGGGAGTAGAGGATGCAGCCAAAACTCCATCTGTATGGTGGACATTTCTCCTGGAATACAGCTAAGGATGGCTGCCATGTTTCCTATCTCCCAGGAGGCTGATGGTTTCTTCTGGTACACTCTGGTCCACTTCTGGTTCAGGAACTGGTTGGTGAGCAGATGAAAGGTGTCTACAGCAAATGCCAGCACTTCTAGGAGAGTTGCAGAGCTTTGCATGTTAAATTTACTACTATATCCTCAGAAGTGCATTGAACTCTGTGATCTGTACAAGCTTTGGTAAGAATACTTTCTTACCTGAACTGTTAAGCTTTTGAAAAATAATAATTTCTTAGTGGTCTTAAGAAATTGAAGTTATTTTTAAAAATTTCTCTTAGTACTGGCTGCCTGCTCATGGTTCTAGCGTAATATGTTCATCTCTGACTGACTGTAATTGAAATTATTATGAGTTACTAGTTTTAAGAAACTAAGCTTCAGGTATTTCAAATTGAGCATCCAAAATTTCTTGCTGTGTTTAAAAAAATTGCTTGTTTAAGGTGCTTGCTGTGAGGCACACAATGAATCAGTAGAAAATCAGAAATAATTACTCAGATATTCTCATCTCATGTCTTTTGTGTGATAGATCCTGAATAATATACCTTAAACAACAGACTTAAGTTTCCACTTCAAACCACGTGATAACATATAGAAATAAGGTTAACATAGTGTGTTTGTGAACATGTATTACATACTTCCATTTTCTGCATTCATATTTGTGTATGGGCAAGATTTTTTTTTGTTACCATCTCATGTGAAAACATAAATCCTGTCAAATTTTTGTGCAGCAGGTAATTATCCTACTTGGTTCGATCGGAATGCTTAATTACAGGTTGTCTAAGTAACTTTGTCCTTAATTTCTTTGACTAGTCACAGTATTGTAAGTTTTTGCTCAGTTTGATCTCTGAGGAGAGGGCCTAAGGTGGAGTTTGGGAGGAAATTCACGTTTTCCTCTCATCCCAGAAAGTCAGTGCCAGTCTTTATGTTAATTCCTACATTTTTTGCATTCGGTGCCCTTTAGTTGCTACAGCAATTTTCTCCCACCTTTTTATTCCATAAAAAATACTGCACCTTCAATAGTGGAAAATATTTGAGCATGTACGTAATACTGCTCCAGCCTGGTCATGAAATCTACCATGTGTATTAAAATCTTTTTTTGGAGACTGTCACCCCATATGTGCTTTGTGGAGAAATTCTCAGCCAGCTAGGAGTTGGGACCAATCTAGAATTTATGAAGAGTTTGACTTCTTTGTTTTTTAATGAAATCATTTGCCTTATCTGCTCAGGCATTTTAGTTATACAACTGGAGTCTAGATATTAACTTCAGCTCCAATACATTGTATGAGTCTGGGCAACAGTGTGTGTGTACCTGCTACTATTGTTTCTGGGGGTTTTTTTTTGTATAATCAAGATTTGGCCCTGGAAGTTCGTTCTTCCTGCATGGTTCACAAGAGTGTTTTTTATTAGCATTTCAGCTCTGGTTCTGCTGTGGTTTCTGAAACGTATGAAGGTTAGCTTAAAATTAAATATAGCCTTAAATCCTTCAAACTCTGCTTTATGTAAGTTAAAAGAAAGTTTTCATAGTTAATTTGAATTAGTGATGTTTCTGACAATACAGATGTAGGTTGAGTAGCTAAATATAGCTTTATATTCAGGTTTTATTTAATTAGCAGGGTAGTTTTAGTGCCAGGAGTATACAGAATGTCTTGTTAAATCCAGAGATATGCATGGCTGTAAATTAACTTTATCATCCTGGCACCTCCTTCCATTGCATTTTAGCTCTCAGTGTAATGTATATTCTTAACTTTATGCTCTAGCTTTGAAAATCTTGGTGCACGGTCCTTCTGTCTGGTTCAGAAGGAATGTTTAGCTGTCATTTTGAGTAATGAAGCACAGCTGCATGAGGAAAAAATGTTTGAGGGAAAAGTCAAGATTGTGTTTTAACAATATGATTTTTTCCTTTCCATTTATTAATATCAGTTTTTCACATCATGCAAATCTTGTGCCATTTTCACTGTTCATATTATTTATAGATCAGACCTGCGGCACAGCAATTTGGGATGAGAAGTGCAACCACCTTATGGGATCTTTCCTTTCCTTTCTACCCTTCACGTAGATTAACCTTGCAGGGAATCTTCAGTGGCTCACCAGAGCTCCCACTCACTTCAGTCGGGATCTGTTTTTCCAGCTGCTTTCTTTCACAAACAGTCTCATGGGAGTAAAAGACAATATTTACCTTGATGTTAATCAGTACTTTTATTTTGGCTCTCCTGCAAGGCAGAAGTCAGTTGACATAAATTGCACATGGAAATCAAAGGCCTTTGCTTCTCCTTATTTAGAAATGTTGATGGAACAAAATAATCAAATATTTACATAGGTGTCAAGGAGTTTATTTATATTAGTGTTAAGTTGCTTTTTCCCCTACTCCACCCAAATACTGTAAACCTATAATGAAAATATAAACTTCAGATGCTTTTATGCCATCTCTTATCAGAAACAGCTAGTAGAAGCAAACAGTTTCTTCATACAAGATGGCAGGAGCCAGCAGAAGCAGCTGCACAGATCTCTGCCTCTCTCTCTTCACTTTCCCAGAAACTAGCTGGAAGAGACCATCAGCTGCTCTCACACCTGACAGTATAGTCACTCACAGGAGGTTACAGACAAAACTTAAAATGAAGTAGTACAGCTGCAACGGGTACAGCTGTGCCTTGCTGTACTGTGCTCCCTTTGCCGGTTTCTTGCACCGATGTATTAGTCTCCTCCCCACAGGAGCAGCCAATCCACCCAGGGCTGCTCTCACCACCTTTTTGGCTCTCTCCAGGTTCATGTTCTCTTCCTCTGTAGACCTTGGTTTTATTTACTCTTGATAAAAGCAGTGAAATTGCATTGCCTTTGCGTAAATTTTTTATCGTGACACTTGACATTATTGTCTTTCATGCAAGCTCTTTCTTTTGTTTACATGGTTTCTGTCATTCCAAGTATCATCATATTAGATGTTTGTTTATCAAAAGGTAACATTCCTACAAACCTAAGACTAAATATCCATAATTGCACCTCCTGCCCTCATTAAGTTCAGCCTAATGTAAGAAAAAGTGATCAAGTTCCCCTTTGTTTCAGTGGGGTCATGGTTTAGCATGGCAATTTTTGTCTGGCACAGTAGAAAGAAAGAATAAAAGAAAACTGTTGCAATCCCACCACCAGTTACATATTCCTGTAACCTACACCATGCTGGCATGAATACATGTAAAACTTCATGGGGACCCTACTCAGGGACAATACTGCTGAAAAATGTATGTTGGGATTTTTTTCCTTGTGCAACGCTTCTTGTACTGGCAAAAGGGGAAAATGGTGATTTGCTATAGATGAGAACAGTTTACTATATGACAGTGTAGAGGAACCCAAAACTTTTTTATCACCTTAAACATCAAATTGAGTTGAAAATGCACATCTAACTGCAGCCTTTGCTTGAAGGGTTTGGTGATTTATTTTGGTCCAAGTTTCATGTGTAAGTCTATATAAAGTCATGGAATCACAGAGTGATTTTGAGTTGGAAGGGACCTTAAAGATGATATGGTTCAAACCCACCTGCTATGGAAAGGAACAACTCCCACTAGGCCAGGTTGTTCAAAGCCCCATCCAGGCTGGCTGTGAACACTTGAGGTATTTCTGTATGCCTTCCACATTCACAGTGACCTGCCATTCAAGAATGTGGGACTGGTGAAAATGCTGCTTCAGCGTTATGTGATAAATAAGTGCTATGCAATAGTAATGAATGCAGTCTTACCCTCCTTTTGTATGTTCAACAGCTGTTCCAGTCAGCAATCATGCTGCACTTGCTCAATTCTGCAGAGATCAAGAGATTAGGCTGGTTGTTGTTGGTCCAGAGGTTCCCCTTGCTGCTGGTAAGAGAAAGAGAAAGCATGCTAGACATCATAGTTTCCATAGTTTCAGAAGAAAAAAAAATTTAGTCCCCATCTTCAGTGCACCACTCAACGGTACCCAAGTGTCTTCAGTAGGAATGGAAGCAGACCCACGGTGGTTTCCTTGAGATTGGGGTTTGAGCTGTCCTGAAACTGAATTTCTGAAGGTTATTGAGTGACCAATATAACAGTTAAAATGTCCTTAATTGTTCTGCTTCTTTTTAAGTGCTTGGGATTAGTAAAAAAGATATCAAAGTGTTTCCATGGGAACCTTAAGTAGAATTTTGATTTTCCTGTGGTCTTTTAATTTTTTTAAACAATAATTTGAAACTTGTTTGAAAAAAAAAAAACCAAGCCTGCACTTACAATTGTTGATAACTTTTCTGTGTTAACCTTTTATGTGATCAACAAGTGTCGTCTTCACAAAAGACTGATGTTGACTTTTTACCTAACAGTCAACCTATTACCTACTTAGCAAAACAAGGAGGAATTTTCATCTCTTACCAAATGCAGCACATTTTCTTAGCCCCAGATATTGCAGAGTTACCTGCTTCTGATTAATGTGAAAAATGCATCTAAGGCCCATCTGGAAAAGTAGGCACTTTGTAGATATAAATGGCTTATTGTTACTGACATGTTCAAACAAATCACTGTATCTGTAGACCTGAACTACATGACTACTATAAATCATCTAGTGATTTATAATGCATTTTTTTTGTTGTTGCTATTTTTAGGAATTGTTGATGACTTGACAGCAGCTGGAGTAAGGTGTTTTGGTCCAACAGCAAAGGCAGCTCAACTGGAGTCCAGTAAGAGTTTTAGCAAAGCCTTTTTGGATCGTCATGGCATCCCAACAGCGAGATGGAAATCTTTTACTGATAGTAAAGCAGCATGTAATTTTATTAACAGGTAAAGTTCTTGTAATCTTGGAAATATTTTTTACAGTGATGTTCATTGTGCTAGGTATCCAAAACAAACAATCAGATGATTACTAATGCATTGATAACTTTGGCTTTGATAGAACATCTGTGAATGTTATAAGGGATGATCTAACATGACACTATTACACTGCAGTAAGTCTAGTAATCAAACAGTTCTTATTTACTGCTTTTAAAGGACCATGAAGTGCAGTGTTCATTTTACAGGAGAATATGGGACAGTTGTTGTGTTGTTTGTTTTTTTTTTTTCAAATTGCCTACTGTGGAAACCCAACTTGACCTTCTCTGCACCTTTTCTCCACAAATATAAATTCTGCATTGCAGACTAACTCGGCAAATTATGAGCTGCTCATCAGAATACAATCGGGGTGGCCCAAAAATGTTACAACAGTAAATTATTAAAAGGAAAGCAAACTTTCAGACCAGTAATAAAATTCAGTGATGGGGAAAAAACACGAAGCAGATATCCTTTACAGGCATAGCATAACAAGAGAAGCTGGTTTTTATTTGTGTATTATGCAATAAAGGTAAAACATTTGCTATGAAAACTGCTGTTTTGTCTTTCAACTACTGAAATGTCTGAAATGCCTACAAAATACATCTTCAAGACAGAGATTTTACTCTCTTTTCTGTCTTTGAAGTGCAAACTTCCCTGCTTTAGTTGTAAAAGCAAGTGGCCTGGCAGCTGGCAAAGGAGTCATTGTGGCTTCAAACAAGGAAGAAGCCTGCAAAGCTGTTAATGAAATCATGCAGGTGAGTGGAAACATCATGCACTAACTGGAGGAGTTCACACATAAATTAAGTTCTTAACCACCTCGGAGTCTCAAAGATATTCTTTATTTCTATGTAATAGGAATTTTTCTGAAAGTCTGCAGATCTTCTACCAGTTATTTGGACATTTGAGAAGCTCTGTCATATTTATTAATTGAGGCAGGGTGCTCTTTTTAGGCATAGTTCCTGTAGGCTAATATAAAATCATTCTTAATGAAAACTCAGACATTTCAGTTTGTATTTTATCATTTTATTTTCGGCTGCAATGAAGCTGATACTACACTACTGTATTACTAACACTGTGATTGAGCTAGATCTTGGCAAGCTAGAGTCACACAGCACTTAAATGGAGTCAAAAATTCCAGTAGGATTATTTTAACTTAGGTTTTTAGTTAGGATATTCCACAAATATATTAAGATCATAAAAATCTGAAGAGAAGCAAAATAAAGTATTTCCACCTGATCAGTTGGGAACATAGAGCTGGAAAATAAGGCACCTGCTGGTCAGGTCTTCAGCTGGTGTCAGCTGCTTACAAATCAGTGAAGCTATGCTGACTCATAGGGGATGTTATCTGATGCTTTTGTATTTCAAGAGTTAGAATATAGTGTAATTTTGTTGTGGTTATAGACAAATACATGTGTAGACACATGTCCCAATGTCTTGGAACAAAAGAAGTGTATGTTAAAGAGTATATTCCACAAGTGTCAGTTGATCATTCTTAATTGACTGAACTTTCAGTCACTGTTCAAATACTGCATTGGAATATGAAAATACCTCTTTCTTTTAATGTATTCTATAGAACTGCATTTTCTTATAAAGTAAATGTTCAGATTGTCATTGTTAGTACTCTCCATATCATTGGTGCAAGCTTGAGACAGCAGAGCATGAGGAATTACTCAGTGAGTCATAAAAATCATCTGCAATTTACAAATATTCAGGCATAAATTCTGCTTTTCTTTAAGAATAAACAGAAACAAAAGCAAGGACATTGCTGGCATACACAGAATGGAAAACAGATTAGTGGTCTCAAAATTGCTGTGTTCGTATTGCTATTTCTTGATGCATCTTGAATATTTTAAAATAACTGAAACAGAACTAATGAGATTTTATTTTTACTATAGGATAAGACTTTTGGCACAGCAGGGGAAACTGTTGTTGTTGAAGAACTTCTTGAAGGAGAAGAAGTTTCTGTAAGTGTGCATCTAACTGTAGTTCTTTGATTACACCCATTCTAAACTATTTAGGAACCTATGAAATTATCTACTCAAGGAAAGTGTAAAATTATGAACAGAACTTAAATTATGAACAGTTATCCATAAATCAATAAAATTTTATTAGTTAAAGACATCTGTGCTAAGAACCAAACTTCCTGCAGCCTGTTAGAATAATTCAGTTTAAATAAAAATAATAGGAATCAACTGTTACCACATGGGGAAAAAAAATCTGTCCTTCAAAATTTATAGTCTCATCAATCATGCAGTTCTGTGTTGACATTTCTCTGTCAGCAAAGACA
This sequence comes from Turnix velox, assembly GCA_013400935.1. Taxonomy (NCBI): domain Eukaryota; kingdom Metazoa; phylum Chordata; class Aves; order Charadriiformes; family Turnicidae; genus Turnix; species Turnix velox. The sequence continues at coordinate 1,284,899 of VZTY01019773.1, forward strand.
GCATAAGATGTTCCAACTCTTCCATATTGCTACCTCTTCACTGCTGTTTGTCTAGTTACCTATTCATGAAGCTATAAACTAAATACCTTTTTTCAAATAAATTGAAACCACCATGTTGTGTATTTTCTGTGCTCTGGCTTAGAGCGCAGTGGTATTTACATCAGTACAGTGAAGTGCAGAGTGAGGCAAGGAGTGGTTTAGAGTAAGGAAGGGTTGAGACTTTCCTTAATGAACTTTGTCGATGAAGATAATAAGTGCATAATGAGGGAGCAGGAAATTCCTTTGGAACAAAAGTCAAGAGAGTCAGCTCCTTTGTTTAAAAAAGCATAGATGATTTAACTACCAGGATGTGAAGGGGAAAAGGAGAATCAGAGCCTAGGTTTTGAGGTGGCAGGGGAATCTGACACTAACATTGCAAAAAGTAGAACAGCCAAGTACCAGCTCAGGTTCCCAGAATTCACTTACTCTGAATGTTGTGAGCATTCATCTTAGAGGTGGTGGTATTTATAAAGTAAACGTTCATCTCCGGCTCTTGCCAATCTTTGCATAGTTTGTTTACTGCCTGATACATAGAAATTAGATGTTCTTGCCTGGTTGTCTTGGCCTTGTAGGAACTAAGGGTTACAAGGATCATAGAATCATAGAATGGTTTGTATTGGAAGGAACATTAAAGATCATCTGGTTCCAACTCCCCTGCCATGGGCAGGGATGCCTTCTGCTAGACCAGGCTGCTCAAAATCTGTCCAGCTTGGCCTTGGAACACATCAAGGGATGGGGCATCTACAACTTTCCTGGGCAAACCTCTTACATTGCTTGCCCCCTCTTACAGTAAAGAATTTCTTCCTTTGCTTTCCCTTCCAGATATTCATTCTCTGCTGGAAAATATTTAATGTTTTTAATTCGTCCTTAGAATACCATCAGACTTACTGTGATGTAACACAATAGCACAAACAGTTGAAAGGGTTTTCTTTATGTAATGACTCACAACATGGGAGAAAACAACTTGTTTTTCAAAACATTTCACCTTCTGCAAATTCTGTAATTTTTTATATGTATTAGTATTTTGGCATTTTCATGAGTACTTCTAGCAATAGTCCAGACAGTGAACATCATCCAGTTGCAAAAGATGCCAGCAGGCTTGATATTATGAAGATATGGAGAATAAGAGCATCTGGTATATAAGTAATTTATAAGTAATTTAAAAGTAAATAGTCTTCTCAACAAGGAAAAGGAAATCTTGGAAGGAATGTAGTGCCTTCCTTCCGGGACAGGGAGAAGGAAGGGGAAGGGAACATCAGCTTCCATTGTGGAAGGGGTTTTTTTAAACCTTTTTAGTGTATCTTTTCAGTACAGCTATTGATGTTATAATTTTTAATATATTTTTTATATTTTTAAATTTTTTATATGTATATACATATACACACATATATATATACACACACACATATATATATTTTATATACATTATATGAAAGATAATTTCTGTAGGAAGGCTGTAAAAAATGAGGCACTGCTCACTGAGGGAAAAGGAAAGTATTTAGAATACTGTAGTTTGTTGAACCAGGGAGACAGAATTTATACTCTTAGATATCTGTTTGCAAAAATGCAAATCAAGTGTGTTTGCACTTTTGTACTTTAATTCTAATAATACACTGGGATTTTAATTTCCCCCTTTGTTTTCTAGTGCTTATGTTTCACTGATGGAATCACAATTGCTCCCATGCCTCCAGCCCAGGACCACAAGCGATTAATGGATGGAGATGAAGGCCCTAACACAGGAGGGATGGGAGCATATTCCCCAGCACCTCAGGTAAAAATGTATTGACAAGGAGGTATTTCCCTGAAGGTGTACTGCAGCTCTAGTATTGAGCTGTGTGAATTTTTAGTTCCACCATGATCAGCAGGAAAGGATTGTTTCTGCAACCTTGTATTTTTGTTCATTTTTTAAATGCTGTGGTTGCTTTGTTTGATTGTTAGAGCTAAATGCTTAAGGCCACATTTTTATCTTCTGCCAAATCAATGTAAGGTAGTCTTGTTTCTGTTTAGCAAAAGCTATTTACAAAAGGGCTTGCTTCACTTTCTATTCATCTGTGTGGCAGAGATTTTTCTTTCTTAAGTTCAAAAAAATTAGAGAAAAAATTATGTAGAAATCCATCAGTCTTGTTTATTGAATGCAATTTTATTAATGATTGCAGTACTTTCCAACTGTGATTTGTCTTTGGGTGACCTTATCTAAATGCTAGTATGTCTGTGCAAATGGCTTGTTCCAGTGAAGCCAGTGGGATTGCTTGCACAGGGAGACCTAAGCATGGAAAAGTGAATAAATGTAGGCAGTTGTTTTAGTGCTGTGGTGTGCTGTCTGAGGAAAGATCAAAAAATACAAGCTTTGTGCTGTATGAAACATAAGCAAGTGACCATTCAAGTGCTTGGATCTTAAAAACGTAGCCACAGCAGTAGGAAAAATCACACAAACACTGTTCCTTCTTTCTGTTTTATTAGATATCTAAAGATTTACTGCAGAAAATAAGAGATACGGTTCTTCAGAAAACTGTTGATGGCATGAGGAAAGAAGGTGTTCCCTATTTTGGTAAGTACAGAAGTTTGGAGCTTTCAAGCATAAGGAGAAAGACAGGTTTTTTTACTCTGTTCTCTTTATCACAGTCATCTATTTGGAAACTCAGTTTCATATCAGTGGCTTGATTTAGAATCCACTGAAATCAATGGATATCATTTCATTAACGTGTGATCAAGTAAAGACAAACAGGAAGGACAACATTTGAAAATAAGAAACAAAATTGCAATGACAGCTATTTGTAACTGATACATTTTTGACATTTTTAAAGTGTTAGTATCCTACCTTTAAATTGACACAGGTGGCATCCTTTTTAATGCTATTATGACCTATGCGGTTGCTTAGATATTTTTTTGTACAATTTTTTATTCCAGGTGTGCTTTATGCTGGGTTAATGATTACCAAAGATGGACCTAAAGTTCTAGAGTTTAACTGTAGATTCGGTGACCCAGAATGTCAGGTGAGTTATTTGTGGGTACATATACTTTGTCTTATGAAAGGAGAAAAGTCTGTTACCATTTACCATTACTCTTAACTAAGTTTTGAATAAATTATTAGCTAATTGCACTAAGATTAAAAATATTTTATCAAGACAGAAGGTCTGACACTAAATTGTTCCATTCCAGAGAAGATTTCAGCAGGTTGTGCTCAAAGATGGCTGTTACAAGGACAGGCCTGAGTGAAACACAACATTTTCCTTTCTTTCTTGGAATGGAGTTGAATTTCTTTTTACTTTAATAAAGAAGTGAACACTTCTTTTCCCCACTCTCTGTTAACAAGTGGAACAAAACCCTCCATTTCCATTCTTCCATTCTTCTTTGCTGTCTGCATTTTCATGGTCTCTTTTCATTTTCTATGGTCTCTTACCCATAGAAATCATCATCAAGGAGAAGTATTTTTAAATGAACAATGTGTATGTGCGTGTCAGAATGCAATATACTGAAATATTTTATGTCATTTTTACAGTGACATTGGTGTTTATATATGCTCAATGAATAAAATGTAATTATATGTGTTGTTTTCTTTAATTTTCTTAATTTTTGTAGGTAATTCTTCCACTGTTGAAAAGTGATTTGTATGAAGTTATGCAAGCAGTTATCAATAAAAAGCTGTCTAGTTTCATGCCAGTTTGGTTTGAAGACAGTGCAGCTGTGACAGTGGTCATGGCCAGTGAAGGATATCCAGGAACATATCCCAAGGGTTTGGAAATAACAGGTAAATGTAGCAGAAAAAACTGTAGAAGTCTCAATTCCTCTCTTTTCTTCTCTCAATTCTCTCTTTTGCCAGATGAAGGTAAATCAGTGTAACCCAGATTCAAGAAACATTAGACCAGCAAGAGACAACTGAACTTTTACACATCAAACTTATTTCTATTACATTTGTAATACATTAAATTATTGTATTACTCTTTATTAGTAATAGTAATACATTTAGTAGCATTTTCAGTTCTCCGTGCCATATGGTAAAGTTCTGTAGCATTTTTTAGTATGTGTTGCAGTAAAATAGTTCTGGGCACATGATTCTTTCATAATGTTGATGCTTATAAATTTTGTGATCTCTGTGTCAGTGAAGTATAAAATCCAGCTGGAATTAGATGCTGTATGCAGGTATTTCAACTAAATACTATGACTCTGAACACACAGGTGCAGACTCGTTCTTTCTTTCAAAATGTACTTTTTACACATATATTCCTACTTCCCAGAATGATCAAACAGAATCTGGTGGTGGTTTTTAGATACAGTCTATTGATGTATTATGTAACAGAGAATGTTCTAATCAGTTGATTTTTCTGCATTTTTTTTTCCTAAAATGACAATTGCAGGACTTTCTAAGGCCAAGGAGCTAGGACTGGAGGTGTTCCATGCAGGCACAGCCTTGAAGGATGGCAAAGTGGTGACTAGTGGAGGAAGAGTCCTTACAGTAACTGCTATTAAAGAGGATCTAATGACAGCCCTGCAAGAAGCTAACAAGGGAGTAGAAGCCATACACTTCAAAGGTGCCATTTATAGAAAGGACATTGGTTTTCGGGCTATAGCTTTCCTGAGACAATCCAGGTAGATATTTTAAATACTTGAGATGGGAATAACTGGTGTAAAAGGTGCTAATAATTTACATTAATAAACTGATGTTGCTATTATGCAGAACTCTAGACAAGTTTTAACTAAAATACTTGTAAGCAATATAAGCTAAACCAGCCATGGAAGGAACGGGCTTTTTAATGGCTCTTATTCTCCCAAGTCTGAGTGAAACTACAGTGACAAGCACATAGGAGTAACTTCTGCTGCTGCTGCTGCTGTCTTTATTACATCTGTTTTAGGGAAGTATTTACAAAGTTTGAACTATTTCATAGTTCATTTTAAAGTCTTTAGAAATGGTTAAATTTGCCTTTAACACTTGCCGTGTTGCTGAAAGTATGGGTAGAATTATGGCTCCTTTTTATTATTACTCTTTTTGTTTTCACAGTATTCTTTTTAACAGTCTCGACATCATGTGGGTGTTGATTTTTTTTAAAGCAGTGTATCCTACTGTGTCTCTAATGTTATTGAGAGCTTCTTCCAGTTTTCAGACTAATTTTTACCTACTATGAGCATATCTGCCTGCCTTTTCTCCAGTTTAAGCAAAGCATAATTTTTGATAATAGGTTATTTTGTAGTCTATGGATATTTTGCTAAGAACCTCATTTTTGCTGACAGTGTATACCAATTAGTATGCTGTAAACTTATGATCAATAAACTTATTAAATGACCAAGGGTGTTGGCATCTGGTCTTCTTTCCCTCTTAAGCACTCTGCATATTCTCATAAATCTATGTGAAAATGTGTAATAGGTATTTTTACTCTAGTAGAACAAAATTAAGTTGTTGTGTGAGGCAAAAGGAGAAGGTACTTTAACTAAACAGTTCTGTAAAATCACTGATTCTGTGGGCCATAGCCAGCAGGTTTCTTGACTGAAGTGATTCTGTGCTGGGAGGATCCCTAGTTTATGAAAGAGGCTTTTGGGAACTGTTTACAGATAGCACCTGTTTTATAGTTCCTTTATCCTGCACGTAGGTTTGCTCAGATTTCCTAAAACTGGAGGAAGAATCAGTCAGGCATCCTTCCCTTCGGTCTCCGTTGCACATGATTCAGGAAGGGTGATGATTTGTTCTGTAAAACGGGACATCCCTCCTCTTGGCAGCTTTACAGGATTAGGTTCTATTCATTTCACTTGGTGAAAATATCCAGAATATTTATTCAACAAAAGAATAGCACAAAAGGAATACCCTTCTTTTAAAGAAACACAGATGCAATACTTTAAAAAACAAGGTAAAAATATTATTAATATTCATCATGTTCAGACTGAATATTCGTCATGTTCAGAGCCTGACTGGTCTGTTGTTATTGCAGGCCAATATTTCCTTCATAGCACAAACAGCTGCTTCTTATAATTATTTTACTGATTTTTGAGCAGTGATATAATGTAAATCACAGAATCACAGAATGGTTTAGGTTGGAAGGGACCTTAAAGATCATCTAGTTTCAACCCCCCTGAGATAGGCAGAGACACCTCCCACTGGACCAGGTTTCTCAATGCCTCATCCAGTCTGGCCTTAATGCACATATCTTTGTCTTTTCTTGTGGTAGCACTGCTCTTTGGCCAGTTATTTTGTTCTATTTGCCCTTGTTAATCTATGATTCCCCTTTACAATTTAAACTACTACTGTAGAGTATCAATAAGAGATATGAAATTAAGTGTGAACCTAAAACATGGCACTGGCTCATGGTACTGGCAGTGTAGAAATAACAATTGCTTAACTGGAGTGAGATATGTTTTATATAAATAGTAATTAAATGTCATTGCACTCACTATCTACAGAATGAAAAGGTACCTCTGTAAATATGGGGTGGCACTTGATGTCCCCAGTCAGTCATAGGGACAGAGAATTTGCACCAGTTTGTAGTAAGTGTATTTTCTCTATTGTGTGACTAGACTGCTAAAATTGACCTTAGGATCTTAGTTTTTTTAATGCAAACTTTAAAATACAGACTTCAATAGAAATTCCATTTAAGAACAAAAGAGGTGTGACTGGTTTTGTGGCAGTTTCATTACAGATGATAAGCAGAGGGAACCTTTAAGTCATGGTTGTGATTTATGGGATATTCTCTTTTGAGAGATCCTGCAAGGTGTTCTGATTTAGTGGCACATTTTTGTATGTTTTGTGTACAAAACATCTGAACTATTCTACTGACACCTTGGTATCTGGACCAGGAATTCAGACCATGCAAAATAAGATCCACTATTTCACCCAGTTTTTCTTACTGTTGGTTTTCTTTTGTTTATTTGATGTTCATTTTGATGCTTGACTGATTGATGCTGGTGCTCTGATGCTGTCTTCAGGATATTTGAATGCTGTTTATATCAGATGCTCTGTGGTGCAAATTCATGAGGTTTTGCTTCTTTGGTGTAATACTCTCTACCTTCATGTATATACTCACAGGTATATATGTGATATCATGTTCTGGATAGCAAAAAAATTAACTTTGAGCCATTGGCTCTGCCTGAAATAGGTACTGCAATACTTAGAAATCATCTTATATGAGCAAAGTTACTATACAAAGAGGAAAATAGTGGTACTTGACAGCAGAATAGGATTCTGAATGGTGAATTCCCTCATGATGCAGTGATGTAAAGAAGTAAACATAGTTTACAAATGTGTTTGTACAGTTATTGATCAATTGCTATGATTTTTTTTACCTTGCAGAGGCCTGACTTACAAAAACAGTGGAGTAGACATTGCAGCAGGCAATACTTTGGTTCAGAAAATTAAACCCCTTGCTGCAGCCACATCAAGGTCAGGTAAGCCTTGTGCCTTCTATTTCTGTCTCAGTCAGGTCATGGCAATGAAGCTTATCACTTGATCTCAATCAAAGCTCATGCATGTTCTGTGTGTTTCTGGTTTATACAAGAAACATCTGTGGTAAGCAAATGCCTGTGACTTCTTCAGAACGTACTTTCTTAAAGTTACAACTTTCTTCCTAAAATAGCTCTAAATTATATTTCCTGAATGTCTTGAACATTAAAAAATGAAGTTCAGCACTCTAAAAGGATAAAAGCAAGCAAAAATCCTACATCCTACCATTTTCTGCTATTTTAATTAAACAGTGTTATTTGTTGCACAGTGAACTATACAGTTATTGTAGATAAATGTTTAGAAAGCTGTACAAGTTACAGAATTCCTCAGAGATATTATCTAGTACTTGAGATGGATATGAAAAATATAACTATTGACTGAAACAGAATCAGTTCGTCTTTTTATTGTGTTCTCAGGCACATTTTGCTCTAGCAAGTCCTTGTAATTAAGCTGATATATTTAAAATACCAGACATTTTAACTTCAAATTAACTGAGAAGCTTCACACATCAGAGATTCGATGTACACACACACTGGAACAACCAGTCACTTCTTAGCATTCATAGTATTTTCTGCCCATGGTTTTCCTTCTCTTAGGTTTTAACCAATTTTAGTTTTAGGGCTACCATACTTAGAAACCATAAGCATTCTTAGGAGCAAGGAGTTTTAATATACAGTGTAAGTGGCATTATTAAGAAGGAGATAAGGACTTTTCAGTTGGAAAATGCCTCGTTACCATCATTCCCCAGGAAGAAGCAAACTCTGATCAATTACCACAATTCCTTCTCTGTTTTTCAGAAAAATGCTGTGTGCAAGGGAGAAATGTATCAGTCACAGTAATTACTGAATGTTTAGTCACAAAGTTTTGGATTTTTAGCCTTGAGTTACAATGAGAAAATAAAACAAAGCAAACTTGATGGTTTTAGGAGCTCCTGTGCCACGGTGAACAGACTCTAGATGTCAGACAAATTTTCCTGGTTACAAAGCAAAGTCATGTTGATGGATACCAGAGAGAATTTTTATTGGAGATTGTGGAAAAACCTATAAAACGAAATGTTTACTATTTTTTTTCTTTTTATGACTGCCAGGCTGCAATGCAGAGCTTGGTGGCTTTGCAGGCCTCTTTGATTTGAAAGCAGCTGGTTACAAAGATCCTATCTTGGTATCTGGAACTGATGGTGTTGGCACAAAACTCAAGGTATTGTGAAAATCCATGCAAAGGAATGAAAATGACACAGAAGGGAAAATACTTTAGCAGAAAATATTAGTTGTAATTTAAAACTACCAATTTATATTTCTAAAAAGGGAATGAAAAAAATTAAATTGTCTGTCAAGCAGAGAATTTAAATACGCATTTAACTTTGGCCATACTTGAAATGCTGCTTAAAATAACTAATTTTTAATATTAAGTACATAATCAGGGACTCCCACTTCACTAAAGTAGACTCTCCACCCTCAAAGAGATCACTCATGGGGAAAAAACTTAATAATACAGTTGCTATTATGTTTATGCAAGCTGTAATAGAACACTTTCTAGTTAAGTCCCCTTCTGTGAAGCACCTTTTATACTTGCCCATTAAGAAAGTAATGATCTCTAAAATAAAATGGTCAAAGAAGCCCACGGAGATAATTATAAATGAAGCTGCTCCTCACAAAAAGCATTGATAGGAAGAGTGTCATTCTGATCCCCTTCTATTGCAAACTCTGGGTGTGTGTTTCAGGTTCTCCAAATTAACTACTCTGTTCTCTCCCTGCGTTTTGCAGATTGCCCAAGTGTGTAGGAAACATGACACCATAGGTCAGGACCTGGTTGCCATGTGTGTCAATGACATCTTGGCTCAAGGAGCAGAACCCCTCTTCTTCCTTGACTATTTTGCCTGTGGCAAACTTGACGTTGAAGTGGCTCAGGGTGTCATCGCAGGAATAGCTGAAGCTTGCAAAAAAGCTGGATGTGCTCTTTTGGGTATGAACACTCTTCTTTCAGGGATATTAAAAAATCTTATGCAATGTCCTTATAGTTGCTTTTAATGTGATTGTTTTCCTACTCTACAGAAGAATCTTGGAGGAATTTACAAAAAAAAACACCAAAGCATCTTTGCTTTCAGAGGACATAACCTCTGCCCACTGGAAGAAGACAGTGTTCTAACAGGAAGTTGCACTTAAATTTTCTTGTTGTCTTTCCCTTTAACTTTGTAGCTATGACAGATACAATTTATATATTTTAATTCTTTGTATTCTTCAGGTATATTTTAAAACATGCCGGATAGGTTTGTTTATTTTTGTACTTTATCCTAAAGGAAATCCTCAAGTTTTTCTCAAGGAAAAAAAAAAAATTATATGTGTTCCTGTGCATGCATTTATCCCTGTGTGTGTAAGTACAATCCTTTGAATCTCTTGGCTGATTTTAACCACATTTGACAGAAAAGGCAGAGATCTTGCAGCTACTGTGTTTCCAAAAGTTTCATAAATTTAGAAAGCCACAGAATGTCTGTATGCATGCAACAAAAGCTTCAGCTGGAGCTCACTACTTGAGACCCAGGAGTTAAATTTTAAAGCAAACTCAGAAAGTTCTGTTCATTCACATAGTTTTTGGGTTTCCTTCTTTTTTTTTTTTATGAAAACATGCATGGAGGATCACCATTATTTTTCAAAAAAGAGACTTAATTTGAGACTATAAGTGACAAGTGTCCACTTTATAATTCGTAATACAGCAATTCAATCCCTTTTTCCAATTTGTAAAGAAAGTTAGTAATGGAAGTCTTTTCTAAGCAGGAGTATGTAATTTTGAGGTAATTCATAAGCTTTTAACAAGAGGCTAGTTACGTTCTGATTTAATTTTTGCTGTGTGAACTGTTTAGTCAGCTTTATATTCATCTAAAGGAGTTTTCTCGGTTTATGGAATATAATCAAACCATTCATACTTTAGCATAAGCACATGTTATGTGAAATCTTGCTGTGAAATTACTCACTGAAATGTCAATATTTTATTTCCAGCTGGAAGGCTTTAAAACTACAAAGGGATTTGGATGCTGTAAATTAATTCCAGTCAAAAATTCTCAAAATTTTAATTGAATTAGCAAGTGTCTTGTTTGTGCTAAATATAAAAATATTCCAGACTCACAAATAAAACACTTGTGGTTTGTTTTCCAAATTTCTGGCACTCTCAGAAAAGAAGGGATGGAGATGATGCAGTGACTCTGAACCTAAGGAGGCAGTGCTTGTCTGTAGCTTGGGTCACTGAATTAAATTTTAGATTGGGCTCCAGCTTCATGCATTGCTTTCAGTGTGCATGTACATAAGTTTGTAGATCTGTCTTTGCATAGTATCATCGCAGTAAAGTCTCGCTGGAAACATGTTACTAAATTCCTACTTTGCATTTCTGCAATGCCTGAGTATTCAGGTCAACTGCTTTAATACTGATAGTGAGATACTGAAGGCTTTATCTACATGCTTGTTTTTAAACTAACATTATTAAGTACAGATTAAAACAGATTAATATAAGCAAATGAACTTTGATTTTTAGTGGGTTATAGTAATGTAATCTATAAAGATAGAAAAGTTTCCAGAGAATGTAGTATAGTATATCAAGCATGGACCTCAGAAGCAGCTTCCACCTTCATCCAAGTAAATTTGAAGCCCCTTCAGTAACCCCTTTCTGGAAAACTTGTGTTGAATGAAACTTAGTGGGTGCAAAAGCAAAAGAAGACAGTACTGGCCAGCATGTTAGGCAGAAGTAATCACTGTTTTCTTTTGGACATTATGAGCAGGAAATCAGTGTGAAGGATAATAAGGAGAAGGCTGTGTGGATAGCCAGGGAGTTTCTCCCTGATATGAGGGAGTAGTGTAAAGAGGCCTATTTGGAAAACTTCAGAAATAAGAAGTGCTAAATATATGCTTTGATTTTTAAATGTGAATGCACAACTGGTTGTCAGAGTGATGGAGGAAATCTCTTTCCCAATTTTTTATTGCTTGTTCAATTTAAGGGCCTGTTACAAACTTGCTTTAAAAATTCTTTTTAATGTTCATTAATCGAATAAATAAGTGTGTTAATGCTTTATGAGTTTAAAACTTTGAACAATTGCATGCCTACTGGCTCCAGTGGTTTTCCAACATCCCCTTTCTCTTTTTCTGGTTGCCATAGGAGGAGAAACTGCTGAAATGCCAGGCATGTACCCACCTGGAGAATATGACCTGGCTGGCTTTGCAGTTGGTGCAGTGGAGCGAGGGCAGATGTTGCCTCAGCTGGAGAGAATTGCTGATGGAGATGTGGTTATTGGAGTTGCTTCTTCTGGGGTCCACAGCAATGGGTACAGCCTTGTAAGGAAGATTGTTGAGAAGTCATCATGTGATTTCTCTTCTCCAGTTGGTGCCTCCGGTGATCAGACATTAGGTAATGTTTATGATGTAGCTTCTTGCATTATAACTTGAATTTCTGAATGGACAAATACCACACAATTATTTTGCCTGTGCCTCTGCTTCTGTAACTTTTCTAGGACACTAAAAAAAATAGTTTAAAGTGTTCTCATGTTCTTTTTTCCTCAGAATGACATAAGTAGGAAAGAAATAAAGGGAAGGAGATAAATAACTGATTGTATATGAAAAAGGTAGAACGTCTTGTTTTTCTCTGTAGTGCAATGCTCCTTACTATCCTACAAATTAATATTTTTGAGATTTCCTCAGTTCTGTGTTATCTGCATTTATTTCTGTGCTGTAACTGGTCTTCTTTCATCTTCAGGAGATCTCTTGTTAACGCCAACTAAGCTCTACAGTAAGACTCTACTGCCTGTCCTTCGCTCAGGCCATGTGAAAGCCTATGCCCACATCACTGGTGGGGGCTTGCTGGAAAACATCCCCAGAGTTCTCCCAGAGTCCTTTGGTGTCATTTTAGGTGAGATAAAAGGAAAAGCTGTAGAAATATCTGCCTGTTCATATGGGCTGGGGGAAGCTCAGTACGTGAGGTCATGTAAACTGACTTACGCTGTTACTAGTCCTGTTTGTTTAGATATGTTTGCTTTTTCTTCATAGTTGCTGAACTTCTTGTGCCTGAAACAGAGCCAGTCAAAACACTCTATAGTCTAATGACTGCAGCTCATTGAATTCCCTTCTCTGATGGTGTCACAGATTTGATTTGTCTGGAAATTCTATCCATACTTGCAAAGCAAGAACAACTTCAAAAGCTATCCAAACCAAGCTGTCACCATTTATAATAACATACAAAATTATTGCTAATTAAATGACACTCACAAAGTCTTTGATTGGAATTCAGATATGGTTACCAGCTCAAGTATATCTTGTGATATTCAACTTACCTTTATTAATCCTCCCCACAATCTTGGCAGATATGCTAGAAATAGTACGTCACTCAGAGAGAAGCATAGTATGGAAAAGTAAATTACTTACTGTAGGTTATGCAGTGGTTATTGGGTTGTAGATAAATTGAGATGACTTATACTGAGTTTTGTACTACAGAACTGCATGTGAATCACCATTCCAATTGGATTGCAGTGGAACAATATGATTAATTTCCTCCCAGATTGAAACCTCTTTCTACTCCCAAGCCGTGTTCAGAAAAGAAGGAATAAATATCCTGTTTCCATCCATGGAAACCAATGTCACTCAAGCTAGGGCTGCTATGGGACTTAGACTGTACTTTCTATCCATTGCTAGTGATTTCCACTCTTTACTTGTATTTTCAATTTTCTTCAGATGCTCTTACCTGGAAGATTCCTGAAATCTTTTGCTGGCTCCATAAAGAAGGCAACCTCTCTGAGGAGGAAATGGCTCGAACTTTTAATTGTGGGATTGGTGCTGTCTTGGTAGTTCAGAAGGAGATGGCTCAGCAGGTCCTCAAGGACATACAGAGACATGAGACTGCCTGGCTGATTGGCAAAGTTGTCTCCTTACAAAAAGGTTATTAGATTTTTCTTTTCCTTTCAAAAAAAAGTTGCAGATCTTAATTCTGGTGAGTCTCTATTGAGGTTAGCTGAAATTCTCTTAACTGGTACTTCTGTGGCTTTTTTTTAATAGGGGATTAAAATGACAGTCCTCACAACTTCAGTCTTAGTTCACAGAACATGTGCTTAGCAATTCCAGAAACTATAGATAAATTATTAGTAAAACAGTTCCACTAATCTCTTTTCATGGGTACTTCTCTTTCAGATTCTCCCTCTATTAACATGTTGTTTATTTTTTTTTGGTTTTCTCTCTTGTACACATTCAGGCTCTGACCAAGTTAAAGTCCATAACCTGCTTCGAGCCTTGCAGGCAAATAGGTCATTGTCTGTGCACAGCCACATCCAAGGCAAAATCCCAACAAACAAAGTGAAGGTTGCTGTTCTTATCTCTGGAACCGGTAAGAGTTATATTCTTTATTATGATGTAAAGCAGACTATTGACAAAGGACATTCTGCTCAAATTTAAAATCTCTTAAGTCTTTGCAGTTTGCCATAGGCTCCTAACAGTAGCAGGCTTTCAGTAACAGACAGAATAGATTTTGCCCTCAAATTAATTTCGGTTGCAGACAGAATGATCTTTAGTCTCCTCTGCAAACTGACTATGAATTGCATTTCTGTTAGTTTTATCTACAAATTCCCATGTGTCTAGAGATTCCAGCAACCACTGCATTGTACTGTATGGCCAGCAGCTTTATTTCACAGAGGAATCAGAATTTCTTCTTTCCATGTAGGCACTCTTAGGGTTTCCAGTATTCTCACTTGCTAAGAAGTAGACCATTATTCCAATTGCATAAATTACAATCTTCAAACTTCCTTGCTTGTAAAAGCCTTGTGACTTCCAGCTGTCAAGTTCAATTCCCAGTAAGATAAATTAAAAATGGATTAGCGCTAACATCACTGTTTTTTGGATTGGGTCTCTAGTTATTTAAAACCTCTTATAGCTGTTAACTACTCATGGATTATATTTTCACTCATAGGAACAAACCTGGAAGCCCTCATAAATAGCACAAAAAAACCAAACAGTTTTGCACAAATAGTTCTTGTTGTTTCAAACAAAGCTGGAGTGGAGGGGTTAAGGAAAGCTGAAAAAGCTGGTATTCCTACAAAGGTGAGTATTTTTCATCTTTTTAAAATTAGCCTTCATTAGCTTTGACTATGGGACAAAGGTGCTGTGACATAATGGGGCTTACTAGGGTAGGAGATGGTTTGATAGGATGCTTTAGCTTTTATTTTTTTGGTTTGTAGTGAACTTGTGTCTTTGGGCCAACTACCTGATGTGGGAAGCAAAGTACTTCCATTTTTCTTTCTCAGAGATGATGCTAGCAATCCTAATGGTTTTGGAAATGGTTGTTATATAAAACCAGCACAAAATTTTTAAATTTACAGTTTGAACTTTGCCATTTATTTAGCTGTAATGCATTTGCACTAAAGTGATGAGCTGTTTTATTTATCTAAATTTAATTTCAAAATTATTTGCTAAACAAACTTGGTAGATAACTGGAACAAAATCAAAGTTAAACTCAGTGGGACCTTCTGCTGATTCTCTCAGCATTGCTTTATGCTCTCCAAGATTCATCCAAAGCAAACTGAATTTTCCCTTGGTGTCACTGGACCCAGTTTTGCATGGCTTTGTCCTTTGTGCAGCCATTTGCATCGCATACATGGGGTGTTACTTTTGTGACTTAGGAGCATTTTACAGTCACTTTCCACTGATAACTACAGAAACAAGGAAGCTTTGGGCCCAGTGCCAGCTTTGCTATTAACTTGAGTATTAGCAAGGTCTGATTGTTAGCACTGCTGTCTCTTGGGAATACACAAAAACCAGAAGTAATTATGTCCATGGTATGTAGAGGAACAACATAATGAGGGAAAAAATTATGGTCCTGGAGAGCTGGTGGGCTCAGTGCTTAAGGTGAAGAGTGAGCAGTGACACAGAGGCACCGAAGAGTACCAGCTGTTGCCATGCCAATTATTACTTAGCAGTTCATAGTGGAGTTCATTCTGTTTCTAGTGCCCTCTGCCACCACTTCAGCTGACTACTTTCAATGATTTAAATGTACCACCATGGTAAATCTGGTCAGGATCAGCAGGTATTTTTATACAAAAGGCTGTGGATAGTTTAGATTACATAGCACTGCCTTCTTCCATTTTTAAATTAGGGTTTTGTCCTGGATGGAAAATACTCAGTTCTATCGACCTTTTGCAGTGAGGGCTCCCTTATCAGCTTATAATTAGCCTTTCCTTCAAATTTTAGCTATACAATTTTCTGGCAACACTCAACTGGTTAAATTTATCAGAGGCCTTAAACTGGGTTGTGAGTCAAATCATTCTAAGACTTCAGGTTATCTTAATGACCTACATTTGTAGGTTGTTAAATTCCGTCCAAGTGCTAGGACCTACAGCTTTGTACTTTATCAAATAAAACTCTAATTTATTCTCACAATTGCTGTGTGTGAATAGGAATAAAGACTGCATGCTTTCCTGTTAGCTGCATGCATTTATGAACTGCTCTTCTTGCTGTTTGTGTGCCCCCAGCTTGAACCATGGATGGATAATGACTTGATTTTTTTGTTTATTACTCCAGAGTGCCATTTCATTGTGCTTTTAAGGCAATTAGATTAAATTAACACCATGCCCATAGTTATTTGTCTTTTGGTTTATAACAGGTCATTGACCATAAATTGTATGAAAGTCGCATTGAATTTGACAACGCAGTTGACAAAGTCCTGGGTGAATTCTCAGTTGAACTGATCTGTCTGGCTGGGTTTATGCGAATACTGTCAGGTCCTTTTGTTAAAAAATGGGAAGGTAAGTACAACATAGTAGTATATGCATTTAAAAAAGACCCAATAATTTTATAGCTTGTCCTTGGGAAAAAGAAAATGGGAAAAAATACAGAAAGGAGGCCATATTAATTCTGGCTTTGCAGAGAAGTAGATTCTTCCCATCTTGTAAGGAAAAGAATGAGAAACGTAGTGTTTTTCCCCTTCCCTTCATCATTTCCACAGAGATTTAAGGGAGCCAAGGGCGAGTGCAAACCTTGTGCTCTTTGATTTATTAGAAAATATTTTCAAATTAAACTGTGAAAACTTTGGATCCCTGCAAACAAACACAAGGAGTGGAGCAAATTATTGCCTCAGCAGTTGGTGTTGGTTGAGAGAGATAAGCATCCTGCCACTGAGAATTTAATTTCTTCCCCTAACAAATGAGCTGCTTTGGCTGCATATAAAACTGCAAAACTAAGCAGTGATAAGCTGTTAAGAAGATGTTGCCAGTGTCCTGGTCAGATGTCCTAGGAGCCATCTGAATCTGAGAGTGGCACATCTCACAGGCAGATTCACTCCTTCTTTATCCAAAGCGTTCACAGTGTCACCATTCTGATAGTTGTTTACAATTTTTCCAGGTCTTTGTCAGAGGCTAATAACACCTCTGCCTCCTTCAGTGGTTGCTCTCGTTCTTATCTTTCTATTCCTTTTAGGCAGCTACTCTTCTCACTGCTTGCTCTACTTTGGGCTCAGCTGTGCTTGCTTAAACTAGTTCTTGTTTACACCAGTGACAGTCTGGTCAGCCTACGCATTGCAGCTCTCTGGGCGTGCTTTGCCCTTTGCAAGGTGACTTCTTTTCCCTGGGTGTGTCTGTGACACTGACCTTTTACACCTGAACTACTTTTTATAACCTCTCTTTATAAAAAAAAAAATCAGTGGAGCAAAACAAGCATTCCTAAGGGACCATTCATTTTATGCTGCAACTGTCAACTGAATTTGGTTTGTTTCTTTCCATTCATTAGGAAGAGCAGGAGATGATGATGTAAATGTCTGTGCTGTCAAGAGCTGTAGTTATTAGAGAGGAAACCCTCACTACTAGAGATGTGTTTTGAGGACAGTGTCAGTGTAGAGTATGAAAAAAACTTTCTCTAGTGCAGAGATCTTGTGAAAATAAAGGATGAGCATAGATTTGTCTGGTTTAGGGAGAGATCACTTCCAGCAGTGGTGGTCACCCTGCACAGTGGTGCAGGACTTGCATTACATGTTTGACTGGACACAGAGTAAAAATCACTCTCTTCAGTACAAGTTAATTCAGTTTTAAAATGTCCTGCATTCAATTGAGCTTGGAAACAGATAACAGAACTCTGACCAAGAATATCCATCAGTTAGGTCAGAGATGTGAGCTCAAACACTTGGTTCAGCTCAGGGATCTGTGCCAGTGAACAGAAGCATGCTGTACTGTAAGACTCTGACCTGGCCATGCACTGACTAGCCTAAACTGTCAGGGAGCAATTAGTTCTTGTTGCTGTTCTCTTAAAAGCTGTTGCTACCTTTCTTTTCTCCAGAAGTCACAAGGACATGGAAGTGCAAAGTTAGTTGTGAAACCCTCTCGCGAGTTTCGTGGCCCTGGAATATTGAGTGTTCACATAAAGGACAGATTAAAAACAAAACAAGAACAAGCAAACAGAAAAACAGTTTCTGATGACACAGAAACCAGAAACCCAGGCAGAGTGTTGTTTTCAGCTCACTGTCCCTGATACTTTCTTGCTCAAGCAGCAGGCAGGGAGATGCCAATGCTTAAATAAGGGATGTTTCTGAGATGCTGGTGATCAGTAGATACATTTGCCTGTGTAAGTTGTACATGTCAACACCTGCACAAGTTATTGCAGTGAAAATGCAGGTTTCGTATCATGCTGCCAGAAGTGGCCTTCTCTTGACATTACAAACACAGAAGCCTCTATTTCAGTTTGCTGCTGCCTCTGCCAGCGAGTGTCAGCTCAGTCTCACTGCCTGGCATTTAGGTGGTGTTCAGTGAATCCCAATGGCATACAGCCTTCCTAAAGAGGAGGCATGCAGAGACAGAGTGGGTGTAGCACTGTGATATAAATAGTACTGATGCCCAATATTTTTTATTTTATTTTATTTTTAATCCTTGAAGGCTTTGTACTGGATCTAGGAGAAGATCTAGGGCTGTCCTCTTGACTTCAGTATGATCCATTATGTGCTGGAGGAGCTGTCACAGTCATGTAGGGAGCCGACAGGGGAAGTCTGCCAGAAAAATGAAGGTTTTCTTATGGTTTAAACACCGCATTTCTGTAAACTGTGGGTGAGACATTGAGATTGAGGGCAGCCATGTTCTCCTACTTCACATCTAGGTAGGAGCTGTCATATAGAATCACAGAATGGCCTTGTTGAAAGGGACCTTTCATATCATCAAGTGCAACCATCAGCCTATAAGGTTCTCTGACAAGAACCATCTAAACCTTATCTCTAAGCTCTATGTCTACGTGTCTCTTAAACACCTGCAGAGTGCTTCCCTAAGCACCCTGTTTCCAATTTTTGATAACCCTTTCAGTGTAAAAATTTTTCCAAATATCCAATTGAACCTCCGCTGGCACAACTTGAGGTGTCAAGTTGTCATGTTGCCTGTTATTTGGGGGAAAAGACTGACCCCCACGTCTTTACATCCTCCTTTCAGAGAGAGCAATAAAATCTCCCCTCAGCCTCCTTTTCTCCAGACTAAACATCCCCAGCTCTGTCAGCCCCTCCTCATAAGACTTGTTCTCCAGTCCTCTTGCCAGCTTCATTGTCCTTCTCTGGACCTGCAAGGCCTCACCAGTGCCAAGTACTGGGAGATGATGGCTTGCCTAGTCTTACTCACTTTCTCTTCTAAGGGAAAAGTAAGGTACAGGCATCCCTGGGTTATAACCATACTCCCACCTGGTTGAGCCTTAGAAGTTACATTATCTATTTCATGGTTCCCCAGCCAACTTTCTTTGTGGAAAGCTGTAGTGGTAGACAAGTGCTTTTTGGAAGGGCAGAGAGAAGGGCTCTTATAGAAGCAGCTGTTGTCTTTTATTAAGCCAAAACAGGTGTGGAGGAAAATCCCAGGCTAAAGAATTTTTGCTTTGTCACGGGATGGGGAGAAACTGTTGGGCCTTTTGAAACTGCCCCAAGTTTCCTCTGGGTGCTGAGTTTGTAAGAAAGCAGATTGTGCTTGTGAGCAAAGAATAGGAGAGCAAGATGCTGAGGGTAAGGACAGCTACATCAAAACTTTGTCATTATTTATCACTGGACAAATATGCTTTAGGCATGTAACTGATTGTAATTAATTGCTGTCTTTGATTTTTTCTGAAACAGCGAGACATTCTGAAATGCTTTGGGCTCACTCTCTGTCAGCACCATCAAAAAACAAGCAAAATCTTTTCCACAGATGTGTTTTGTTTCTCTGTTGATTACAGTACTTGGAAGGCTGTGGTAAGGCTGAATGATAAACCATGTTAATCTCCCTTATAATTTTCCAGGAAAAATATTGAACATCCACCCATCTCTACTGCCTTCTTTTAAGGGAGCAAATGCCCACAAATTGGTGCTACAAGCTGGAGTCCGAGTTACAGGTTGCACCGTACACTTTGTTGCTGTAAGTATCACCTTCCTCCCTCTTTACAACTGACCAGTTTAAGAGTGCTTAAACCCTCTTGTTTGATTACATTTTCTCCTTTGCTCATTCATCACATTGTTAGACAATGCAGTGCTGCTATCCCTGGAGAAGGAACTGGAAATTTATGGTCTGTACAGGGAGTTTAAGTTTAAGCTTTAGCTAAGTTAACTTTTTCCCTGCTGCCATCCACCAGTTTCACGGATGAGTACTAGTTCATGTAAGACCTTGGCATGTAAGACCTTTATTACTACACAGCACTTACTTCTTGGAGTTTATCCTACAACAGTTCGTATTTGTTGCTTTCAAGAAAAAGAAAACAAAAGAAAACAAAAAAAAAGGGGATAAAAAGGAAAAAAACAATGCTGGAAACAGCACCAGAATCTTAGGTTTATTAAAAAGCAATCAAAAGTTTGTGGAAACAAAGGGAAAACTTAGCAATTTATGTTAGTGAAAAAACAAAACTCAGTTATCTCTTAACTTGAAAGATGCACATATTTATCAGTTATTTCCATCTTTTTCAGTTCTTGAGATTGAGAGTAACTGGTTTCCGTTCCTCTGCTGCATTCTTCAGATTATTCCCCCCTTTTAATATCTGTTCTCATAATTCTTGCTTTCTCTCAGAAAAAAGAGAGACAAAAAGTATTTTTCCAGACAGAAGGGGAAAAAATGCATTCCTTTCCCTGTGATATGATTTAGGATTTCTTCTCTGCACTGAGAAGCAAGAAGTACCCAGAGGGGGTCTGCCTCATTAACATGCAAAATACCTGAGAGGGGCCTACAGAAAGGCTGGGGTAGGGCTTTTTAATGGGATATGTGATGGAAGAACTAAAAATAATGGATGTAAATTGGAAGAGGATAGATTCAGGCTAGACATAAGAAAGAAATTCTTTATGGTGAGGGTGGTGAAACACTGAAACAGGTTGCCCAGAGAGATTGTGGACGCCCACTCTCTGGAGGTGTTTAAGGCCAGGCTGGACAAGGCAATGAGCAGCCTTATCTAGTGGGAGGTGGCCCAGGGGGGTTGGAACTAGATGATCTTTAAGGTCCCTTCCAACCCAATCTATTCTATGATTCTGTGATTCTAAAAGCCAGATCTGCTGGGTCTTCAGTTTTCACTCTGTGCCAAGACTTGGCTAATTCTCTCTTCTGAATTTAGCCTCATCCAGTTTAGCCTATTGTGTCCCCAGTTAAGGTGGCTTTTGTTGTTTCCCATAGCAGCAGTGTTAACTTTCTGATGCTCTGCCTACTTTCTCTTTTTCTCTGCACCCTACACTTCTGTTAGCTCCTCACAGGCATCTGTGTGTTGTGGCATCTTTTCTGCATTCCTCACCTAAGCCCAAAATTCACATTTTCTCTAATAACATAATGATAAACAGGTCCCTGAGGCAGCTGGATTGCTGGATTCATTGTCCTACAGCTGCCCCCACCTCCTTTTCCTCCCCTCCCCTTCCTCTTTCAACTGCACAGAGTTTCTGGCTATTGCTTTCGCAGGAGGAAGTTGACGCTGGAGCCATCATTTTCCAAGAGGCAGTTCCAGTTAAGATTGGTGACACAGTGGAGACCCTTTCCGAAAGGGTGAAGGAAGCCGAGCACCGAGCCTTCCCAGCCGCCCTACAGCTGGTGGCCAGCGGGGCCGTGCAGGTGGGGGAAGCCGGCAAGATCTACTGGAAGTAGGAGTAGCAGGTCCGTGAAAGTCCTCAGATGGGGCAGCTTAGGTGCCTTAATTGTAAAAAACAAGAGGTCACAGTCTAACAACCCGCACACAAGTTTTCCCTTTATGAAGTGGTTTTGACATGGTGTTTACATGTCACAATTTCACTCAGATGATTAAAAGATTGGAAGTAAAATCCAGAAAAAAGCCAAAAAAGGGAATATTTTGGCAGGGGACCGGTGTCATCAGTTTCAGCTATGGTTCTGTTACATGCTTCCTAATTATAATCATGGCCTTGGCTAACATTTTGGTTCTTAATCACATTCTACACACAAAAAAAACCCCCAACTTCCACTTGGTTCCAGAGAGATCTGAGCACCCCAGAGACTGATTAGGGACATCTGTGTTACTCTTTAACAGACCAAACAGGCCATAGTGGGGGACTGATTCTCTTGTCACGTTCTGTGAAGTGTTTGTAAGGAAAAGTAATGGAAGTGATGCAGTGGAAGAGATGGCTGAAGGCAAAAGACTTAATTCAGAAAGATCTCCAGCAAAACCAAGTAAAACCGACTTCCCTAAACACCAACTATTCTTGCAGATAATGAAATGGGTTTTTTCCATATAGTTTCTGTTTTAATGCTGGTAGATCTTCTCTGGGCCAGATTCTCTGGACATACCCTGTAATTGCAAATATCAACCAGATGCTAAATAAAAATAACTGCCTGCTGACCCATGTGAATTCACATAGGAATTCCCACCAGAGATTTGTTCCAAGACAAAAGAGTTGTTGGGGTATTTCTCAATGAAAGGAAGGGAGTTAGGACGAGATACAAAATGTGTTTTTGGCTCGTGGGACTTTCTTCAGAAATTCTGCTGAAGTTCAGTACCTTTATTATTGGAACTGTATTTTCACCTATTTCATTGTACCGATGGAATTCCCAGTAAATGTTGACATTCTGAAAGCAATGAACTTTTTTGCACAGGTGGACTCTGGCAGAAAAGAAACACCTGGTTTTGCTTTAATGTTTTAGCATAGCTCTAAAACATATTTACTAAAATAATCTGGTTCCCCCCATACAAACCAGAAGCTCCTGACTGAAGCTGTTTGTGCATGTTTTAGTGTTCCCCCCTTTTATACAGAGAGAGCTGATTTGCCTTCAGTGCACTCATGGCCTTATGGTACTTCCCCATAAGTACCCCCATAAGTTCCCCTGTAATCTCAGTTTGGATTTTTGAATTAAAGTCTAATAAAGCTGAAAAATTAAATGTCAGAATCTGCTCTTGGAATTCCTTAACCAGGGCAAGGGTGTAAGCTGGAGGAGGGAGTTTGTGAACTAAAATCTAACTTTGTCTGTGGGCACAGCAACTGTAAATCACTTGGTGAGGGAGGTTACGGACACGTGCAATTCCACGTCAGCTCCTAATGACAGAAGGAGCGGCGTGACCTTACTGCTGCGGTGGCCAGATGGTCCGTCAGGAAGAAACCGGCTGACAAAAATATTCCTGTCATCCATTTGTCACCCGGCATAAAGCTCCAGCGAATAACAGAAGAAAATGACACGCTCAGATTTAATTTACTCGCAAAGGGCAAAGAATAAAAGCTCAGCCTTTTGCCCCCGGAGTCTTCCTTTACAAACCTGCCCTCCCCCAGCAGGAGAGACGCCCGCCGGGGATCGAAATGCAGCCTGACTCAGGGGGAATGCCAAGGATGCGGAGCGTATCCAGCGCCAGCAGGGCTTCACCCCGCACGAGTGCCCTGCCTTCGCCATGACACAGCAAAACTTTCACAGCCCAGAAAGAAACTCTGCCTAACTCAACACTTTATAAGAAATAAAGCTACTAGGGGCGAAATCACTACTTGTACAGTTGTTTAAGGCCAGGCTGGACAAGGCGCTGAGCAACCTGATCTAGTAGGAGGTGTCCCTGCCTATGGCGAGGGGGGGGTTGGAACTAGATGATCTTTAAGGTCCCTTCCAACCCAATCTATTCTATGATTCTATGAATCTATGATTCTTGGGGTTGTTCAGCCTGGAGAAGAGAAGGCTCAGGGGGGACCTTATAGTAACTTATCAGTACCTGAGGGGGTCCTACAGAAAGGCAGGGGAAGGAATTTTTAATATGATATCAGGTGGGAGGACTGGAAACAATGGATGTAAATTGGAAGGGGGTAGATTTAGACTTGACATAAGAAAGAAACTCTTTACAGTGAGGGTGGTGAAACACTGGAACAGGTTGCCCAGAGAGGTTGTGGATGCCCCCTCTCTGGAGGTGTTCAAGACCAGGCTGGACATGGCACTGAGCAGCCTGATCTAGTGGGAGGTGTCCCTGCCTATGGCAGGGGGGTTGGAACTAGATGATCTTTGAGGTCCCTTCCAACCCAAACTATTCTATGATTCTATGATTAGCATTACTGAACACTGCAAGGAAGGGCAATAGCAGAAGACCTGGGTGCCCTAAAACCCATACTCTCATCCCAGACGTCTTGAGCAAAACTTGGGTATTGTGCCACCTGAAGCTGGTGGCAAATTGGATTTACGGACCCGTCTGTATTTCTACAAAGGCATAAAATATCATTGTGAACTGGATCTTAGATGGTTTTGCTTTAATTATTTTTCTGTAGCAGTAATAAACAGATGAATAGCTTATCGCCATACCCCACCTCAGAGGGATACCAGGAACATAATTATAGAGATTTGTTTGATACTATGGTGATCATCTGGAGACCTACCAGAGCACAATAACTGGCACCCTGTTCTCTTTTGACATTTTATTTGTTAGATATGAAACATTCAGTCATGCAAATCATAACATATACAAGGTGAAGTTACTACACAGTTACGACAGATCAAAAGCAAACTAAGTAATGTGTTTCCCATAAATACTATCCTCATATACCAAACATCTGTTAATTTTGACTTGTTACAATTCCTTCCTTTCCCAAACCATGAAAACTATGTGTTCCTTGTTTCAGATCTCAGAATGCAAGAAAAAAATGCAGATTTCTCTACATAAATGGCAGGGCTTAAAGGAGTTAATTGATTTTTTTCTCCCTTCCCCTAACTACTGGAACACCACTAGCTATATTTTTGTTTAAAAAAGAAATTATTTAGACTCTTTAACTGTAGTGGACTCACAATCTCAATCAGCCTGATACAGGATGTCCTTACTAGTACAGAACGTGTAATACCAAAATAAGATTACACTTTTTCCATTGCATCTAATGGCTTTTAGTGATTCCTTCCCCAGCATAATTCAGCTCTGGCTACTTCTTTCCAATTTTCTGCAAGTAGCTGCTCAGCTAGATTCCATCCTCTGATTCACATTACTTGAATACAAGTCCTTATTCTGGCAGATATAAAATAAACTTCACACAGAAAAAAAAAATTATTTAATGGCAGCAACTCTCTGGATCAAGCCAGTCATTTCAGTCAACAAGAAAACTGAAATTTTTCTCCCGTCACTGCAAGGAAGCTGAGGATATCTTTTCCTGCTGATTTCAAGGATGAAGGAAGAAAGTGCCTGAAAACTGCTGTTTCTAGTCCCTCTACACAAATATTCCCCCTTCAAGATCAGAATGCTTTAATATGAAATTCAGGGAATGTCTATGTGCCACCCCCTTTTAAGGAGCAGGGGAAAAAACCCTAGATATATGCTCAGTACACACTATTATGTCATATCGACATATAATCTGTGAAGGGGAATTTGTTTCATTTCTTTCCATCTTTAAAATCTCCCTGCCATGTTTGCCTTTGTGTCTTCTGCCAGGCAGCTCATTAGAGGCCGGTTTCCACACTGTTGCATATCCCCTCTTCCCTCTAACCTGAGGTGCTCCCACAAGTGGGGGAGCACACAAGTCAATGTCCTCATAGCCTCCTACCTCCTCCCAAAGAACTAAACTGTGCATTCATCTGTAGTACTTGTTCAACCCCAAATCCACATCATGCCATACTGGGCCTCACTTCTGCCCTCTCTTGACATGTCTGGCCTCTTCCATCCAACAGTTGCTGGTCACCATCTTGCAGCAGCATGGTTCGTGGTTGTGAATGCTTTGGGAAGATCTTAGTGCTCTTATCAGTACCTGAGGGGGTCCTACAGAAAGGCAGGGGAAGGAATTTTTACCATAATATAGGATGGGAGGACCAGAAACAATGGATGTAAATTGGAGGGGGGTAGATTTAGACTTGACATAAGAAAGAAATTCTTTACAGTGAGGGTGGTGAAGCCCTGGAACCGGTTGCCCAGAGAAGTTGTGGATGCCCCCTCTCTGGAGGTGTTCAAGAATAGGCTGGACAAGGCACTGAGCAGCCTGATCTAGTGAGATGTGTCCCTGCCTATGGCAGGGGGGTTGGAACTCGATGATCTTTGAGGTCCCTTCCAACCCAAACTATTCTATGATTCAATATGTTGTGGCTGACAACAAGAGAAGATTTCATTTCCCTCTGAAGATCTAGACCATTTTTACAGCTTAAGCCCCCTCTCTGATTTGTAGCACAGTTGTCTCCTTTGCAGCGAGGACAGAAGCAGAACAAAGAAATTTAAAGCTGGCTCGGCTTCCATTGCCAGTTTTGCAAAAGGAGAGTAACTAAAGCTGCAAGCTTGGGGAAAAGGATCACAACTCAGAATGGAAACTTGTGACACTGATATGCTTGCAGTCAGAAAGAAGCACATGGAGGGCAAGAAGGAGGAGGCAGGAGGGAAAGATGAGCAGAGAGCAAGCCACTCATTAGCCTGGCTATGACAGATAATTTTCTGGAGGCTCTGGAGCCAGAAGAGATGATGTGCAGTCCCTCTTCTCTTCTTGAAGATTGAGACTTGGGTTGTCCTGTTTCCAGTAGGTTTTACCATCAGCTCCTAACTGCACTGCTCCACTGGCCACCAGCTGCAGGGCGATGGGAAAAGCCCGGCACTCGGCTTCTTTAACCCTTTCTGACAGCATCTCCTCGGTGTCTCCTGCCTTCACAGACACTGGCTCCTGGTGGATCACTGCTTTCGGACTAGATTCCTCCTAAAAGGGGGATATTGGCAGTCTTTCAGAAGAGGCTGGTGATAAGTCTCAGCAAGGTTATGGGTGATGTGGACAGGGCAGAGAAAGACGTATTAGAGATCATGGTGAGCACATCTACAGGAGGCTTAAAGTACATCTAAAGAGGCTTGCAGCCTCCATTAAGAATTGCATTATATTACATGGGAGGGGAACACTGGGGAGAGAAACACAGGTTGGAAAATTCAGAGGGGAATTTGCTGAGGGCACCAGAAATGGAAGAAAAAAACAGTAACACGAAGGAAGAAGAAAGGACCTCAAGAAACCACAAATGCAGGGCAACCCTCACATTTTCCTGTTTTCAC
>VZTY01019773.1:1311833-1337068 GCA_013400935.1 Turnix velox
AAGTCTCAGCAAAAGGTTATGGGTGATGTGGACAGGGCAGAGAAAGACGTATTAGAGATCATGGTGAGCACATCTACAGGAGGCTTAAAGTACATCTAAAGAGGCTTGCAGCCTCCATTAAGAATTGCATTATATTACATGGGAGGGGAACACTGGGGAGAGAAACACAGGTTGGAAAATCCAGAGGGGAATTTGCTGAGGGCAGCAGAAATGGAAGAAAAAACCAGTAACATGAAGGAAGAAGAAAGGACCTCAAGAAACCACAAATGCAGGGCAACCCTCACATTTTCCTGTTTTCACCGGTAACAATCCTGACATCACCACACATACCTATTACCTCTTTACGCTTCTGCCTTCAGAAAGAAAAGAAAATAGCAATTTTAAAAAAATAATTTCATATGAAATAACATTAATGTAATAAATAATTAATGTTAGGCAAAAAGGATACCTACCAGGACAAAATGCACAGTGCATCCTGTGACTTTGAGTCCACTTTGCAGGGCTTGCTGATGGGCATTTCCATCCTTCATTGTGGGGAAAAGTGATGGGGAAGCATTCAAAATTTTCCCTAGGCACCAATGTGAGAGAAGAGAAAAATAAAATCATAAAATCCATCTGGACTGAATTTCCTTTAAAAACAGAAGTGATGATGAATTCAAAACAACAGCATTGAGCACCACTCGGAAGCTTAAATGGTCTGATCTGCAGTGAGTATAGAACTGGACACAGAATCATAGAATCATCAAATACTTTGGGTTGGAAGGGACCTTAAAGATCATGTAGTTTCAACCTTCCTGCCATAGGCAGGGACACCTCTCACTATGTAATAAGCAAAAATATTCATGGTATTATGACCTGAAATCTCAGGAAATCTGAGGAAGTGCTGCTCTGAGCTGAGGAAACTGGGAACTCTGAGCTTCAAGAAACCTGGGGTGTGATCTGCAGCCCCTGGCAGTAGCCAAGGAGGCCTGTTTCAAGGACCTCATTTGCTTTTGCATCTGTGGAAGGACAGACATCTCCAGCTGTAAGTATCTCCCCTCCCAGCCCCTTGTGCTGCAGATGAGGGGCTTGGAAGTGGACTTCACACTACAGCCTTGTGCAGAGTGCTGCAGAGATGGACGTGATTTTTATAGGAGACGTCATTCCCAAAGGAGCTTGTCAAAATTCAATCCCCACAGCGAACAATTTCTGAGCCAGATCTCAGGAGCTGGCTTTTGGTGCCCAGAGCCAAGAGGAAAGAGGAGTGTATGTTACCCCATTCTCCTGGCCTAGAGCACGTCTAAAGAAAGCTCAGCAGAACCATACTTGCTCAAGGGGTCTGTGATGGCTGCATTTCCAGCACAGAGAGCACAGTAGTACCAAGCTTTGCAGGCCTCAGGCAGCACAGGAAGGAGATGAACTGAGAAATCACTCTCTCTTTTCTGTGTGGCAGCTGCAAAGGATAAGTTCAGTACAACTCCCCAGTGCAGCTCCTTGATAAACGACACAGCTACGCTACCTGTCCCCTCCTGCTCTGCAGGCATTTTCTCCTTCCCAGTAGGAAAGCAGACAGATCAACTCTGTGACCCTGATTTTGCCCCTCTGCTACTCATTATGCCAGCACATGGTGTTTCTCTGCCCCACACGGTCCCACTGGCTGGAACAAATGATGGCATAGGTCAGCTCCCCTGACTTGAATGCAAACCTTGGTGTCAGCAAAGATCTATGACTGTGTAATTCTGGTGAGACCAAGCATCCATATTTTAATTTCTTTTTTACAGTACCAGTTTTGTACCTTTCCATTTTCTGAGAAAAGGACCGGACAAAATTCTCATAAATCCTGAAAGACATATCAGTTCAACAGCAAACTCTTCAAGAACTTGGTCAATTGTGCTGTCAAATTCAGAGCGACTCCCATATAACTTATGATCAATCACCTAAAAGATTGAAACACATCAAAGCCGTATCAAAGAAGGAATGAGAGCCATTACTTGGGCAACAAAGAAAATCAGATTAATTCCAGGGCATGAGAACTTAGTAAGTTATAAATTTGTATATTATTTAGGACATTTGTGGTTTCTCACATTCATACAAACATTCCTGGGAACACCCCAGTCACTTGCTAGGCAACACTGGCTGTTTCACACAACTGTATTAAGAGAAACCAACTGTATTAAGAGAAACCAACTGTATTAAGAAAAACATGTGGGCAATGTTATACTTTTTCTCCACCTCTCAGCTCCAGCTCCCAAGGTAAGTGTTGATTCCTGATTCTGTTCACAAGGATATTCGAAAAAAGGACTAACAAAGTGATCATGCTCTTGTCTAAAGCAATGTGAATAAATTCTGACATAACTAGGATTTTTTTTTCCACAGATGTCTTTATATTGTCAGAAAAAAAGTAACACGACTCCAGCTGTTGAGGAAGCTTGCTGAAAACTTTCTGATGCATGCAAAGCCTCTGCCAGCATTTATTTCTTTCTGTGCACAACTGCACAGAAATATGGTAATGGCTCAAAGTCAATAAATGTTCAATGCAGAAGCTCCTGGTGGATTGTATTTCAAATCCCAAGTTGCTGGATGCTTTCAAAAGCCACATTCTACACTTTGCCAAATACGAGACTCGATGCTCCTCTCTTTCTAAATCTTTTATGAAGCAAATCAGTGAGAACTTCCATAACATGTCACCATTTCACTGACTACAGGAGGAGACTTGCGTGTTGCCAGTGGAAGTGACTGAATACAACATTAGACAACAGTCTTTGTAAGAAGTGTTGAGCCAAGGGGACAATATTCTTATGTGTTTTGCAGAGCCTGAACTGATTTTTGTTAAAGAGCTGGTAGCTGCATGAGGACAGTCTCAGACCCAAATCATCAAAGCACTGAGAAAAAGTGGATATAAGCATAGTGGTTTCAATGAAACTTAAGCCCATCTCTAAATCTAGGCACATCCCTTCCTAACTTTGGACCTCAGCATTCACTGAAAAGGTGGGAGAGATGCCCTCCAGTGAGCACTGTGTAAGGTCCATGTATCTTTCAGCTGTCTCTGCTCATGACTTTGACAGCTTTGTGCTACACCCACACAAAAAAAATTAAATAAAAATGAAATGTGAATTCTTACCAAGCATTTCATAAAGACCTACAGGTTCAGTGACTGTGAGCTGGTCATAAAAAGAAAAGGATATGAGTGTCTTTACCCTGGTGGGAATCCCAGCCCGGGATGCATTTCGTAATTCTTCCACACCAGACTTGTTGGAGATGACAAGGACAACTTGAGCATAACTGCCTGGCTCTTTTGCATAACTGATAAGAGCAGCAAGGTTTGTACCTCCAATGAAGAGAGAGAAAACATTCATGAAACAGATGAACATCCCTGTCTCTCATTTTTGTTTATCTAACAAAAATCTTGGTTTCAACAACTGCAGGAATACAGGAGGACTAAGGAATTTGTGCACTAATGAAGCTCATCTGTTAAGCAGAACAACTTTTGACTTCCAGTCAAGAGGTAACCTTGGTTTCAGAAGTCTTCTTTGAGAAAATAAGGCAAGGTGGATGCACTTGTATAAGGTCTGAATTCAGTCTCTTGCCTTAGGACATTTCTGTGCATGATGATAAATGAAAGCTCACCTGTTCCAGAGATGAGAACAGCTACTTTAACTTTGTTCTTTCTGGGTTGGTGTTGACTCTCAATAACAGTGCTATTCAGCAGGTGCTGAGGGCTGCTCAGCTGCAGAGCTTCTAGAAGGTTTTTGACTTCAACACGAGGGCCTCCTCCAAAAATGTAAGGAAAATGTTAAAATACCTTAAATTTTTACTCATCCATCTAAATTTACTTCACATAATTTATTAATCATAAGTTTCAGTTAAGGGAAAATGTATCAACTCTGAATTTATGTTATCACTAATTGACCCTCGGCACTCTAAATCAGATTACCCTGTAGCAACTTAAAAAATTAAATAGCATCTACTAACATGTAAATCACTCTGAAGTGAAAAAGATTAACAGCTTGAATCAAATAATACTCTTTCTAATTTTTGTGAAAGTCTTAATTTCCTGTTAGGACATTCACTAACCTGTGTGACAAGGGGCAACAACTTTCCCAATCATCCAAGCTTCTTCATGTCTCTGTATATCTTTGAGAACATGCTGAGCCAGGTCCTTATGCACAACCAAGGCTGCACCAATCCCACAATTAAATGACTGAACCATCTCCTGCTCAGAGAGGTTTCCCTCTTTGTAAAGCCAGCAAAATATTTGAGGAATCTTCCAACTGAGAGCATCTGTGAACAGTTGAAATTTGCACATGGTCAGCACAAATGTTTGCTACCTGTATTTTATTATATACAACCGAACCCAAGTTCCAGTCAGGTTTATAGGTGCTGCTTAGCTAATGGTTTCTAGAAATAATTTGCACAAGTCAAATCTTCTCTAGGCTTTCAAATGGGAACATGTAGGAAATAATGGTGAATTAAAATGTATTCATCTCTCATTGGCCAGTAGAACCAAGCAATAGATGATTTACATCTCTTTCACAAAAGACAAAGGAGCTTCTGGGTTTTGTAGAATACTTAATTAGATCTTGGTTTTGTTTAAAAGCATCACTAATTACAAGAGTGCATAATTAGATGTATTGCTGAGCGGACTGGAACAAGGTTGAGTGTTCTACCCATGGATGGGAAGCACAGATAGGCTTTCACAGTGATCCTACTCACGCAGGCACAGCAAATCACTGTTAGATCACAGTGTTTAAGATGGAAAGGTGTCTTGCAGAACAGAAAATCTTCTCAAACACCTTTTGTCCTAGAGATGAGTTATCTTCAAACTCTCCTTAAATTTGCCTTGCTCAGAGTCATGCTCATCAGCTAATGGTTGTTTGAAATAAGAAAAATGCTTTCAGTAGGCTCTCTGGAAAAGCACTGACTTTGGGTCAGTCAGTCTCCAACTCCAGACACACAAACAATTCTGAGTATGTCTATAATTCAAGTGGAAAAGCCAAGTCTATGCTATATATAAATTTTGTCAAAGAGAAGTAGTCATCTTTAAGATTTACCTAGAACAGCGCTGACATGTTCTGGCAGGATTCTGGAGATGCCTTCCAGCAAACCCTCCTCAGCAATGAAAGCAAAAGTCTTCACATGCCCTGAGCGCAGGACAGGCAGCAAAGCTGGACTGTACATTTTTGCTGGGGTCAGCAATAAATCTCCTGCAAGTAAAATTGTCAATTCAATCAATTTGTTTAAAATGTCATTAGGTGCTCAGTGGGAGCACTTCTCTGAGCAGGTTCCCTTCTGCTCCTTGTGGCAGACAGCATTGGGAAGTAGCAAAAAGTGCTGGCCCACACTTGCAAAACTGCAGAAGCAAGCTCACATACCTATCCCAACAACTGACTAACCCTAACGCATTCTGAAGTAAAAAACTCTTGGCAGCACACTGTTATGAAAATTTCTGAATGTGATTCATTTGCAGGTTTGCTTTTGAAAAGAAAGATACTATACCTAGAGTCTTGTCACCACAACTGCCAGGTGCTGGTGATGAGTAGTTTAAGGAGGACATTAAAAGAATCTTTCTTATGATACTAAAGCCACGACCATGAATCCCAGAAGAGGCCAGTCCAATAAGCACATCCTCCTCTTCAGCTCTCTGCAGCCCCAGAAGCATCTGCCCCCGCTCCATGGCACCAACCACAAAGCCAGCCAGGTCATACTCTCCTGAAGAATACATGCCAATCACCTCAGCCATCTCCCTGCCTTCATGGGGAGAGAAAGCAGTCAGCACTAGCTGTAAACACTTTTTGTTGTTAACTTTAAGTTTACAGCATCTCCTAAAATAAGCAATGTATCCAGAACAGCTACAGAGACGCACAGCCTAAGCAGCACATTCAGATCTATTTTAAAAACCCTTACTGGTTTCTTACCTCACCTCTACACTTCAACAAAACAAAGTTCCATGAAGTTGCTGAAAGGATATTTTCTTTTTCTATTTCATGTTAGGTATCTGGTACCTCACTGTTATCACTGAGAATGAAAATAGATTAACACTTCAAGAATGTGAGGCATCCAGTTTTTCTCTCCTTTGCACAAGGATAAATAAGCAAGAATCAGAATCTAAATGCATGAATAGCAGAAGTCACCCCTCTGTGCTGACCCATTTTAGAGATGAGGAAGAGTTTAAGTCCAAATGCCTGGCTATTTTTTCCCCTAAACAGAAACCATCTGTTCTTCTGCCACATACTGCTTCTGCCAACAAAGTCTCTTTCACTAGTAATTGTTCCAACATCAAAACCTTCAAATATCAAAGGAGAGGAGTGTTCATACCCAGAAAAGCACATCCTGCATTTCTGCAAGCTTCAGCTATTCCTTCTTTGACTGTTTCAGTCACTTCAACATCAAGTTTACCACAGGCAAAATAATTAAGGAAGAAGAGAGGCTCCGCTCCTTGAGCCAAGATGGCATTGACACACATGGCAACCAGGTCCTGACCTATGGTGTCGTGCCTCTTACATGCTTGGGCAATCTGAAAAATAAGGTAGGAACCAGCAGTGGTGACAACAAATGTGCAAAACTCAGATATTAATCAGTCAAATCAGTGGAAATAATCTTTTGCTGATCTGTAGACTTTCTGGAAAGACAGGTCTTCCACAAAGTTCCCTTCAGGAAGGCAGATAATTGGTTTTAAATAAAGTTATCAATGTGATTGCATTCTGTAAGTAACTAAACCTGATTCAGGCAGGGCTTCTATAAAGTAGAGATATTTATTACCAGCAGAGGTTTCTGCACGGTCAGGGATACATCAGAGTGGTTTCATTTGTACCAACTGGTGATACATATGCAATTAATCTCTTGTCAGTTACTGTTTTAGGGTCTGAAATACAGCAAAAATTACATATGCATGGATAAGTTTTTAGGGTAACCACATTTTACTGACACGGTTCTCCTGGTGTAGTTATACCAGAACAGAAAAGCTCAGTACAGACTGATAGGCAAGGGAAAAATATAGTCACAGACATTTAAAATGCTTTAAAATGATAGCAGATTAGCAGCTAAACAAAGTCTGAGTTTGAATCAGTAGCCTGATTACTTTCACTGGGTGATGGATTTAGAAGCACTATGGAAACCCATCATCCTGTGTCTTCTGTTGCATTATGACATCTGCCTCCTACTGATCTAGTAACAATTCCTACAGGCATTAGCCAACATTTTTTGGACTAGGAAGAGCCTTGGGAACAGTCTGTGTAAACACAGTTGGGAATGCCTCTCGGCCAAGCAGCTGGAACAAAGACTCTCAAGAGCCAGCACCAATTGGTTTTTCATGCTCAGAGGTGTCCAATAATGTGAGACTGCAAAAGACATTCTGCATTATATTGCTCGGTCTCCTGCTGCCACAGGAAGCCACACAGTATCATCTAAAGTTATAAACATCAACTTGAAACATGTTAAGTAGCTGTACTTGATTGGTGAAAGGCAGCTTCAGACCTCTAACTCCTCTGATGGCTGAAAGCCTTCCTCTAATTCTATATATATGTTTCTGGATCAACTTGTCCTATGTGTTCTGTTCTTATGTAATTACAGTTCTTTATCTATTAGCTTCTCTTCCCCTCTTTAATGTTCATCCCCTTGATTATTATTTTCTACCCTGACAAAGGTAATCAAGCTACCTCTCTGCATACAATTTATTAAGCAAAGTTTCACAGTTAGCATTTCAATACTCCCATGTACTCCTGGAAACTTAAGTTTCTCAAAGCCAAAGGACGTCCTAATTTATAGTAGAAATTATAGTTCTTAGTTCCTCAAGTGCTTAACTAAATGTTTTATTACTATTTCATCAAAAAACATTCAAAGCCTCCACATTCTCAACAATATATACACATGCCTTGCTCAAATGATCATCCACAAGGTTGGCAGCCAAGTTGCAAATTACCTGCAGTTTATGTCCAAGGCCTTTAATCTGAGATACCAAGATAGGATCATCATAACCAGATGCTTTCAAGTCAAAGAAACCAGCAAAGCCTCCTCCTTCTGAATGACTGCCTGCCAAGTACAAATGTGTCCAGGATTATTTTTAAGGGAAACAAAAAAAACCCCAAAAGATTCTTCAAGGCAACTACCATAAATATGACCTCTTGGAGAAGATAGCACTGTGCCCACTGACAGAAAGATGTAGAGTTTATGAAATATGGACCTCAAAATTACATATTTCACAGTGCTGTTAATAGAACTTTATTCTTCTGTATGTGACAATGGATTGTGTATAGCAAAAGTTAAACAATTAACCAACCTGTTAAGAGCCTATCTTTTTCTGCCTTTTTCTAAGGCAGAAAAAATAAACAAGATCTTGTTCTCAGTAGATTACTCTTGTTCTCAGTAGATTAAGAGTAAAGAATATAGTCTGAAGAGCAAATAACAAGTTCAGCAATAGCCACATCCTAACAACTGTTTAGATGTTATTAGGCCAGTAGGGTGACTAATCAAACCATTCCATTAATCCAGAAGTCACTCTGTTTCACCACACTAACCATGAAAAAGTGCAATCATCTCCATGTCAAGTCAACTGTTTTTTAATTAAGTAAGTGACGAGTGATCAGAAAGAAAAAAGTTTGCTTTTTTCATGGTGACCCTAGCCCAGCTTCTCAAACTCAACTTCAATGTCAACAATGCATGGCTGACCTCCTGAGGAAAAGAACTGTATTCAGTATTTAAAGATTCTTCCCAGTCTTACCTGATCTGGTACCACTTACAATTGGTGTTTCTGTCTGGCGAAACAAAACATCACTGGTTATAGTTTCCACACGTCTCTCTTTGTGTATGAGACTCCTGTGGAGAATAAAGGACACATTAGCAGCAATAGTGACATTTTCTGCATGGACCACCACTCAGGACATAAATGGGAACAACTTTGGACTAGCATCTATTTCTGCTAGTGCCTTTGCTTACATACAGAGACTGTTTGAGAAGTCGTATACCCCGATGGCCAATGTCCTTCCTGTAAGTGGCACCTTTGAAATGTATGGCTGCTACACCCCTGTTGGCTTCTCCCAGCGCTTTCATCAGATCCTCTTTAACAGCTGTAATGGAGAGGACTCTGCCACCACTTGTCACCACTCTACCATCCTTCAGCGTTGTGCCAGCATGGAACACCTCCAGTCCTAACTCTTTGGCTTGCAGCAGTCCTACAGAAGCAAAAGGAACTCTGAGTATGTGATTTTAAATACTATGTTGGCAAAGCAGCGAAGACTGAAGTCCTTTCTTCTGGCAAAGGAGAACAACAATAAAGCTTCCTAGCTTACCTTTCTTCCAAGAAACAGGATTACCACTGAAGGGTAATACACTCCACCGGCCTTTAGACTCCCTTCTAAGACTGCTGAATATTTGCAATTGTGAATAATTTCTGCATGACTTTCCTGTATGAAATGACAGCTCATAGCAGTCTACCGCTCAGATTTTCCACCCTCCCTAACATTAAGCCATCCATGTCAAACTTACCTCTGCACTCCCCTAACTATTCTGCTTCACACAATTCCC
Source organism: Turnix velox (assembly GCA_013400935.1). Lineage (NCBI taxonomy): Eukaryota > Metazoa > Chordata > Aves > Charadriiformes > Turnicidae > Turnix > Turnix velox. The sequence goes on from VZTY01019773.1 coordinate 1,321,332, forward strand.
TACCATACCTTGAACCAATAATTCACAAACATTCATAGCTCTCTGGCCAACAGCTAAAACAAATTACATGTTTTTTTCTTTTAACTTGTTTCCATGTATTTTCCTTTTAGAGGAAAGCAAGATTCCTCAGGGCTTTTTTTAGATTCATATTTTGAGGAGAAGGAAAGGGTTCAGGAGAAATTGCTGCCATCACTTGGAAAAAGCAAAACAGAAGAGTTTTCCCCTTGATGTCAGCTAGACAGTTCTTATAAACATGTAAAAGGAGCCTTTATACGTGCTGAAGGTACAGTGTGTTATGTTGCCACAGCACTGCCCTGACAAGGTCAAAGCTGAAGCCCAGATGGCCTTGCTGTAATGGAAACCTAATTCCTTCCCATGATGTTTTAGCAAATACTCCGGAACAAAATGTTTTTCAAAGCCACCAAAATGTTGGAATAAATATGGGAAACACAAAAAAAACCTTGCAAAACTCACTCACCTCCAGGAGTTGGAGTATAATAACAAAGTAATGAATTGAATCCATTGAATTCTGTTGTTTAGATTTTTTTTTTTTTTTTATAATTAACAAGCAGGATGATCTTACTACCTCACTTTTAGAGGTATGACAACTAACTTGAATAAAGTTAAGTTCCTGAGTCTGTCTACTGTAAGGCAGAGGGATTCATTCAGTTACATGGTTTGGATTTTTGCAGTTAAAGAACTGCAGAGTTTCATAGAGCATGACTGAAAAAAATAAATATAGAGAGGGAAATGGAAGAGGAGGGTGAGCAAGGAGAATATGACAGCAGAAATCTCAACAAGTGAAAAATTATGTTGTAGTATACGTTATATTATACTATAAGTTTTATTTTATATTATATTGTGTTATACACATATAACCTCCACCCTGAGTGATGTAGGGACACTGTATTTCTGAAAAAATAAGATGATCTTGATATATGTCTGGGATGCTTTACGTAAGGTATAGTGTTGGACTAGCAAGGGAGTAGCTGAGAGGGAAGGAAATAGTTCTGCAAACATTCCCTTTGTTTATACACATTTAAAAATATGTAAATCTTAATCAAGAAAAAATTCAAGCTGACATACCTAACTTCCCAAAAACCTTTCAATCCAAAGAAGGGCTCCTTATTAGTATTACATAATCATGACCTGGCTGGCTGGCACCAGGGAAGGGAGCAAGCTGACACTGGAGGGTCATGAACAGCTGCTATTTTAAAGGCCACAAATAATCAAGTCTCACCCTTATCACTTGGTCAGGCATCCGCTAAGATAACACAACATCCTGGCAAGGCAGCAAAACTAGAGAAAAGCAGTCATGTGCTGACAACACTGTGGTCCATCTTTCCAGCACAATCTAGGGAAACACTCCACAGGGACATGCCAGAGTTGTTCCAGGAGAACATAATTCCCCTCACAGCAGACAGCTACAGAGGGAGTTTCATATGATGATATAACTTGAAACACTTAGCCCCTTGCTACTTTGGACAGGCATATGTTCTATTTAAAAGTCCTCAGTGAATAATTGTCCTTTCCACAGGGAGGCAGGGTCTGATACAGAGTATGAGGGGTGGGATGGAGGAAAACTGTGCATACCTCTGGGAGAAGACGCATATGCAAACCTACTGAACACTACACTGAAATGAAATAGTAATCAACCTACTGTAGTTACCTGTTACCTCCATGCCTTTGTCACAGTCTCCTGGGTATCCTGGACTTGCCATGACCACACACGCAGCTGTACTATTTTCTGACCAGGCTGGCATGAAGCTGCAGAGTTTCCCATCAATTGTTGCTTGAATAACTTCATAAAAATCATTTTTAAGCAGTGGAAGAATTACCTGCAGGAATTTTTTTGGAAATAGAAGCTTCATTTTGTTTTGCTGGCTTGTTGAAATTCAGTGTAAGAAAAATTAATCTGGAAAATTTGCACCTGCCAAACCAAAAATACTGTATTCCCCTATACCAGTAGATCTGGACACTATAGCTGAGCATTAAATTGCATCAGCTTTTTGCAACAGTCATAAATTTACCAAAATTAAATTACCTAGAAGGAACATAATTTTAGGCCACTCCCATTCTGCTTCTATCAAGAAAATTAAAATCTGAGGAACAGGCTCTTTAACTTACATTCTTTAAATAACATTTCATAAAAGCTGAAAAGCTAAATTTTAAGATATCTCATACATTGTCTAAGACATTCTCACTGAGATCTGTGTGCTCATGGGAAGGAAGTGGTAGACCAGATATATCACACACATTCCCTAAAAGTAATAGAGGTAAAAGAACAAAGCATAAAAAGCTTCCAGTATCTTTCACTCACCTGGCACTGAGGGTCACCAAACTGACATTTAAAGTTTAATATTTTCAGACCATCTTTGGTAAGCATTAAACCCATTTGCAGCACACCTGAACAGGAAGAACATAGCCAAGCAAATGAATTTAAATTGATATTTTTCAAGAACTCCTTTACATGCAACACAGTGTTTTGGAATGTGCAATGCATCTCTACAAACCACAAGGAATTAGAAGCAAGGATTCCGCAAGCAGTTACAGATAAGTCACACTTAATCTGACAATAATCCACAAAGTGGATAGCAAGAACGTGAGAAACACTGCATCACCTTTTAGACTGATTGCAACAGAAAGCAACCCCTCTGCACTGGAAAGACAAGTTCTGTCTTCTGCAACAGCTCTTTAATTGAAGGCATTCAGCAATCAGAAGGAACTGGCAGGTTGAGGAAAGTAGTTCCCTGAAACCCATTATGAATACCCTGTGATTCTCTTACCACTCAGTGCACTACTGTTATGCACAGATGTGTAACTCTGCATGTCAGGGAAAAATATCAACATTTGCTACTGCTACTAACAAAGAAAAATAAACAGAAACTTACTGGTATTCTGTGTTTTCTACTGCAATATTCTTATATGAGTGGGCTTTTCATTACAGAATCAGAAAATCAGTCCCCAGAAAATAACAAGTGTTAAATTTTAAACCACAAAAAGCATCATGCCCCCTAGCATCACCCTGAAAATGCTCAATTCCTACTTAATTCTTACTACAGATTTGCTATTGCTATTTGCTAACTAGAAAATAGCAGAGAATGCATTCCAAAGTGGAACTCAACTCTCAGCATGAATGTAATCTTGATAGTCTTCAGTACCAAGAGCAGCTGCTGGCATTAAGCCTTAAGACAAGGATATTAAGAAAACTTACACTACTTGTATATCAGAGTGAACAATACATCTGAACTAAAGTATGTATCATACCTGAATTACAGACTCTGGTTCCAACTGTTTTAAAAAATAATATTTAATAAGAACACATTATACTGCATTGAGAAAAGATGAAAGTTCTCTCTGAAGGAAGAGCTATAAACCAAACCAGTGAGGCTTAACGCTCTGTGAAAGATTAACTATTTTAAAGAAAAAAATATAATACTTGGGATTCAAAGGCAATCTCTATCAATGAAACTAACAAACTCTAACAATGATATGACTTTACCTTGTTTTTCAGTTGAATGCTTACTCACCTACATATGCTGTTCCTTCCTGTCTCATACTATCAACAACATGTTGAAGGATGGCGTCATTGATTTTCTCTAGCAGAATTTCTGGAACCTGATGGTAACATCAAACCGATTGAGACAGTGATGACATTTGCTGGACTAGCCATAGGAACTGGAAGCACTAGGGCGAGACATATTTTCTGCCCTTTCACCCCCAACCAGTGTACTCCTTTCATTAGGGTGCTGCTGCCTGGAGGATAGATATGCTGATCCTCCTTCACCCAAGATTTTTTGCTTGCTTCTTTCTTTAGAAAGCAAATTTTAAGGAGAATCAAGACACAGGCAACATGGGATGTACACAGAACAACTGTTTCTGTATTGATAAAAAACCATACTAACAATGTACTTGAGCAGTACATTTAGAACAAAGCAGTCAACTTTAAGAATCAACAAGAAAACCGAGGTTATGTTCAAGACACACAGACTCCAGACATGCAGGGAATTTTACAGGGACATTTCAAGTAATGGTAATAGGGAGAGAAAACCTGAGCTGAGGAATAATGGAAAAGGTAAAAAAGAAACTATTACTCAGAACACCAGCTCATTAAATCTTAAAGAATGACTACTAAAGTTTGAGCCCTGTGTTGCACTTACACAAAAAAAGTCAATCATTTCCAGAAGAAATGTGATGCATGCAATAGAAATAAGACTGGAACCTAAAGGAGATACATTAACCACAAATGTGACCAGCCTTATTGCAGGCTGAGGAGAAGGACTGCCATACCTGAGGAACCGGGCAATAGGCTCCCATCCCTCCAGTGTTTGGGCCCTGGTCACCATCCAATAAACGTTTGTGGGCCTGGGCTGGAGGCATTGAGGCAACAGTGACACCGTCCGTGAAGCACAAGCACTGTTAAAAGACACACAAACAGTGACAATGTCCTGTGTGAAGGGAAGTTAATGCTGCTGGTCACAGGCTGAGCCTCAGAAAAAAGAAAAAAAGTAGGAATCAAAGATAGAAAGGAACAGGATCCACTTATCCTGCTGTAAGCCCACTGATTCTGGATTAATTAAGCTTCATTTCTCATTTTTAAATAATCAAGAAAAATGGTGACCCCCATTATTATTCCTTTCTGATTAATTAGATCTTAACCTATCAGAGTGGACATATGCTTACCATAAGGCATGTGGATAGCCTTTGTAGACTTGACAGTATTATTCATATGCTTCCTGTTAAACTTATGTATTTGCAGATTGGAGAACTCAATGAGTGTGAGGTGCTCTCAGAGCAGGACAAACCTTGCAGAAAGAATTTTCAGTTTTCATTTGGCATATGTTGGACCTGTTGGAGAGGGTCCAGAGGAGGGCAACAAAGATGATTAAAGGGCTGAATAATCTCTCCTATGGAGACAACCTGAGAGATCTGGAGCTGTTCAGCCTGGAGAAGAGAGTCATTATAGCAGCCTACCAATACCTGAAGGGGCCTAAAGAAAATATAGAGCGTGACTCATCATCAAGGAGAGTATCAACAGGGCAGGGAATAACCGTTTTAAACTGAAAGAGGGGAGATTTAGATTAGATATTAAGAGGAAGTTATTCACTGTGACCATGGTGAGGCACTGCAACAGGCTGCCAAGAGAAGCTGTGGATGCTCCATCCTCAAAATTAGTCAAGGACAGGCTGGATGGGACTTTGAGCAACCTGGTCTAGTGGAAGGTGTCCCCATCCATGGCAGGGGGCTTGGAATTAGGTGCTCTTTAAAGACCCTTTCCAACCTAAACCATTCTATGATTCTACATAATATGCATGCTTAAATTTTATTCTGTCACTGAGTAAAGAAAGCGCTAAAATAGGTGATAAAAATTAGCACAAAATTATTGATGAAAGAAGAATTGCCAAGATAAAGCCCATACAAACACGTTGTAGATCACCTTAGGAAAAAAAAATCTTTTTCCCACCTAAAAAGATCAGTGTAATTGCAATTTTAAGGTTAATGCAGAAGAAAATTCTACCAACAACATACATTGATTAGTAGAACAAGGAATTGCTTAAATTGTAAATTTATTTATGTACCTGCAAATAAACAAAAATCTAACTTACTTGAAACAATTAACTTTTGTGTTTATGCATCGTGCATAGCAATAATACCAAAGAATAAAAGCATACGCCCACACCATGAATCACATACAGAAAGTTCTTCCCCTTGAAGAAGTTCTTCAATAACAACCATCTCTCCAAACATTCTGTCCTGTACAAATAGAAAAAATTCTCCAGTTAGCAAGCATTACATCTACTGGCTAAATCCTCTTTTTATTTTCATTTAACTGAAAAAAACAATGCATATGAAAACTACTGGCTTGCCTGAATTCTGGCATGTTAAGCAAAGCCAATAGAATCTCACTTGGAGATAAGGAGGAGACACTGAAATGCACCTTATCAGTTCCTGGGAACCAACAAAAAAAAAAATAGTTGGAGGTGCAGGACAGTAGGGACTTAGTGCTGAAATGAGAGTTCTGTCTTAGACTCTACAATTTCCTGCTCACTGCCCACAATCTGGGGCAAACATGAGGAATCTGAGGATAATACCCAAAGAAATCCCTTAGTCAAATAGGCAAGTTTCTCCTGAAAACAATTTCTTCCTGTGGACAAAATTACAAATTCATAGGTTACAGAACATCAAGCATTGGATTCCCACTGATTAATTAAAGTTTTATCCACCTGCATAATCTCTTGGACAGCTCTGCAGGCCTCCTCTTTGCTGGCTGCAATAGTCACTGCTTTTCTAGCAGCAGGGCCCCTTGCCCGTACAACTCGTGCAGGAAAGTCTGTGCTTTAAATGAGAGCAAGAGTGAGATACAGACAGACCCATTGCATCCAGTGAAATCATAATTTTAAAGCTGAATGCCTCCCATATTCTTCCTGGTTTTCTGTGCAAACAGTGTGAACCTCATGAAATTCAAGAAAGTCAAGTGCAAGGTCCTCAACATGGATTGGGGCAATCCCAAGCACAAATACAAGCTGGGTGGAGAATGGACTGACAGCAGCCTCAAGGAGAAGAACCTAGGACTGTAGGTTGCTGAGCTCAACAAGAGCTAGCAATGTGTATTCACAGTCCAAAAACGAATCTCATCCTTGACTGCATCAAAAGAACTATTTTGGTAGGCTGAGGGTGGTGTTTCTCCTCCCTGTGGTGGGATCCCATCTGGAGTACTATGTCCAGCTCAGGAGCCCTCAGCACAGGAAAGGGATGAATCTGTTAGAGTGAAAGCAGAGGAGAATCACAAAGATGATGAGAGGGCTGGAGCACCTCTCCTGTGAAAGCAGGCTGAGAGAGCTGGAGCTGTTCACCTTATAGCAGCCTGCTAGTACCTGAAAGGGGCCTACAGGAGAGATGGGAAGAGATTCTTTATCAGGGAGGGTTGCAATAACATGAGTGGCATGGTGTTAAACTGAAAGAGGGGAGATTTAGATGAGATTATAGGAAGAAATGCTTTACTCTGAAGGTGGTGAGACACTGGAACAGGTTGCCTGGAAGAAGCTGTGGATGTCTCATTCCTAGAAGTTTGTATGGGGCTTTGAGCAACATGGTCTAGTGGGAGGTGTCCCCGTCCAAGGCAGGGGGTTGGGACTAGATGGTCTTTAACGACAATTCCAACCTAAAACATTCTATGATTCTATAATGCTAACACCTTGCAGTTTCATCCTGTTTTCCCTGAGCTGAGTTACTGTTTTGTTCCTATCATAGGTGTAGAATGATGAACTCATTGATGATTTATAGTGTTATAATACCAGATTACAGTACACAATCCTATAAAGCCCTACAGAGCTTCCATTTAGGATTGTAAGGTTAAGGCTGAATTAGATCTTGCATGTAAAGGATACATCAGAGCTTGTGATTTAACAGTATGACTCCACTTACTCTTGAACACAAACTAAATCTAGAAAGAAAAAAAAAAAGAACAAAATAGCCTAATGTCAGCATATTATAACTACACTTAATCCTTTCACCTCTTTCAAGCTAGTGGACAGTGAAATAAAATGGCCCCTTTGAAGAGTTGATTCTACATACTCCTAGCCTGTTTTCTGAAATAACATCTCCTTCCTCCTTTCCACACTAGGATTTATACTGAGATAAATCTCAACCCTAGATTTATAGAAGCAGCCAAAGCAGGCTCATACAAAGCTGCCTGTATGTATGCTGGCCTGAGACACAATTTTCCTTTCAGAGCTTTATGCGTGCTTACAGACATACAAGTTGCTGGCCTGTTCTACACAGCAGTAATACAAACCAAATGCTGCTAGAGAGCAAAGTTGGTGAAAAGGCAGTATTTATTTAAAAATTAAAAAAAATAATTCCACTAGATCCCACCACATTTAGCATGTGACCGCAAAACCAAGAAGTCTGTGAAACCAACATGCAGTCAGACTAGTGCAGCTGAACACAGCAGCTGCTCTGAGGCCAGACCAAAATAGCCACAGTGGTAGGTTACTCTCTCAAAGGATCTTCAGTGACCTCAGAGTCATTACCACTCGGAATGATTGCAGAGATATGCAGTTACACTTCTCTGTCCATGTAAAAGAGATGCTGTCTAGCCTTGAAGAAATAAAGAGTATCTTCCTTAAGTTACATGTATTTAACTGGTCCTTCACAAATCACTCCAGAGATAGCACTTTGCAGGTATCTGTCAGCAAAGAAATTATTCATGCACTTACAGAAACAGTTATGGAAAAACCTCACTCCAATAAATTTTTTTTTTACTTTTAAATAGCTAAATAGCACTCTGAATGAAGCAATTAAAGGGAAGAAGAGCTGTGATCTTTGCGCCTTCACCATCTGCCTCAAACTACAAAACTAATTCTTCCAGTAGCTAGCTACTTGAGAACAATAACAGTTGGAGTTACCAAGCTCTAGGCAGCTATCGTGGGTGAAGGCCAAATGCATGGGCAACTTGACAGAGGAGTTCCCAGTATCAAAATACTTACCTGATAATAAATCTACAAGCTTCCTGGGGATTGGTGAAGGCTTTCCATCGTGCTGTTGGGATCCCATGGCGATCCAGAAAGGCTTTGGCAAAACTGATGTTGGATGCCAGCTGGGCTGCTTTTGCAGATGGTCCAAAACACCTAACTCCTGCTGCTCTCAAGTCATCAACAATCCCTAACCATCAAAAATAGCAACAGAAACAAGTCATCTCTTTGGAAACATCAAGTCATTTTGGTAAAAGGAAAAACCACATAATCATTTCAGCAGTCTCTTACATTTTTCCTTGTCTTAGATAGCTAATTCATCCTTAAAATAAGGTCATTCCAATGACCTGTTTCATCGTTTATTTTTAAGAGATCTTTGGCTGTTTATGTTACTAAGGACCATCAATCACAGTTACCACCCCATGGCTACTGTTAAGAGTGCCTGGTGCTCCTCTATTGGAGACAAAGAGATATTACTGGACACTACTACAAATGCATGTGATGGCCTGGGTACTGTTGCTTTTGATAACAATGTTAAGGCTACTGTAAGAAAATTCTTCACTTAAAAGAAAGCAGAACAAAAGACACAAGAGTAGCTGGAATCATTACTGATACCTGGAACCATTCTTGATCCTGCATTATTTCCTCTGCTGATCTCTAACATACAAAAAGCAGCAAGTGTTTTAAGTGACTAAAATATACAAGATAATACAGATTTTCTTGCTCTTCAATTAAATTAAGTCAGTGTATGCTGTAAGATCTGAAAGAGATAATTTAAAGCAGAATTCAAGGTGCTGATTTTTACTGTCAAGTTAATCTATTTCAGCATTACCAGCTGCCAGAAGAGCTTCTTGTCCAACTAACACAAGCCCAATGTTATGATCTTTGCAGAACTGGATGACAATAGTGTGATTGCTCACTAATACAGCTAAAAAGGAAAAGGAAATATAGTTAAATTAATTATAATTAAGTAAAGCAGAAATAAGAAATGAGAGATGAGAATGTCATTGTTCATCATCCCAAGAAGCATGATTAAATAATGAAATAGGCCTTGAAGGGCAAAGTAAAACAAACAATGTAACAATGATAACAGAGTCCAGAAGGAATAGTGAACATTTCCAATTTGCACTACTGCCTTTAATGCACATCTGGAAACTTGCTCAATGTAATATATTTGCAATACAGAATCTGTATAAACTTTTAAAAGCTGCATATTGAAACAATAAAAATTTTTAAAAGTAACTGCAAGTTCATAGGGAAACTCAGTTTTGACATCTAAGCAAAGATTTACCCAATGACAGCACATGTTGTAGCGTAACTTATCTGAGCAGCCTGGGCAGACACAGAGATGTTTCTATCCAGAAATTAATAACATTGAGCCTTCTATTCCTCAGTTACATTTTGCTGAAATTGGTAAGTGAATTCAAGCACAGCAGTGGGAGTAAAAAGATGAGGTCTAGAAATACAGTCTCACTCATGCCTTGCTAACAGGAGATGATGCTAGGCTAAAAATAGATATAGTATGATGTTTTACTAGGCAGCTCTAAAATTTAGAAACAAACAAAAAAAACAAAGAAAAAAAGAAGTTGCTTAAATAATTTGTCGTACCAGTAAAACAGAAGAATAATCTTATCTCCTATCAACTCGACATAAAAGTGTTCAGTTTTGTTTCAGTACCAATGCCCATTACTTGGCAAAATATTCTGATTTTTCCCTCTTTCCCACCTGAATTTGAAATTTTTCCATTGTCAGCTGTTCCTGCATTCCCTGGAGCAACAAAAACATGCTTTACATGTGGAGACTGGGCCAACTTCCAGGCCAGTGCATGCTCTCTCCCTCCACTTCCAATCACAAGCACCCGATCCGCCATGAACCTATGTAAAACCAGAATCATCATGCATAGTACTTTCTGCTTACTTTACAAACCCATGTAAAAGTAAGCAAAAATACATAAAACATAGCTCTCACTTATAACTGGTAAGTAATATCAATCCAGTTTGTATTAGAAAGGCAGCTAAAAGACAACCAAAGTAACTGTCACAGTCCTGTCACTGAATTGATGCATCGTACATATTTGGTGTAACTGGTTTTAAAAGCTGACAACAGTGAAATCAGTGAGATTTTTTCCCTCTCGTTTCAGCATAGTCAAGATTTCCTCTTCTAGGTATTCAAGCTTAAATAGCCTTGTCAAGGCCATGTCTCCTCAAGCCCTTTGCACAACTTCCAAAGACAGGGCCAATATTCCTGCAAATGCTTTAGGTAATTTACATGCACTGTGGTCAGTCTAGGAACTTCTATGACTGTGAACAATCTCACTAATAAGCGACAAAGTTTTCATGAGAGATTTTATACTTTGACAATTGCTGAGTAACTTCTGTAGAACAGCATGCTCAATAAAAGAACAACTGCTAATTTCACTAGCATGCTGACATTTACAACAGTTCCTCAGTAATATTTTTATGCAAATTAGCTTTGATTTATTTCAGAAATATTATCATACTGAACATAGGTCACATCTGCAAACTTAATTTTTCCATATGTGCTGAATGTGGACAAATGTCAGAAAGGACAAACATCCAGAACATGACCTTTAAGGAGATGCTAATGGCATAAGCCAGTCCTTATCCAGGAAACAGATAATAAATTAAAGATGCCATAAAACACCAGATTTGCAAGTAACATCTCAGCAATCTCTCCCTAGGAAACTGTGACCACTGATCTGAATTCATTTCAGGTTTTGAAGGCAAATGGAAGCAAAATAGTGACATAGAGGCATAATAATATTAAAAAGATCTAATATTAACAAAATAAAAGTTATGTATATTTACATAATTATTATTTTGAGTAAGTTCTTAAAGTACCTTTTCTCTGGGGATTGCAGACTGCTGTGGTTCAGGAACTAATTTATATTTTAGGTATTGTGCTTTAGGTGTATAAACGCAGAACACATGCTTAATGCTCTGTTGGTCATCAGACATTTTCTTTCAAAAGACTTTTCTATCTCTTTATGCTGTTTAACTATCCAATACATCAGAATTTGTCTTTCCTTTTGTCCCTGCTTGACAAATTATTCTGGAACCATGAGGAAGTTGCTATGAACTCAAAAGTAAAGGGTTACAACTGCTCCATCTCCAACAAAGCCATCAACATGCTCTACAAAGCTTCATTAGGCATTATGAAGCAACTATTATTAATAAAAAGGAAAGTGTTCTTGTAAGACAAATCAGTTTCTCCCTTAAATGTAATTTCACCATTAATTTAAGCTTTCTAAGGCAGAATAAACTAAAGCTTCTGACAGGGAACACATCAAAATCAAGTAATGCCTCCTACCCTGTGGAAATAAATGCACATTTCCATTCCACATCATACAGACGGCACTAAAGAGATTTTTTGTGAAGCAATTCAAAAGAGTGCTGGAAGAAGAAAACTGGTAAGACAGCTGTTGCTAAAGGAAAGGCTGTAGAGAGAGACATCTCACTTGAATCATCTTCCCTTACCGTGTCAGATCCTGCTGTTTGTCCACACAAAAGGCTGAGGAGTCCTCCAGGTGGATTTCAGTTCTTCCTTCAGCTCCTAATTGAGATCCCAACAATTTCTGATTTCCTAAATCCAACGATAAAGGTGAGAAGGTGAAACAAGAAGACAGACCAGCATGCTGCCCTGTCACCTTTTATTCTCCTCTTTAACAGAAGGATCTCCAGCAGGATCTCCTTAATGCCACCCGCCCTTCAAAACAGACCTCCCCACAGACCTTGGCAGCATGGATCATTCTCCTCTCTCTCCTTTTTCCCTTAGTTAACAACAAAACCAACTCCTCCCCTCCAATCAGTCCTACTCTAATAGCAGTATTTAGCCCTACGGAAAAAAAAAGAAGCGTGGTACCAGAATGTTGAGACCATTGCTCAGTTCCCATCTTAAGAGCAATATTATATCCTCTGACAAGTAAAGAATCTCAAAGAAAATTTGCGAAAAAAATCTGTAGACCAGTCTTTCTCATCTACACAATGTTAAACACTATGTTAAAACCTGCTCGCGTTACTCCCACAGACCTATTCTTTGTAATAGGACATATCCTTAGATGTACACATAAAGGTTATTTTAACATCTAGCAGAAACTGGAATTGGCCCCTCTTTAATAACTGCTCCTTTTACATTTTGATGAAATTTAGTATGAGCAGGTACAACTATTTTCTATTCTCTACTTGTTCCTACACCATCCTCTTCAGCAGCCTATCCTCTCATGATAGTATCTGAAATCCTTCAGTTTACATTTGGTAAGCTTGCATTGCTAGCACTCTTTGCTGAGAACAAAATTAATGTACCCCAACATACCACTGGGCAGAATCCATGTGTATTAAAGTAAGGTAAAAATAATTTTTTTAACAGTTCATTAACAGAAACACAAGCCATTCCTTTCACACCAATAAAATTATTTTAAAAAGAAATTTCCAAATTTAATTTATGAATTCTACAGAATTGATGGCTTGTCTACTGTTAGACAGATGCTGTACTGGAGCCTCCCAGTTTAAGGAGACAAACCTGATACAGACCTTAAGCTTCACCCAATATCTGTAGACTGCCTTAGATTTGCAAACTCATGCAAATTTTCTATCCATGACTGAAGAGCAAATTACAAGGAAAGAAGAGTCCTGTTTCTTACAAGTCAAAACAAGAATAAATTTTCCTCTCTTTTGCAACAGTTTTTGGAAATTTTCTTAAAGTCAGAATGTTGTGACAATTAAAGTCAGAAAGAGAATTTGTACAGCCCTGAATTGTCTCTCTGCTACATGATTTGCTAGAAGATTATTTAAACTTGCATTCATTCCAGCAGGTCAATTTGTATTGCTATTATTTGACCAAATTGTTTTCTTAGGTGATGAAGTGAGTATGCAACAGAGGAAGACAATATACATGGAAATTTTCAACAAAAAATTCTGACTTGTACATTAGAAATGTTTGAAATTTTAAAATTATAGAAAACCATTACCTAATCAATGAAGGATAACACCTCTCCGAAACAATGCATTTTAGTCTTGCTTATTCACCAACATAGCATACTGGCAAAGTTGTAACACGATGCAGCCCTGGAAGCAAGTTGGGATCACTCAGACCAACAGTCTCTGCTCCTGCCTTCGCATTCCCCACAATAAAAATCCACAATGGTGATGCCCTCACCCCAGCCTGATGGGCAGTAATTATGGGGTGCAGAGCCTATGCTGGACTTCTCCTTTCAGTCACTCTTAGGGTGACCCGCAAGGAAAAGAAAACCTCTTGCCCTAAATACACATTTCTGATAACAAAGTTAGCAGCTCCCACCCCACCTTCAGTTAATTCAAAGCATGCTTAATTATTGCCCCCTCTCTGAGGGTGCCAGGCTAGATGAGACACTGAGCAACCTGGTCTAGTGGGAGGTGTCCCAGGGGGGTTGGAAGTAGATGATCTTTAATGTCCCTTGCAACCCAAACTATTCTACGATTCTATGATGAGGTGTAGTAGAGTAATGCTGGAAGCTGTAAAATGAAACAATTTGTCCTACTCAATTGTTGCTTGCTTTCAGACGTCAATGCCTCCATTTAACTGGCAGGATACTCTGTACCCTCTCTGGCTGGATACAGAGTATGCTCAACCACACCCTGATGTCAAGAGAATATGGTTTAAAGGCTACATAAGTGCCTTGTATAAAATTGCGATAGAACTTTGATTGAACTTTAGCTGAACACCCGAAATTAAAATGTAATTGGGCCATTCCCATTTGGCTTAGATATAGAAACAACTAACTGAGACTTCAAAGAAATCAAATTGTTGAAGGATCACTGTATTGATAACTTACTCAAGATGAACACAGTCCATGGAGTACACTCATGGTTTCTCATCAAAAATCTAGGATGACAAGATGTACAGTCTTGTCAAAATAACAGTATGTTCAAAAGGAGCCTTATGAGATTATAAATTGTTTTAAACATTTACTTAAGTGCATATGTATAATGAAGGATGATAGAGGAACTATAGTCCACCAGTCAGCAGCATCTTCTCACTGTAATTATTGGGCTGTTAGAAATGCGTGGTGTGCTGGCTGTTGTTAACCCCCTGGCATCAGATTCTGCAGAACTAAAACAGACAAGCATCTGGACTCAGTGTGTTGACTGGTTTCTGCTCTCTGGGTGAGGAATCTTCACTTAGGGGCAACCCCTCCATCAAGCACCATTAATACAAACCACAAAGTTTTTGCTTGTTTGTTTTTTATTTATAGCTGCCGGTGCTCAAGGAGAAAAGAAATTGTTATTTGTCTTCCATCTGCTGGACCTGCATTTGCATCTTCCTTTTCCTGCTGAGAACCATTTTTTGGTTTGGGGCTTCTTTAGCTGAAGTTGCCATTCCTTGACAGCCAGCCAGCCAGCCAATGCCAGCAGAGAGGCTGCAGGACTGGGATTACCTGCCCTGCAGCAACACAGCTCAAGCTGGGAGCTCTGGATCCCTACAGATCTGTCACCACCTTTTTGGGTGAGCTCAGTGACTGACAGCTTACTTCACTGTCTAACATGTCTGCTCAGGGGCTTTCACAGCATTTTGGTAGCTGTGCTATGGTCAATGATGAGAACATCACGAAACACAAAGCCTGCCAGGGTGAATGCTGCAGGGATGCCATGTCACAAGCCTGAGAAGAGTCAGGGGAACTTGTTCTCTGATAAGGTGGAATTCACTCATGAGAATGAAGGCTGAAAAGCCTACGTGTAAAAACAGAGTAAAAGGATTATAGAATCTCAGAATATTTAGAATTTGGACAGACATCAAAGATCATTTAAGTCCTAACCTTCTGCCACGGGAAGGGATATACCCCACTAGACCAGGCTGCTCCAAGCCCCATCCAGACTGGCCTTGGAACAATTCCAAGATGGGGACTTCCACAGCTTCTCTGGGCAACCTGTTTCAGTGCCTCACCACGCTCAGAGTGCCAAATTTCTTCCCGATACCTCATCTAAATATACCCTCTTTCAGTTTGAAGCCATTATCCCTCACCCTACCACTGCACCCTCTTTTTTAAGAAGATTCTTTCCCTGTTGGTCTCACAAAAACCTTCTCTTCTCCAGGCTGAACAGTCCCAACTCTCTCAGCCTGCCCTCATAAGAGAGATTATTTATCCTCCACGCTACAAGACGTGCCTTCCACACACCCTCATCAAAAGCAGTCAGCAGGCCAACCTCACCGCCATGTCGGCCGCTGCCGGACCCTGCCCCATTGCGCATGCATCCTCCCCTTTCCCCC
>VZTY01019773.1:1345943-1371648 GCA_013400935.1 Turnix velox
CCGCCCGCTGTCGGGGCCTGGGACTGCTGCTTCGATCCCTGCCCGGTGTCTCTCGGGTACTCTTCGATGTTGGCTGGGAGGGGGTAGCGCGAAGGGGCTCTGTTCGGGGCGGGGAGGGTCCGGCCAAACTTCCCTCCTTGCCGACGGGAGCTGTGACCTTCTGCCATAGTGCGGCCGCGGGAAGCAGCGGGCCTGTCGGTCCCTGCTGCGGTGGTGGCGGGNTGCGGCGAGGTCCGTCCCGACCCCGCCAGAGGGCTCGGTCTTTGTCAGGTTGTTATTATCTTTACCTGAGAACGGAGGTGATGGGACTGAGCCGAAAGTTTGAGGTCCATAGATGAAGTAAGAAAAAAAAAAAGGTTTTTTACCTAAGTAAAAAATTATGCTGCTTTCAGTGTGGCAGTTGGCGCCAGGACTTTGATTGCTCCTTTAGGATTCAGCCTGATATTGCCCTGTCATGGCTTGAGCCTATTAAATAAATCTTGACCCACGTAATAGACTCTTGTGAGCAAAAAATCTCCAGAATTGATTATTTTGTTTTTCCTGCCTATTAAGTCTTCAAACTTCAATAGCGTGCTCAAAGAACACAGCTGTAAGCAGCAGTCATGTTGTTCTGAGGCTTTGCATTGTGCAGATTCGCGTAAGCCTATTTTCTGATTAATAATTTTGCCACATAGCCTTATTTTTGTGTCAGTTCATTCAAAGAACTCCTTTCTTTACTCTTGTCTTTCTGTAGTGCTTGAAATAAACTAGACAGTAAAGCATAGGGCTATGGTGTACGTGGAATCAGAAAGTGAAACTGAAATGAGAGAGTAGTGTAAAGACCCCTCCCTAAAAAAAAAATACAGTAGACGTAATAGAAATGTTCACATAAGCTCCTTACAGTAACTGTTCCTTTTCATGACATGTGCATATGGTGAAAATGTGTATCTTGGAGCATATTCTGATTGGTTGCTTGTGAAAGATGCTGCCTTTGAGAAAAAATGTTCCCTTCTTGGCTTCTGTCTTCTTTTCTCCATCTTCTAATTTCTTCTCTGGAAATAGGAGGACTTCCTCTTTGCTAACCTGACATTACTCTAGGGCCTTTGCACAGCATTCCTTATGGAGGATTTCTGTGGTTTTAGTTGTTTGTTGGTTTTGGGTTTGGTTTTTTTTTTTTTTTTCTACAGCTGCTTCAATATTTTGTTTGAGTAATGAATTAATTTTGGGAGTGAGAAAGTGATTTTCAGATGAAAAGTTTGAGCTCTGGTTCATGTGTTTTCATTTTACTTCACTTGTCTGAATAGCATACCACCTGTTTTTATCTGAGTGTTAGTGAACTGTTTTTAAAGTGAACATAACTGTCCTTGTTAGTTCTTCAGTCACCAGTTTTATTCTTGCAAGTGTTCTGGTGTTTCTGTTTATTGCATTTGAGTGAGAAGTGCTTCCTGAGAACAGTGGAAGAACCTGCCTGCCCTTGGAAAGGGGAGGAAACGGACTGTAGGAAGGTCATTGAAGGACAGCTAATGCAAAGGTGTTTACCTGTTTTCTGGATGTGAAGTGTGTGGGTGGTAAAGTTTTTAAGCCGTGAGAGGTTTTTGTACAATAGCTAGGTGTTGTATTTAACTTGTGAGAGGGTGGCCAACCTGTTGCATTTGGATTGCCTCTGTACTGTTCATCTTTCCAGTAAGTCAGTAGGCACTATGCTTACCTTTTAAATGAAAGCATCTGAAAGTAGTTGATTGGACTGTAAACTGTGTGAATCGTTCTGGCATCCTGCAGTCTGCTTCTTTTTGCCTAATTAATAGGAACCCTACAGCCCTTATTTGTCTTGTCCTATGCATGTGAGTGACCTCAATTGGGGAATATCCACACATCAATCACAGAATGTGGACAGTAATGTGGGCTGGAAGAAATTATGTATCGCTGCTTTTTTTGTTGTGTATCTGTGAAGTCTTTACACATATAGGGCTTTGTAAGCAGTGGGAGAAACTTGTTTCTCTGCATTTGTGTCTTATTCCAGTGAAACAGAATTGTGTTGTCAGTCAGTAGTTTTAGAAAGACGGTCAGCAAATAGTGTTTATCTCACCTGTTCGTGTTGTGCAGTCTCTGTCTCCCCTGAACACAAAGATAAGGTTAAAGCAAAGTGCTGCTTTGTAAGCCAGCATCTAGTACCAAAAATATAATTTCCATTAAAATAAAATGCTTTGGCAGAAGATTGCATGCTGTCTTAGAAGATATTAAAAAAAAAAAAACAACTTCTTCTTGCCTCCTTAACTGGTCATGTTTATCTCAAATGCGGTTGTGAAAACTCCATTTAATATCCACTGAAAGAGTTTTTTGTCCTGGAGTTTTGAAGTAACTAAAATGCCTCTGGTTTGTCATCTTAATGTTTATAAGACAATTGTGCTGTCTGTGTGTAATATGTGGGATCTATAATTTGTGTTACAGACTTTGCGAAGTTGCAAGGGTTTTACAAGGATAAATGCTAGTCAGTTTTTGTGTTGGAAGTTAGCTTGGTTGTATTAGCTGTCAAAACAAACTATGTATGCTTTTTTAATTGTAGAAAGGAATAATTATTTTGAGTTTGTTCGAGCCTTTTGAACTAAAGCATCTTTGCAGCGGCAAGGAGATTTCTTACATGAAGTCATCTAATACCATAACAGGCTATTCCTTAAGTTTACAGGCATGTTGCAGTTGGAAGACACTTCTGGAGGTCATCTGCTTCAACTTCACTGGTCAAGCAGAGCCAGTTGACTAGGTGGCTTTTGAGTATCCAAGGATGGAGACTCCTCAGCCTCTCTCGTAACCTGTACCCATACTTGGTTAGTTTCACAGTAAAAAAAGTATTTCCTGATGTTTAGAGAAAACCTCCCATGTTTCAGTTTGTGCACAGTGGCTCTGGTCTTGACACTGTGCACCCCTGAAAAGAGCCCGGCTCCCTCTTCTTTGTACCTTCCCTTCAGGTACATCAGTGAGTTTCCTCTGAGCCTTCTCTTCTCCAGGCTGAATCCAGTCCCTTCATCTTTTGGCTTTGGCTTATCTCTCTCCAATGTGTTTGTCTCTTGTACTGTAAAGCCCAGAACTGGACAGAATGCTCCAGATGTGGCCTCACCAGGGCTGAGTAGAGGGAAAGGATTATCTCCTGTAGCCTGTCGGAAACACCCCTGCAGGTGCAGCCCAGAATATTACTCGCCTTCTCAGTAAGAGCACACTGCTGGCTCATTATAAGCCTGGTGTTCACCAGGTCCTTTTCTGCCAAGCTACTTGCCAGCTGGGTTGCTCCCAGCACATACTGGTGCATGGGGTTGTTCCTCCCCAGGTGCACGGCAGGGCAGTTTGTCTTGTTGAACTTTGTGGTTCCTGTCACCACATTTCACCAGCCTATTGAGGTACCTCTGGATGGCCTCCAAGTAGAGGGTGAAAAATAATTTCTGTTGTTGTTGACATACCTGAAATAAATTTTTCAGTGGTTTTTTTTTTCTCAGCCTGCTTCCAGAATTGCACAAGAACTTTACTTTTCGAGGAGGTGATTTTATTTAGTTACGTTGATGCTATTTAAAGTGATCCATTATGGGGAAAGATTCCAAAGGAAAATGTAGCTCTGAAGAAATACAGCTTCAGTCATTCTGAACATGACTGAGAGCATATTTACAGGCAAGGTAGTAACTTTGGTAAAGTTAACATAACCACTGCTGTGTTCAGAGGAGAGAAGAAATACACATCATGATTTTTTTGTCTTGTTTGCTCCTACCTGCGGCCAGCCTCACAGCAGGGTGTGAGCTGTGTAGTCTGTAGTGACAACAGCAATGGGAACTATGAACTGTGTTCCAGTGTGGGCGGGCAAGAAGCTGAAAGAGGAAGGGGAGAGATTATTGCAAGATGAGGAAGAGACGTGGTCACAGTTTGGAGAGGAACAACTTAAGTACAGATGGAGCCATTTTAAGGGTGGAAAAAGAAGGAAGGGCAGTACAGCGTGGCAATTTTGTAGGAAAGTTTTTAGAAAGAATAGAGATCTGAAAACTGCTAGGTAGCAATGTAATCTAGGAAAATACATGGTTGAGCCTGGGTACTGCACAAAAATAACTTCCTAATTGAGGGAGGGATATTAGTACTTTAAGGTAATGTCATTACTGCAGATGGATTTCTAGAACTAGATTGAGGAGGTTAAGCTTTTTTCTTAGGAGATGGCCTGTGTTTACTGTACAGGCAAGCTCTTGTTTATTTTTAGTTTACTTCTTTGTGTAGACCTCTAGTGACCATTATTAACCAGAAAAAAATGTTCTATGTTAGTCTGTCCCGTAAGGACAGACTATCTCCGTAAAGGAGATTTGTTAGCCTCTAACAACTATCCAGAAGTTATTTATGGTGGGCTGAGGAAATACAGAAGCTGAGAATACTGAATCAAAATAGAATGGCATTAGGAGTGGCCATAAGTCACTGCTGAATAGAAAAATAGTAAATAGTCAAACTACTGACATTCAGACTTGCTATGCTGATCATCATCTGCTGTGAGAATAGATGTAGTGTAGTGCAGTGTGGGGATACAGAGAGCAGAATTGTTAAGCTCTGCTGATGAGGATCGACCTCGGGAGAAAGATAAGGTGGTACTTATTGGAATGAAGCTGTGGGAGCACCACTGGGAACAAGATCTAACAGAAACAGGGACACCTGGTATTTGTGTAGATAGTAGGTATGTGTAGTCAGTAGACCCTAGGATGGAAAATTACTGCTTGCTAACAAGCTGCTATATAAACTGCACTGTAGCTCAATAAGGAAGCTGATGCTCCTTACCATCCTTGATGACAGCTGCGTGTCTGCTGTCAGATGACGCCCGAACAGGGACCTTGAGGTCTGTGCCTCGTTTTGCCACAAGTGCCACTCTGAATCAGAGCTGCCTTATGCCACTGTCAGTGCAGCATCTTCTATAGCTACCATCTTCCCAAATTGTTTGAGAAGCGTATTGTTTCAGTAGTCAGTTTCAAACACTGATTAACTTTGCTTCCCTGTTCTTGTATTTAAAGTTCTGCGAGTTCCTCTTGTGAAAAGCAAGATGTTCTTTTCCCTTGGTATTAGTTGATTCGTTGAATTGATTCTTTTTCCTTGGTGTTAGAAATGCATTATCTTATGTCTTATGTTGTGGCTGGAAGTTTGGGTATCTTATGTAAGTTTCTTTGACCTGACTTGAAGACCAAGTTCTGGTCTGCATATGAAGGCCCACTGTATATATCTTTCATTTTTTAACTTCTCATGTCAGGGAGAACGTGAAACTTGTTAAAATACTTGGTTTTTTGCTCCTGTTTTTTTGCCTGCTTTGATTTTGGTTTTTTTTTTTTTGTCCATACATTTGAACCAACAGTACATTCTATTTAATTTCTCTACTATTGCAGGTACTGTGATTTATATGTAGTATCTAAGTGTTTGGGTTGTCGGGTGATGTTATTTTGTAGTTATGTTTGTAAACTAGGTTTTTAAAATATTGCTCAATGTAGAATCTATGGCACATATGGAATACTTAATTCTGTTAAAAAAAATCACAAAAAAAACCAATAAAAAATACCCCCACAAAAAAACAAACCCCAAAACAGAAAATACCCCACACTCTAAAATTTGCTCGTGAGAGTTGTCAAATATCTCAAGGTTTTGGTGCTTTATTAAATGCATCTCTTTTTGTTTCAGGTGCTTAGGACACATTTGTTAATGGAAAAATTCATGTATAAGTACAAATTAAAGAGGGCAGTCTAATTTTTGAGGAAATGGCAGGATTCCTAGACAACTTCCGGTGGCCAGAATGTGAGTGCATTGACTGGAGCGAAAGAAGAAATACCATCGCTTCAATAGTTGCAGGTGTATTGGTAAGTTTAAAGGGGAATGTGAATTGTAACTGTCTTGATAATTTGAAAGTATAACAAATGGTTATTTTTCTTTAAAACTTTGGAAAGCTTCACTCTTAACTGCACCTGAAACCAATATAGTTTTTTTTCTTCAAGTGTTATCATTGGCTATTTTACAAGTCACATAACTGCATTTTGCCTGATGATGTACTGTTTCTGCTATGTCTTCAGAGAAGATTTAAATTCCTAGTGGATCTTTTGTATAATTACATAAATTAGACATCCGTGTTGTACATGGTTGGCATCTCATGTGTATAGAATCTGGCTTCTTTTTCTTAAAGCTGTATGGGCAATTTAGCCATATGCTCAATTTGAATGTAAAATGTGACTGCTTTCCAAAAATGTCAGCATTAAGGTTTATGTGGAACTTGCTTATCAAGCAGATTTAAAAGTTTGACTTAAAGCTAATAACTCTCTAGAATGGATTGTACTTGTTAAAATACAATTAAGCTGATAGTATGCATGAACATTTGCTATGTTTTGCCTGCCTGTCTCTGTACTCTTCCAGCCTCATAATATTGGTCTTTATTTCTAGTTTTTCACAGGTTGGTGGATAATGATAGATGCTGCAGTAGTTTACCCAAAGCCAGAACAAATGAACCATGCGTTCCATACCTGTGGGGTGTTTTCTACACTAGCTTTTTTTATGTAAGTGTATATAAAGTTTTGATACAAATATAAACTGATAAATGTGGTGTATGATGAAACTTTGAATCAATTACAAGTCGCTTATAACTGATATCATCATACCTTTTTGCATGGCAATGTAAAGGCCTTTTTTCTTTTATCTATAACCTTTGTTTCTGATTGTAGTCTGTTTATTCCTGTACATTTTGGCTGAATGTAAGAAAGCAGACCTTCCTTTGTCCAGGTGGCTTTCTAGAATAAGTATTTGGATCCCTGGAACAGAATTTCTGACATATTGCCCAGTTACTTAACTTGATATAATGTATTAGACTGCATCTTTCCATTTTTTAATTATTTACAGTTGTCTCTGCCATAAGACTTCCTCAAATGTGAGGGACAGTAGTATAATAGCTATTGTTATAAAGTTGTTAATGGGACAAGCTTGAAGGAGAAATAATAGCTTTTATTCTACAGTATCAGTGAGAAGAAAAGGATGTGTCTCAATATTTGAGGCCTTAATACTTGGTATCTGTTAGTTTATGGGGGTTTTTTTTCCAGCAATGTAACTCATTTTAAGAAAACTTGTTGTCCCTCCTTAGAGTGTTTTTCTCTTGAAGACTTTTACAGTATTCCAACTTCTATTGTAATCAAGAGAGCAATGTGTTGCTGGCTGCTGTTATACCTGCTTTAGGTATTTGAAGAACTGAAACATCCAGAAAGGCATCAGAAATATCTAAAGCAATTATTACGCATCTATTAATGTAAAAATTTAAGTAAAAATTGCGAACAGATATGGAATTTACTTGAAATGCAGTTGGAATCCTTCCATTAAGGGGCATGTGATAATATGGGACTGTACAGAATGCCAAGTAATTTTACTAGAATTTGTCACATTAAAAAAAAAAAAACCAAAAAAACACCCAAAACATATACTAGCTTTTTACTTATTATGTTAGAAAAATAATTTAACTTGAAGTGTATGCTCTTTTTTCTTGTTCCTAGGATAAATGCTGTGTCAAATGCACAAGTGAGAGGAGATAGCTACAGTGACGGGTGTTTAGGAAGAACAGGTAAATTAACTCTAAAAATCCCACTGAGTCAAAAGACTGATTATTTAGGTGCTGGAGTTTATTTTCTTAAGCGATGATCAGAAGTTATGGAACTGGAGAGAATTTCTATGAAGCTTATTTAAAAAATTAATCTTTGATAAGTACTTCCTTTCTAAAAAAAGTTTAGCTTAGAAATAATCAACTTCTTTATATGCTGAATACTGAAACTTTCCTCTGCCAATCCTGTATAGCTGCTGGAAGGAATAAATTTCTGCCTTGAGGCAGGCTATGGAGTAGATGTTCCCAAAGAATGTCTTATTTTTAGAATGTATTTGCAAACATTCCATTTCCTGTGTATGTCACCTACTGTGTGGTGTCTGTGGGCCTGCTGTCCTCTCTCTGCTTTCATTCATAATTTCCTTACTATCTGCCAGCATCTCAGCATCTGTTTTCATGTAATTTGTAGAATGTCTCACTGGAAATCTGGTAGGATTTACTGATTTTTGAACTAGCATATGATGCTTTTTTAATGTCTCATTTGTAAACGAGCTTGAGAGAATATTTTCATAGAAATATTTTTCCTTTCCTATGAGTGAGCAGGTTGATTATTTTCAACGGTATCATCATCCATATTCAGCAGATAATGTCTAGCTTTGGTAGATGTTGCACATCTGAAAATCTTTCTGAAGCAAACACAGGAGGGATTTGTTTTACAAACCCTATTATAATGCTGTCTTTACCTCAAACTATAGTTTTTGCAAAACAGCTTATAGCCATTTCACTCTGAGCTGTGTCAAATGATGTTTATAGGTATTCTCTACAGTCAGGGGAGAACTGATGTTAGTTGAGTCAGCTCACTAAAATACGGGAAATCCATCTACTGTCTTACTTGAGAAAGCAAAATTTGGTTTGTCTTGTTCTTGATACAGGGTTTAGCCCTTTCCCTTCGTGCCTTCAGCAAGATAACATGCTGTACCACACTAGTAGCTTGGATCATCTGTCACTATGGGTAACAGTCTGTGATTCTCAGAGGTTTTAATATTTCCTGCAGGTGCTCGTATCTGGCTCTTCATTGGCTTTATGTTGATGTTTGGTTCACTTATTGCTTCAATGTGGATTCTTTTTGGAGCATATGTTACACAGAGTAAGTTTGTTTATTTTGCATATGGGAAAGTGCTTTTGCTGTCTGACAGAAGGCAGAGAATTCCAAAGAGTCATGTAGTCTGGTCTTGTCAGAGCCATACCATCTAGTTTACTAATCAGAAAATGATACTATAAATAGTGTTTTAAATATACCTTCCAATACAGAAGAACTTAACATTTCCTTTGTTACTTTCTTTCCAGACACTAATGTTTACCCTGGATTAGCAGTATTTTTCCAAAATGCATTGATATTTTTCAGGTAAGTTGTATGGACAAATTTCCCCCCTTACAAAGACATACCTGAATTCTGTGTTTCAATTAATGCTCCTGGGAAACAAGTTCTGAAAGGTAAAGGCTGGCTCTAGGCTTGACCTTCCAAAATATGGAGTTTGTTCCTCTCAATAGAGTACCCTCCTTATTTGAATTTGTTATCCACCCTGACCTTTTACTTGAGGAAGGAGATGTGTAAGCCATTGGGACCTCTTGGGCCATTGAATATACTGACATCAAAGAACTGATGTGGCATTGTTCAGTGCATAAACCTATCAAGGCATTAGAAGTTTTTTAAAACACTGCTACTTTTTTCTGCTTCCTTTACTTCAGTGCTTGGAGATAATTTTTATTTGCCCTTCCATGAGCTGTTCATTCCCCTCATGGTCTTGTTAGTTTTGCTCTTCCTGGTCTTGCTGATTTTTACATCACTAGAATGTGGATGGCCAAAGCTATAGACAATAATATGGGTGAGATACTGTCAGTGTCTTTGGCTCACAGGAATAATGCTTTGATCTCTGTACTACAAATACCATGGCATATATCTGAGCAGCACTGGCTGTTGCCTTTTTTCTGGCTATTTCATACCAGTGGTTCAGTTATCTAATAACTGATACACCTGAACTTGTTTTAACTGAACGCTCTTATTAAAAATCACTCTTAACTGAATGACCTTTTTTTTTATCACTAAGCTTTTCTTAAATATGAGCATGATGGTGAGCTTAGTGATATTACAACTTAAATCCCTTTCTCTTAGTTTGCTTATCATATATCACATGACCCTGTGAAACTGTCTGTATTTGTCTGTATTTGTAACAACTCTTTTTATAAGTATAATGCATTCTGCAATCCACTAATTCATTCGTTTGATTAAAGACAAAGCATTAAATAGTGTAAGTTCTCAGGTTAGTTGCTGAAAAATTTCACATAACTTCCTCTTTTTGCAAGCTGTTACCCACTTACATTACTGCAATAATTTTCCCTCTATTACTATATCAAAGTCTTTGCCAGGAGCTGGGTCAATGGGCTTTACTGTGCTTCCCTGTTTGGAAAATCAATTTGCACTTGTTGTGTCTCTTCTGTATCTTGCTTATGTTTGAAATGTGATACTGATGAAGGCAAACTTTTGAGGATAGTTTCACTATCTCTGGAATCTTGAATTTCAGTAGTTTGAACTTAAGAAGTTGCTTTCTGTTTCTGAAAGTGTCTTTAGTTTCTATTGTATTCTGTATTTCTGATTTTTTTTTTTTTTTTTGTCTTCTAAAATGTCTTTTTGGGTATGAACTGTGAGATTAATTAAATGCTCTTATTAATAAAAACAAGGTCTTTGTTTTTTCTCTCACTGTGTACTTTAGGCAGTGACTTTTGAGAAGTCCATCCATTGCATAAGCCCCTTTCCCCAGACCAGAGCTGGCTCAATCAGTGATGCCCTTCTCAATGTGCTTATGCAGTACTTCTGATGGAATCAGATTGTCTTCCATCAGTGTTCCATACTGTCTGCATTCCTTGAACCCTAGCTTTCCTGCAGGACTTGAGCTTCAGCTTGTTAGTCCACCAATTTTAATCTACTGTATCGTTAGTTAATTGCCTGGGTGTCTAGCTTGTTTTACTTATCGCTTGTTATTCTCAGTGTCAGGATTTCTCACTTCCCTGCCTCTTCATTCTGCTATTATTTACTGTGACTGTGCCCTTCTTTATCACCTGTTTGTTTGCTATAAGAAAGAAATTTGTTTGAAGCCTAAGGAAAAAAATAAGGAACTGGTGTTTGCTTTTGTTCCCTCAAAATTTTTCTCTTTTGAAAGCAATATTTAATTGCATCCAACCTTATAAAAGGAATTATGGAAATCAAATCACAATTTGGATCTCACTTGTAGACCACATGATCAATATTCCTTTTGATTTGCTCATCAAAACAATTTCTTAGATTCTCTCCTAGCATGATGCATTATGTTCAGCTGACTGCCAGATGCCAGGGTGAGGCTTCACTCTGTAACTCTGTATATCAGCCCTAGAATTTCTTATACCATAATTTTCCTTCAGAAGGGAAACAGCTTTTATTGCAAGACTAGCTATTTTTTTATTATTATTCTAGCAGTTGCTTCAGCTGGATCTCACAGTTTAAGCAATGCATAGTAAATTACAGTATAAAAAACAGATACTGACTGAAATAGAAGTGAAAGTTACTGGAGGGTTGCTGCAGTGTAGATAGTATAAAATTAAAAGGACATTTGTAATTAACCTTAATTTTAAATTACCTTTGCCACTTTTTGTATGCACTGATTTTCTTTTTTTTTCCTCCTTTAGTACTCTGATCTACAAGTTTGGAAGAACAGAAGAGTTATGGGGTTGAGAGATCACACGTAGCACTGTCTATTCCATAGTTGCTATGTCGTACTATGTATGTAGATATATTTACATTTATTTGTTCTTGGTTTGCTTTCTAAATTGTTTGGACTGAGACAAATTACGTTTGCTGTAATAAGCTCCTTCCTTTCACAGGGAAGACTTGTGAATATGTACATAAAACATGTATATATCTTAAAAAGGGATATGTCAGGCTTTCCTTCTGAAACCGCCAGGTTCATTTCTCCAAATACATGGGTTTCCATCAGCTTCTAAAGACTTGATCTTCCAGACCTTCACCTGTGTTAGACTCCGGTGGAACAATTGGTGAACAAGCAGGAAAAAGCCTGTTCCCTGTAACTGAGGTTATTACTTTTACACAGAGGTGTGTGAGAGCTGATTTTACCAGGGCTGCCTGTTGTCATCCAAAGGAGCAGCCAGTGCACAGATGTGACCCAGTGAAGCCTGTATGTAATGAGGGTGAGCTCCATTGTACCTTCAGATGAGCCGATTTTAAAAATTTTATATAACCGTTGAGAAAAATATGAAGTATCTACTTTTTTTGGTAAGAGGTCATGAATTTTTAAATGAGGCCCTATATTAAGCAGGTTCTGCATGACAAATCAAACTGCTCTTGACTTCTGATGGCTGTAGCACAAATGGCATTTGGTAGCACCACTGTCCTTAAGATTAATTTCATGCTGTTCTGTGTAATAGATACCAACTGGTATTGAATGTATTCACCGTTACTAGAATAAAAATTTTAAAGACCAAAACTGATGCCAGTCATACTGAAGGAGGTATGATGAATAAATGAGAGTCAGACTAAAATTATGCTGACATACAGCTTCATTTTGCTGATAAATGAACAGTTATCCTGGTATCCATTACCTTTTTTATTTAAAAGGCAAGCATTTCAAGTGGGGATATAGTAGATTTATTTATTGTTAACAGCCTCATCTTGAAATAATTGCCAGTTTTAGGGCTACCACTTGCCTGGGTTAAAGATGTATTTTATCTCCTAAATTTGATGGGCACTTTGTAGGAATGCTTCCATTACTGAAATTCCTTTTCTATCTGGAGTACATAGAAAGGGCAAACAACAACATTTTCTAGCTTTGGGCTAATCTTGTGTATTCATCTTGCTATCAGCCCCTTCCTTATCTCATGAGTTCTATGTGATTTTTTTTTTTTTTAAAGCATTTCAATTTACCTTGTGTCTAAAAGCTTTTCTAACTTTCTGTGTATGAAGATCACTGAGCAAATGGTATTATACTGCAGAGTGTCACTTCTGTGCATGGTTCCTGTGTCCTGTTAGTCATCTTATTGCTCCCTTGTGGGAATCTCTCCAGTGGACAGAATATGAAGCAAATACTGAAGCTGAAATTGTGCTACTGGCTGGACTAATGTCATCTCCATTTTGCCACCCTGCAGTGAGTAGGATAGATTCACTGGTGTTTTATCTTGGCTTTGTACATAAGTTGTCTCTTTGCTTGTAATTTCTGAAAACCACAATAAACTTATGTTCTCAAAATAGTGAATCTTGCCAACTGATTTTACAGGCCTCTACTTAATAACTCAAGCAGCACTGACCTTTAAGCAAGTCTTGCACAAGCTAGTGAGTAAAACCAACAGTTTTGTTTCCAGGTCTGACAACTTCTTGTTTAGGAGCTTGTGGTTTATTGGTGGGTTTTTTTTTTATTAAATGAGAAACAAGTGTAAGCTGGAACTAATGCTCCAAAAGGAGAGTGCTAAGGATGTGAAAATAGTTGTGAGAATCACAGAGGCTGCGTTCAGCATATCATGACCTTGGCTTTTATATCACTGCACAGTGATATATGGCTTTTATATTCCAGCACAAGCCAAGGTGGAAGGGGGTGGTTCACTTCAGGCAATTTCCACCTGTTTTAATTGCCTTCTTGTCTATGTGCATGAGGTTGGTTGTTTTGCAAGCTTGTTTCTTCACTTGTTTACAGGCACAGTATAGAAAAAGGACATGGATTAACTTAAAAATGGATATTATGCAGCTTGTATCTGACTTGAAAATTCTTACCTGGCTTGAAGTATGACTAAATCTCCAGGAAATGGGTGTGGTTTTGGCATGCGGCCTTATCTCAAGGGATTAGATTTGTCCCATGAGGCAACAACCTCATGGAGCTTCTGGAACAATGTTACTGATTTTCCCTGTCAGTCCTCTGTGTTCCTGAAAGAGGTGGACTGGCATTACCTCAGAAGACTTACAGCTCTGATAGCAACCTGGTTCATTAACAGACTCACGTAATCAAACAAGTAATTTGCAAATAAACAAGCGCAGTCAGTTTTTAAAAAAAAAATTATTTCTGGGATTTGATACAAAGTAAAATGTACAAAGCTACTCTTTTAAGTACAGAAGGTGGTTCATTTGTGCTTTATTAACACACCTCTCAGTCTCAACAGGACTGGTAGGTAAGACTTGGAGTAGAAGACTGCAAATTAGGGTGGGATGTTTTGAGTCCCTTCAGGCAACTTCTCATTGATAAAGAGATTTTAGTGTCTGATTATTGTTGATACACATTATTACTTTAAAGTTTGTTTCACAGTGGAGAATTATTCTCACAGGAGGAGCAGAAGGTTAATGCTTCTCATGAATGTGTTAGGAGGCTGCGAGTAGGAGGCTTTTCTTGAAGCAATTATTTGCACAGGTTCATACTTAGGAGAATGAAGTCCTATGAACTTTCTGGTTTAGACAGACATGGTGATCTGGAGTGAAGAAGCTGCCACAGAAGGCCCTGTGTACTTAAAATGACTGAAAAAAGCATTATGAGGTGGCTATAAAACGTTGAGTACCGACACAGACTTCACCCATAAGGTAACCAACAAAAGTCACTATCAAAGTAATCATTTACTCAAAATTTCTAGGCTGTACTAGTTCATTGTACACCCTACAATAAAGTGCCATTATTTCTCCAAGCTTTTGAGTGGGAGTGGGAAATTAGGTGTCTGTCCTTAGGCAATTTAGTGTTCATTTCCTCATCACATTCCACCTTCTTTGGCAGACCACAGTGACTTGCAGAGCAGATGTCATTTAAGCATAGGCTTGGCCTCCACCCTGATCTTGGGAAGCACCATCTTCACTGGAGATTTGCCAGTGGCTGTGTTTTGCCCTGAGCTCAGCATCTGTGCTGCTGGTTGGAGGTGGGAGCTTCAGCATAGACTTGGCACGGGGACACATGTTAAGTTACTTCACGTTCACCAGGGATGCTCTGTGTGTGTCCTTCACCATCCAAACTGCTGCTGCCACAGGCTTGGCTTCCTTCCCCACAAAACACAACAGTTAAGGAATCATGGAGATCATCCTCGATATAATTGTCCAGTGCATCTAAACCAGGTATGCTGGGGTCCTGCAAGTACTGGGAAAAGCCAGAAACACCAGTTAAGATCACTGTCCACAGAATAGATGCATTAGAAACAGTTGAGACAGAAGAAACTACCACTTGCCAGGAAGTTGCTTCAGAACAGAATTGACAGAAAGAGTTGCTGAAGGTATATTGCACTCTAGAATTCCTTGAAACTAGTATAAACAGGAAAAGTTAAGAATACCTTATTCCTGTCAAAAAAGAGTCATGCAAACATCCATTAAAGTGAGCTATAGAGGTCCCCATTTCCTTTTTTTTTTTTTCCCCTAGTTGAGACCAAACCACAGAAGAAAACACTTCTTTGTTAGTCTGCTGAGGATGTATTCTCCAACTGCAGCAATCCAGCAACTGACAGCTTGTCTGAAGTGCTGATGGAGCAAACACAAAAGATTCTCCTTTGTTCAGTGCCAGGCCAGTCAGAGCTGCATTTTTTTATTGTTACCAGAAGGCTCTAGTGGCACTCTTGTAGTTGCTTTTTTGCCCTACTTTCCTCACAGATCAAGTAATCAGCTTTCCAATGAAAGCATAATAATAAAAAAGCATTAGAAATAAAAGTACGCCAGAGAAAAATTCTGTTTCTTCTGCCACCTCCATCTACTTCCCTTATTGCTAAGCACAATCTTGTGTTTCACAGGGAATTAGAGACATTTATCATTTCAGCTAATGAATAAACCCACCATTAAACACTTCTATTATATTTTTTTTAAAACAAGGGTAAAACACACCTGGTACAACTTCACATCCTTAAAAGACTAACAAAGCTTGTAGCTTTACTCTAAAGTTTGTACTGTACTGTAGGAGATGGGACTGCAGCTCAAACCACATCTGAAGTGGGACAAAATTAGCCTTAGTTTGAATTAAGTAACCACTCTCTCTGTAATAACTGCCAGGCTAATGAGCAAGATTTTTTTTTTTTCATCAAATCCCAATGTTTCATAAAGGAAGCTCAAATACATCCACTTCAGCACATCCAAGACATAAATGAACCTCAGCTTGGCTCTGCTGAGTGAAGGCATTTCTGTGGTTGAGGTGCTCCCTAGAACTCAACATGCTGAATGCCGAGATCATTCTGTAAAAGATTTTTGGATAAATCACATGCTTCCTGCTAAGAGTACAAACAAAACTGCCTTAAAATAATCAGTATTCTGTACTCATGTTTTAAGATGAGATGCCGCCATCTGGCTGATCCTTTTTAGAAATATACATTTTAGGATTGTGCATGTTTACCAATTTCCCTTCATTCTGTTTTCCTCCAGAACGGGCACACCAATGCTCAAGAAAATCTACTTATTTCCCAGATCAATACAACTACTCCAGAAGGCTCAATGATAGACTCCACTTTTGCAAGTCCTTTGCAGGAAGTACTGCATTATTTTAGCACACTGCACAGGGATTAATTTTTTTTCCTATGTGAGATATACTTTGCTTGATACATGACTGAGCCCCCATCTAGCAGTAGCTGAGGGACAGATAATGACATACTTGGGTCACTGCAAAAACTGTGTGTTCATTCACCTATACTTCTCTGCAACTCTGGTAAAGTATCTCCACAAACTAGGGGAACAACCACAGTACAACAGACTACTCTTCATAGGCTGATATATATATATACAAAGAAACACGCCTCACAGAACATCAACCTAATACAAGCTTTTAAAAATAGGGAATAAAATTTTAAATCAATAACTTTGCTTAAAGACAACTTCCCAATTTAATACTAAAAAGAGAAAGATTAACAGGACAGAAATGGTATCATTTAGTACAGAAATGCATGAGCTACAAGGAGAAAATGTTCCAGGATTACTTTTATCATGTAAGTATTGATAAAACCACAGGTAAAGAAAGAAAAAACCCAAGAACATTCCCCTGGGTAGTCTTTAGACTTGAATTCAGGACACTGATCATTTTAAGGGCAAGGACTGTTTTCCATATTTGATTTATAATCAGAGACCTAAGTCCCAACTATCTCCCATTCCAAGGTCATCACTGTATTTTATCAGGGAAGGGGTGAGAAATATAAAGCATCTAGACTCACCTCTGCAAAGTGTGATGGGATTTCTAAAGGTGGCCGAGACCAATGTTTAAGTGCTTTGTAGTATTTCCACAAAAGAAACAAAACAGCTGCTATTACTAGAATTACGAAAAATGTCACAGACAGAATAATTAGCATAACATATTCACCTCTGGTTGTCTCTGAAAGAGAAAACAACAACAAATGTATGCTAGGTTCATATTTATACATTATCAAAAGTAAAATAACATACAGCGTGCTTAAATTAACTCGGTAATTAAAGTAGAATTTCCAAGGCTAAGATCATAATGCTACTGCAGATATACTCCAAACACCAGTGTTCAGAAATAGCTTGCTTTGTGATTCCACTTAGAAGTCACTAACTCCCAAGAGCTGCTATCCCAAACATGCAGCTGAAGGCCAGCTTCTACTTGACAAACTCACAGGGCAAAAGCAGACCTGGAAGAATCACTGCTGTCAGGCAGAAGGTAGATAGGAAAAGTCACCTGCCCATCCACCCTCGAATTTTTAGCAAGGGCCATGAAAGCCAAAGACTTCTTTCAGCACATACATCTCCCTTCAGCAAAAGAGCATTGTAGGCTCCAGCATCACAGCTCAGGGTCTCGCCATCAAGTACTTTAACCAGGTCAGTACCACCCAAGAGGTCACCTCCTGTGCAGCCTTCCAAAACTCTACAAGCAGGTTTCATCCACGCATCTTCCAATGTGTTTAAAACATGCTAAAGACCAGTTGTGCCTCTGTATGGGTGGTCACACTAAATGGTTTGAGAGGGAGACAAACCTTTCATGTGCCCTCTTCTCCCTTCACCCTCTCTCTCTTCTCTTGTACAAAAACATGGAGCTCAAGATATCAGAGGAGACAGGTCTAGAAGGAGAGGGACATTCATGTCCTGCAGGAGACAGTGGTGGAGGGAGAAGATTTGCAAGAGTAACATTGTCTCCTTCTCTAATGACTTCCTCTAAAAATCTTTTCTCTCTAGAAGGCAATATCCATAGCAATATTTATTAAAAATAAAGAGGGGAAGAGCACAACACAATTGTACCTCAATTACTGACCTAAAGTTTTCATATTATTTTGCTATTAATGACAATTACTGGAGGTGTTCTCTTAGCACTCCTGACAAATATGGGTACGTAACTGACCAGTTAAATGATTTAAGATTAATCTAATTATATTAAAAAAGTAAAAAAAAAAATGGATGCATACCACTGATTGTAGTTCTGTGACACTCTGGGTCACTTTGTAGTCCAAGTAACTGGAAATCTGAATGTGTCAACAGTTCCACTTGAATTTTAAAACAATAAAGTGTCAATTCCTTTAAATTTTCAATTTTGATTAGTGTATTGCTCGTCTTTGTCTCCTGTTTAAAAGACAAACACACAAAAAAAGTATTACTGTAAAAAAAAAATCAACACAAATCCCCTCCACTTATTGAAATTGCTCACTCAAAAAGCACAGACTATGTTCCATTATTCAGCTTTCCTAGGCAAAAGAATTGGTGAAATATTTCACCTTTCTGAATGGATTTCAAATACGATTATAAAATAAAATTAATTCTGACCATTTCAAACCTTATGTAAAAGCATGCGCAGCAGAGACAGAAAAACTGATGTAAGGTCATTTTTTATCCAAAATACACTGTTTTGAGCACAGCATGGGAAGAGGGAGGGGAAAAACAAGCCATGAGAAGTTCCTCCACTATCAAAAGAAGCTGATAGAAGTGTAGGTCAGTGAAGTGCTTCCACCATCTCAGCTCCTTCTGAAGAGGAAAATACCTGATGGGTGGTGCAAAACCTCTACAGGTGCCACATAGATACCACAATCCCTTGGGAATTTTTATCTGGTAAGGGACTAGGATAAGGGCCTTGGTGAAAGTTACAGAAGTGTACAAGAGTGAGTTCTTGTCTGAATCCCAAACATGAAGGCTTTTCATGCATCTCAGGAAAACATCTATTGGGGTAAAACAGGAAGGAAGTGGAGGCGTTTCAGACTTAGCAAGGTCTTTGAAACAAAAATTTTTTCTTAAAAAAAGAAGCAGAAAATGTATTTGATTTTTTTAAATGTTTGACTCAGAATTTTCTTTTTTTATTAAAAAAAAACAATCTTAAGCCCTCCCCTGCATCACTGGCCCATCAAGGACATAATCAAATACCAGGGCCCCAGATTAAGTGCACAACAAAACCAACACCTCTCAGCCTCGACAAGAACAGGGACTCTCTTCCACATTTGTAATAACTCTGCCTTTCCCTACCGCAGGAGCATCACTTCAGAATAGCCTGGTACTGAAGCTGCGAGCAGAAATAAGCCTTGTTTGAGAAAGGAGAAAAGATATTTCAGAGCTTTCCATATTGCCTAAGCAAACTTTGGAATCTAAATGCCAGTTTAAAGCCACCTTCTGACAATTTGTGGGTTCTCTCCCTTGATCTACAGTGTGATTTAACTTTTGCTTCAGACAGAGGAAATAAAGACGGTTGTGAAAGTTTTGTAATACAAGCAATACTTGTGGCAAGACAAAATTATGGGTTTTTAAGACTCCAAATGGTGACCATCACTGCTAGATACAAATAAGAATTTACTTCCTCCACTTCTGTCATTTAGCCAACAGACAGTGGCTCATATCTCTTTTCACAAAGCCCTTATAAACAAAATAAATTAGAGAGAATTCTTACTTTTTTAATTGTACTTGTAGCATTTTCCCAGTAGGACACATGGTACTCTAGAACATCACCTGCTCCAGATTCAAAAGGGGATGTGACACTAACGAAAATTGAATTAGAGCTTACATTCACGCCGTTCACTTTGGGGGGCCCTATAGTAGCTGAAAAATAAACACAGGAAGAGCAGTGAACCACTGGGCTGCAAAACAGCTCATCATGCTGACTCCAACTTCCCTCATATACTTTCAGCCAACATGCTAAATATCAACAGTTTTTATCCACAAGAAAGGGAACATAATATTTTGCCATCTAGTTAATACACTTAAGACATCTATTTTATTATAAATCTAAGGAAAAAGACTTGAAAGTGAAATAAGATAACATGAAAAAAAATTTTTGCTATTAACTTTCCCTGGAAATTCTGTAAATATTCATCAGAATGTATTCAAATTTATCTGCATTAATGGAAATGCAATTAATTTTTTGTGGGTTTTTAATGGTTTTTTGTTTGTTTGTTTTGTTGAGGTTTTTTTATTTGGTTGGTTTTTTTTCCAAATAGTCTGCCACACATTCCACATTCTCTGAAAACTATACAGTTTGGATTGATATATTGGAAGAGANTTTGCTATTAACTTTCCCTGGAAATTCTGTAAATATTCATCAGAATGTATGCCACACATTCCACATTCTCTGAAAACTATACAGTTTGGATTGATATATTGGAAGAGAAGTAACTAATTTCCTCATCCTTCCTTTTATATCTCTATCTGTGTAAGACGATTATTCCTTTTTGTGAAGTACTCTGAGGTCTAAATTGTGCAAAATACTACATAAGCTCTCATATTAGGACTGACCATAGATTTGTTTGATCACAGGTCCTATTAGACATTTATCCATTGTATTTTGACTTCTTTAGTCAGTTAAGCTTACCAGCCTTTGTAAAGCACTCCAGGATCTCAAAAAACCTCACACTCTAACAAAACACAAGTTGTGGCTCTTGCAAGACTCAAACACCCAAGGAAACTCTCATCTGTTTCTCTTTTAATACTTGTTGAAAGAGAGCCCACCATAGAAAAATCAATTCCTAGTGGCACACAAAGGTCTCATGGTCTTTGTTATTCATACGCATACAGTTCCCTCACTTGGTTTTTGTATGGAAAAGTCAAAAAAGTCCACAGCAGGAAACCTAATTTAGAAAAAATCTGCTTTGAGACATAAATAATACTTACTGTTCCTCTCTGCCACAAAAGGATCTGTTTCCACCCAGTTAGAAGTCACTTGCCCCAGCTCAGCCCTCACCCGCAAAACAACAGTCCAGCGTCGCTCCTTAAGCGACATGGGGAAGTTGCATTCAGTCTGAGTGATACGGGTGCAGTTGTTCATCTCCACCCATTTATTATAGGCCCCTCTGCAATGTAAAAAATAAAATGGACAAATCAAGTGTCAGCTGAACAGCACAACTAAACTGTACTGAAGTATAACCCAGCAATTTTTTTTGTAGCAGAGGATTGTTTTACAAAACTACTGCTCAGATATGGGCTTATTCCACAGGCCTTTCGGTACCTGCATCTCTTCAGCATCTGGGAAGAACTAAAATTAGCAAAAGAGAATTTGATAAAGCTAAAATTATGCAGGAAACTGTGCAACATTTCTGGGTGCTCTTCAGGTCTTTAATCTTTTCTCAGTGTAGTGGACATACCACAGGCTAAGAGATTGTCAGTCTTTAGAACCTGCTTTTGGATATACGTAGAAGCATCTGTAATAGACAACTCATTCTTTCACTTATGTTTATTCATTTTCAGTTTTGAGGTGGGGCTTCTTTTGGTGTTTTCTGTTTGGTTTTTTAAAATAATTTGTGTTTATGGATTAGAAAAAAATCAGTTTTGTTGTTTTTATAACTATTTACTTACGTTTTAAAATGGACTGTATATAAAACCAATTCATTATCCACTTGAACAGGAGACCACCTCAGCGAACTACGAAAGTTATAGGAGTGAACCACCACATCCTTTGGTGCTGGTAGATGGGGAAAAGATTCTAAAGGAAGAAGAATAAAAACAATTACTGAAACATTCAAGTACACAGTAATCAAAGTAATCAACTTTTAGCCTCTTAATTCCATCAACATATACTACTTTTTCACTGCTTTGCAGGAAAAAACATTCCTCCTCTGCATTCCATTTCTAGGGGCATAAGTAGCAGTACATTGAAAGTCCCCACCATCTCCAAACCACCAAATTACAACTTACTGCTTTTATTTTTTCCATACAGAACATAACACCAGAAGTAGAGTTCAGCACATAACAATATACCTCACCTAGTTCTGCTCTAAATTGAGCTCCACAGCCACTTGTCGTTACAAAAGCTCATCTATTTCAATTGTCTGCATCTCACATGCTTTCCCTGACCATCTGTCTCCTGGTGACACATCTGAAAAAGCTGAGGCCACTTCGCCAAAACTTTCCAGGAAGCAGATGGGAAAAAAAAGCCTTCTATACTTAAACATCTATAAGCATGTAGTGCTCCATTCCACTCCAAGCCTGAAGTTTTGTCAGTTTTGAAACTGATTTCACAACGTAGAAAAGGACAGAAAACTCCATCAGAAGCAGGCCTACTGCTAGTAGGAATGTCCACCCAAATGTGGTCATGTTATAAACCTCTGGGATTGGAAAAAAGACCAGCAAACAATCTCCAGCAGCTTGTCAGGAAAAGAGCAACACAGAAGCAAAGATCTGTGTCTCTAGCACCAGAGTAGAGCCACTTCCTGACTGACCCAAGCAGGGTGGAGGAGGAAGTCACTTTCAGGCTGAAGGCCTGAGCAAGGGTGCAGAAAAAGCAAGTAAAAAGTGTGAGAGAGGGCAGCTGAGCTAAATTAGGCAGAAAATCAAGGGTTGGAGACATGGGGGTGGGTGAAGTAAAAATAGGCAGATGAGAAATTAAGTGGAATAGCAACTGGAGGAAGACATTAGCTGACAAGTAGGGAACAACAGCAGGCTGGAGAACCCCAACATACTAAAAGACAAGGAGACAAACAGCAAGGAACTGCGATAGCTAAAAGGAAGAGACTGAGATTGTGACAAGTAGGCCAAAGTGAGTAAGACAGGAAAATGCACTTATCAATTGCTTTAAAAAGCAGAACAGCCTTCCACTTTCAACCACAGCACTGCAGTCAGGCAGGAAGAGCCCTTGAGAGGTCCTCAGTCAAAGCTCTTGACCCAAACTGGGCCAGCTTGGGCATTAGACCAAGCTGCTCAAGGCTTTCTACAGATAGGTCCTGGAACCTCCAAGGACATAGCCTATACAGCCTTGCTGGACAACATCTTCACTACCCACCTGTCCAAAGAGGGAGAAAGGTTTTCCTTCTACATTTAACTTGTATTTGTCTGTGTAGTGATCCAATTACATGGGTCCTAAGCTCAAAGACAATCATGACATCGCATATGATATCCTGTGTGATTTTCTTACAACAATAATCTCCTATGACACACTTTGTGTAATTTGACATAAATATGATCAGAAGATCAAGTATTTGTTCTAAATTCTGGCAGTATCCTTCTTTTGGAATATGAGGACAGTTTTAAAAAATTTTATCTTTTTGAATTCTACATTTGATTTTGTTACACAGCACTAGAGAGCACACTGATGCTGACAGTTCTTTCAGGAGAGATATCACACCAGGATCTTAACAACCTACACATGCAGGAAAGAGATGACAAGAATCTTCAGAAAGTTGCATTACACCCTAAGTCCAAAATATAAAATAACTAGTTAAGATCTCAAGGTTTTAATTAGGCATGTTCTTAGTTTCTTAGCCTCAGCTTTTGAGTAGTGCTCTTAAACACAAATTGCCTTAGGCTTCAGATGGATCATTCAGCACTGCAAAACTATTTAAGATTCCTTACAGCTACAAAGGTTACCTAAGCTATTAATCTCTTGTGTATTTTAAAGGCAGTTCAAGTAATATTTCTCTGCATTAAAGAAAGAGTTGTGACTGGGAAGTGAAAACCTAACTGCTGGTCTGGCATGTGGCAAGGTTATCTTGTGTCATAAACAATCTGTGCACTTAGACATTGGAAACTAATTTTACAAAATTCAAGAAAACTCTCAGAACAAACCACAAGCACTAACAATTTTCCTTCTTTCATCTACTTCTTAAAAAAGAAAAAAAAAGGTAAAAGGAAAAGCTGATTAATTTTGCCAGTCAGGAATACACACTATTTTGCTTAATATCAGCATTCAGAAACAGGTAATCTCTCCTACCAGTTTAAAAATCACTGAAAAATTATCAAATCTATTGTTCTGTAGTTGAACATCCAAGTGCTGTGTGCCACAAGGAACTAACTACTGCACACTAAGAAGCTGTTGTTGTAGCATATTGAAGGAACATATTTGTGTTTCCGTTAGACAGCTCTACTTGACAAGGGAAGCTACTTAAACTTCCAATATCACACACTTAACACCAAAACAACCATTAGTTTGAAGGATCCGATGTAACAAAATTCACACAGACAAAAAGGCTACCTATTAGTACAAGTACCCTGGAAAAACCCAAACCACCTTAATGCGGAAAAGGCAGAAATGCTGTCCTTTCTGTCAGTAAGGTGGTCTTGCTGAATTAGTTCCTCCAAACATTGCTCAGATTGTTTTTTCCTGATGCAGAGACTTCCTGACCCTTCAAGCCACAAGTAAAAGCTTTCATATAGCGAAGTGTGAAGCCACAAGTTACAGTAAGTGAAAGCAGCTCAGCTTGGCCTCGCCATAGGTTTCACAGCCTCCATTCCTGCTCCTGAATGATTTCTGATCCCTTCCCTTGCATCAGCCTTAGAATATGCTTTGCTAAATTGTAAAAAAAGAAGTCTGGGTTTTTTTTGGATGATTAGAGGGCTGAAGCACCTCTCCTGTGAAGACAAGCTAGGAGATTTGGTGTTATTCAGCCTGGAAAGAGAAGTCACTGGGGAAACTTCATAGCAGCCTTCCAGTATCTGAAGGGTGCCTACAAGAAAGCTGGAGTGGAAATTTTTTCAAGGGTATGTAGTAACAGAAGGGCTAATGGCTTCAAAACTGGAAGAGGGGAGATTGAAATGAGACATTAGGAATAAATTTTTCACTCTGCAGGTGGTGAGACACTGGAAAAGATTGTCCAGAGAAGCATTGAGGCCCCATCCCTGGAAGCATCCAAGACCAGGCTGGATGAGGCTCTGAGCAATCCAGTTTAGGGGAGGCATCCCTGCCCATGGCAGGGGGTTTGAAACTAGAGTATTTTCAAGGTCCCTTTCAAGGTCCCCAAACCACTCTATGATTCTATGACTTTTGCTGTTCCAGTCCACTCAACTGGCTTCTCACATTGTCAGACAAGCACCAAGGCCTGCGAAGGGTAAACAGAGGGACCCGTTACTGTTTCAGCTCAGGTTCTAACACGTAGTATCACTATTTGAAACAGAAGTCACACAGTACACTGTGCCTGAGGGAGGGAATGCAGAGGGGAAAAGTGGCTCCACGCCCAAGCTGAACACCAGACAAGCTTCCCGTGAAATAGGAATGGGACGCGGGCAACAATGGCTGCAGCAGGTCCCCTGGCTCACCTCAACCCATCCATGGGCATTCGGGCTCAAGAGTCTGTCCATGGACTGGAATGGCAGCTGCCCCCAAACAGGTGGAGAGTCCCATAGGGCTCACCAGTCACAAGCTGGCCTCGACAAGCAGGAGGAAACATGAGAGCAGACACACTAAACTAATGGAAGTATCCCTGTGCCTGAATAAGCATCATGCTGTGTGCATTACCTCATTCAAAGATGTGTCACCACAGCTCTTCCACTCTTGTTGGAAGACATTCTGAAGCCAGGATTGCACCCATGAACTATAGCTCAGACCTAAACTGAAGAACACTTCCTCCCAACCCCATCTCCCATTATGGCAAAGCATCCACGCTGAAATCTAAAACCGACTATACCCCAAAACCATCAAGCCAAAAATTAAACAGCGGAGACTCGAGTACCGCTGATGAGCGGGTGCTGCATCACAACCTACAGCCACACCAACGACCCTCTCCGTGTCAGTACCCGGTGGGGCTTTTTTAGCCCCTGCAGAAGCGGCGGATTTAAGGCCACGCTGCCCCGCGTCCGGCAGCTGTCCGCAGAGCCAGCCTGGGGCCTACAGGCAAGCCCATGGCAGCCCGGAAGGCAGCAGAATTTTTATCTATCAGCAGAATTTTTATCTATGGGTGTGGGCAGGAGATACCTCGACCCGCCTC
The DNA here is from genome assembly GCA_013400935.1 of Turnix velox. NCBI lineage: Eukaryota > Metazoa > Chordata > Aves > Charadriiformes > Turnicidae > Turnix > Turnix velox. The sequence goes on from VZTY01019773.1 coordinate 1,371,580, forward strand.
CTGTCAGAGAGCCAGGCACACGAAAGGGTGAAATCCGACAGAGCGCTGCTCTACCTCCACCCCCAGACC